>JARFXV010001138.1:0-405000 GCA_031761425.1 Cosmopolites sordidus
CCTTTGCGATATATATATATATATATATATATATATATATATATATAGTATATATATATATATATATATATATATATATTACACATATAACATTATAATATACATATATATATATACATTTTTAACCGATTTTTAATAATATATTCCTATACTCAAGTTTTCAATAAACCTAAAACTTCCATGTCTAACTCACCTGCGGTAGAATGAATAGATTAGGAAACAGACATAATGGAATAATTGAAACTTTTTGTTTTATTTAACATAATTAAATATTTCTGTATCTTTTTTATTATGCCTATTTTCAATGATTCTCGTATATATAGATATAATACTTCATATTTGAAATGCATTATCTGTTTGCTATTCATAATATTATTATTGTTGGCTCTCTGTTGTTTCTAATGATGAGTTTTTTCATTAACAGTGAATTTAATAAAATGGCAAAGGCAATATTTTATTTATTTTAATAAAAAAAAAAATGGGCTTCATTACAATATAATTTTAATTAATGCTTTAATCAATATTTGAGACATTTAAAATTAAATTTACTTGGGAAGGAGCGAAGTTCTATGCCTCTGTTCTATAATGAATTAATGAAAAATAAACATAAAATAGTTTATTTTCTATCCGTCAATCGACGTATTCTTTGTTCCTTTTCAGATTATTATTGTCAAACTTAGGCATTATTTTATTTGGTAAATTTATAATATAGGTTACTATTTCACTAATTCGAGATTGCATGGGAACCGTCTGATATACGAAAACAAGAAAAAGCTTGTTTTTCTGTGGTTTCGATCCTGCATTGATAATGAAATATTACTGTCCAGTATATTAAAAAGCATATTGATCTTTTACTTATATTCTTATATCTAATTTAAATAATTCTCACATATAGCATGAATTTCCTATATTTCAAATGCATTCATTTTGTGTATATAAAGGAGCAAAATACAAAGCTAATAAAAAATTCTATTGTTTACACCTACAATATTGCAGTTTATCTTTGATATCAGTTATAAGATTTAGTATAATATAAGGAATATTAAAAAATTTAAATTACTTAGGCATTGCATATACACGGGTACTTTTGTATAAAAAAGTATCATTTCGAAGGCTGTTTAAAAAAAAATGATATTTGGTTTTTTTTTTCTTAAAGGTATCGAAAATCTTGTAAGATATGACGAAAAAAAAATACTGTAAAAGTTAGAGCTCTTAATATTAATATCAAAAGGTGCCGGTAAAATAGCATAGGATTTTTCTTTAAAGTTTGGAATTTTATAGCTCCTCAACCGAACATTACGATGGAAAGTATAGCCCATTTACATATCTTTGTAGATAACTAAACGTTCTTCAAAAAAGGTTTCTTATAAATTTTATATTTTATAAGCCCATGATCATTCCACTGCAGGATACAAGCATCTTCAGCATGCTTCCAACTTTCATGGTCCTGGGCTTTTCTCTGCCACTCGGGTCCAATGTATTTAACGATGTCATCAGTCCATCGTGCTTTCGATTTTCTCCGCAGATGTTTGCTATCAAGCGGTATCCACTTCAGGATTGCCTTGGTCCATCTACCGTCCCATCGCCTTGCTATATGGCCTGCCCATCTCCATTTCAATTCCTCCACTTTTCCAACGATGTCACATATATTTTCGTGTGTTCTTTGATGGCTTTCTGGCCAGCCTTGCAATGCCAAGCATACATCTCTCCATTTCCCTCTGCTATCCAAAGTTTTTGAATTGATTGCGATGTGAGTGTCCAGGTTTCACTTTCGTATATCATAGTTTGCTCTTAAACACTATGTTGAGCTTACCAAATGCCTGCCAGCCCACATTTAGCACGCTGTTCCTTCTCCCGGGCGGTATCCCCCTCCACTAAAATTTTCTACCCAAGATATATAAAGTGGTCCAAATCTCTTCCTAAAACTGAAACTCTTCTGTCCCTCAGTAAATTTATTGAACATAACCTGACTCATTTTCTGGTATATTTTTTAAGTAAAATAGTTCGCCAGCTCTTTGTAGGTTTTGTGTGCGGCTTTGTAGCTCCTCTGGGCCTTTTGAGAGGAGAAAGGGCAAGATGGTTTAAATATGCCCCATTGATCTTTATACCACCCTGTTCCCAATCCAGATTACGGAATACTTCTTCAAGGCAGGCAGAGAAAAGAATAGGCGATATTGGGTCACCCTGCCATACACCCCGTTCTTCATTAATTCCAACTTTAAAATCATCAAGATGAACTTTTTTTTTGACTTCTTTGGACTGAGTCCAACGATTGATTGTGGAGAGGGACTCCCTATTCTTGGTGAGAGAGCATATGTTGGTACCCTAATGGGTCTAACCACTAACAGAGGAAACATGTGCCCTCCAATGTAAGGGATGGGTGATGTATTTATACATACATATATATATATATATATATATATATATATATATATATATATATCATATATATATATATATATATATATATATATATATCATATATATGTATATTGTTTTTTACAATATAAAGTATAGCGAAGCAGGAGGATTGCCTTTGACATTTCGTAGATCTGCATACCAATAAGTAATACTCGCAAGGAGCTGAACCTGGAGTGTAACTGAACCTGGAGTGTAAGTTAGATCAGAGTACAATAAAAACACTAATTAGAATTGTTTTTTATATACTGTTTTGATTTGTATATATTTGTGTACATTACTTTTAACCAACAAAAACGAAAGAACTCTATGCCCCTTACTTAAAATCTACACACTTACATTTCCCATTCCAAGCGTTAAATTTTCCAAAAAAAACGTCGTTTATTTTCAACAGGAGTTATATTTCAACTGAATGAGAAAAATAATATATAGAAAATGTTGAATTTCTTAAAGCTACTGCAAATAATAATAAATAATATGTCATTTGTGGTCTTCTAAATTACCAACATCTATATATTTATATTAATCAACTTAAAATAACTATTTTATTGAATTATCGTTATTTAAAATAATTTTAAAACTTGGTTTGAAGCAATATAATTTTAATTAGTTTTGAAATCGATATTTGAGATATTTAATACAACCAAATTTACTTGCTAGAGGGAAGACCTTTGATATACAGCTTTTTGTTCTCATAGTATACTCAAAACTGAATTATCGTTCTTTTTTTCATGCAACAATAGACTTTTTTTCGATTACCATTGGTTTAATTTCAAAATATTATGCGATAAAATGTACGCACACTTTAGAAATAAACGAAAACAAAATAGAGACTTACAGTTGTACAGAGCCTTCATTTAATTCCGAAATCCACGTAACCTAAAAATGTGGACCACCATCATGACACAGTTGTTAGTGATTAATATGAAATCACTAAACTTCTTAAATTACGATTATTAAATGGCATTTATTAGTTTTTTTCGTTTTTTAAATAACCTTTTTCATTGAATTGAAGTATATAGACCAATCCTACATTAACATAAATCTAAAATAAAAAATGTTAAAATAACACATTCGAAGCAGATGGCATTGAAGGGAAAAAGAAGAAGAGAAGCACATGCTGTGGATTTTGTATGGAAAATATTGTTGGTGACAGCGAAAATTATTTTTTATTAAATGCACCAGCGAAACAGCGAAAATTATTTTTTATTAAATAATCAATCAACATATAAAAATTAAACTTCCTAAGGGGTGTTTTACAGGATTAAATGGAAGTTCTGCATAATATTGGTGGGCAATGATGATTGTTATTACAGGAAGTGATTGTAGAAAGATCATCGGAGCTCCTCGAATCTAAATTTACAGACCAAGAATGACTTCCTAATTACATTGAAAACCAGGCCGGGTAAGGCCCTGTGCCTTCTGAGACCTTTTTCACGTTTACCATGCAATCGGTAGACTTTCCGAGGTACGATAAGCTTAAACATAAATCAAGCTCTGATGATCTTTAAGGTGGTGCTAAACTTAACTAAGAGTGAGTAGATAACAATATTTTAAAATTCTAGGCGCCAAAAATAAATGCTGACAGATATCCGATCGAATCGATTTTAAATTCAAGTTTATTTTTTATAAATAAGCAAAGATTAATATCTAAAAATGTCCAGTATATTTAAAATTGTATGTTATAACAATTGTTTCGACACACACTACCTTTTTCAAATACAAACTATACTAAACTAACGGTGAGAAAAGTAATTACAAACTAGTGTGTGTGTCGCCTAGTGTCCATCGACCTAATAATTCCATAAAACATGATAGTGGGGAAATCCATTTTTTGTCAACGTCTAGGAGGGTAATATAAGTTTAATAGTGGTGAACCATTCAACTCTACTTGGTCATTTCCAAATGGTTGGAATTGTTTCAATATCCGAATAGTTTATTTTGTTAATTTCTAGTCTCTTTAAAAGATTTAATTTTTGAATTTATTCTCATTATGTAACATTATAAAATTTTCATTGAAAGTATGCTATTCCAACATTAAGTGGCTACCATAATGATAATTGATTTATTGTTTAGTGTATTATTTAGTGTTTTATTATATATATGTTACATCTAATATTTTCACGGATGGTAGATAATGTTTCTAAATCATTCCGGGTGTTGATCCGTTGATCCTGTGAAGAATTTCGTCAAAATCGCATTTAGCATTTTCAAGCAGTCTTGGCAATTTGAGTCAGTTGGACTCTTCAGTCGAAGCGGACAACACTTGAAAATGCCAAATGCGATTTTGGCCAAACGTCGTGACTTACAAGATCAACGGATCGACATCCGGAATGATTTAGAAACATCATCTACCATCCGTGAAAATATTGGATGTAACATATATATATATATATATATATATATATATATATATATATATATATATATATATATATATATATATATATATATATATATATATATATATATATATATATATCATCATCATCAGCCCGTATCGATCCACTGCAGGATGAAGGCCTCTTCAGCATGCTTCCAACCTTCACGGTCCTGGGCTTTCCTCCGCCACTCGGGTCCAATATACTTAACGGTGTCATCAATCCATCGTGCTTTCGGTCTTGTTCGCGGACGTTTGCGATCAAGCGGTATCCACTCCAGGATTGCCTTGGTCCATCTGTCGTCCCATCGCCTCGCTATATGGCCTGCCCATCTCCATTTCAACTGTTTTACTCTTCCAATGATGTCCCAGACTTTTGTTTGTTCCCTGATCCATGCGCAGAACTTTCTGTCTCGTCTTATAATGCCAAGCATACATCTTTCCATTCCCCTCTGTGCCACCCGAAGTTTTTGAATTGATTGCGATGTAAGTGTCCCGGTTTCACTTCCGTATGTCATAACGGGTAGAACGCACTGATCGAATACTTTTCTTTTCGGGCAAAGTGGGAGTCTGCTCTTAAACTCTATGTTGAGCCTACCAAATGCCTGCCAGCTACATTTAACACGCCGTTCCACCTCCCGGGCGGTATTCCCCTCCATGGAAATCCTCTGCCCAAGATATATAAAGCTGTCCACAATCTCTAAATCCCTTCCTAGAACTGAAATTTTTCTGTCCTGAGCGAAGTTAGTGAACAAAACCTGACTCTTTTCCAGGTTTATTTTCAAGCCAAATGGTTCGCCAGCCCTTTGCAATTCTTGTATGCGTCTTTGCAGCTCCTCTGGGTCTTGTGAAATGAGAATAATATCATCTGCAAATCTAAGATGGTTTAAGTTTGCACCATTGATCTTTACACCATCCTGTTCCCAATCCAGTTTTCGGAATACTTCTTCAAGGCCAGCAGAGAAAAGAATAGGCGATATTGCGTCACCCTGCCGTACACCTAGTTGTATATTAATTCCCACTTCAAGATCATCAAGGTGAATTGTGAAATATATATATATATATATATATATATATATATATAATATATATATATATATATATATATAATATATATAATATAATATATATATATAGTGTAATTTTTTAAACCTGACATAGGCTGACTTTTTTATTTGAAGTAACAGACTAGTAGTCTATTGCAAAGTTGCAGGAACTAACGTGACTAAGAAAAATTTACAAATAATGCTTTCCGATGTTGCCAGATTTCTTCAGTAGCTACTAAAACAACAGTTTTTATATGGCAACACCGTATTTTTTAATACAATTTGACAAATCTTCACGTTATATCACATTTCTTTATTGGAGTAGCTGTTTTAGAAGAATCAATTATTATTCAACAAAAATACAACTTTTTTACTAAAAGAAACTAGTTTAAAATAACTATAAAAACTAACTCTAATTATTATTTTTAATGTTATTAATTTCTTGCCGAATTGATTGTTTCTGTTAATCAATAGTATTAGGAATAATCACGTACATTTTGGTTTTTAAAAAACCCCACAGGAAAAAGTGTAACTGTGTGAGGTCAAATGACTTAGCAGGCCACTCAACTGAACCATAAACCAACTGGCTATCATCTTTCTGGCAGCAATTGATAAAGACAATCTCGCACATTTCGCGTAAAATGGTAGCCCCCATTCTGTTGGTACAGCCTTCCTTCTGCTAACGGTAGTTCATCAACTCAAGTTCGTTTCTCAATAACTTTAAATAAGGTTCTCCATTTAAATTTTGTTGTATGAAGATAGATCCGATCACTTTTTTAATTGCAGATTCCTCACCATACGTTAATTCTGGGATTATTTTGCCTTGTTCTTTCTTCAGCTCAGCAAGGATTACTATCAGACCAATATCGGTAATTTTTTCTATTGACCATGTCATTTAAATAAAAAGTTGGTTCGTCGCTATAAAAAATGCGCTTCTCGAAATTGGTTTGCTGACGTTTCTTGTCCAAAAACCAGTTGCAAAATTGCAATCTTCTATCACAATTATCATCATGCAATTCTTGTATACTTCTCATTTTATATTGATATTAATAGTTCCTTTGTAAAGTGGCCCACACCTTTGACTGAGAACAACCAACCTCTTGGGAAATTTTGTGCGTTAACTTATGAGGATTTTCCACATTACCAAGAAGAATAATTTCTTCAGTGGCAACATTTTTGTGCCTTTTGCAGATATATATCTTGTTAAAAAAAACAAAAACTTACACATTAATGTCGTTTAATGTCAAAGTTGAAATTACTAGTACTAAGTTTTTTACTCTGTAACACGTTTTAAATGATTTGCATCGCATTAAGAAGTATATGATTAATTGTTTTATTAAATTAAATGTTCAAAATGTCCACCATTTGAGTCTATGCAAGCTTGGCATCATTTTAACAACTTTCTCCGAACACTTTTTGTCGTGGGGATTATTTCAATTAATCAGTGCGACGTAGTTGCATCGATTTTGGCTGATGTGTGACGTGATTTGTAATTATTTTTAATTGTCTTAACAATTTTCATTAGTTTATTTGAAGTTTATTCGTTATAAAATAGCCAATTAAAATTTGCAAAATATTCTTTTACATATATGTGCTTAAAATGTTAATTCCAATCATTGCTTTTCTATAGGCGATTTAATAATTTAACAATTTTTGGGGGGCAACCTTTAGGTTTTGGTTGTAAGGACCTTTTTTTCAAATACTGTCTAATTTTATGAAATTATTTTACGAACACCCATTAAAACCACAGTCTTGGACACTCTTTCCCCTTGGTATATAATTTTTTCTGTTTCATTTGTCTTTTGTATGAGTTGATGATATGAAAAAACATTGAGTAAAAAAAACATCAACATTATAAGGTCATACATGTTTTGTTTATGAACAACATTTAAAAAGCTCTTGCTTATTTTGCACTTGCTTTATAAAAATTTTGAATTTTGGTTGCTGACGTTTCTTGTCCAAAAACCAGTTGCAAAATTGCAATCTTCTATCACAATTATCATCATGCAATTCTTGTATACTTCTCATTTTATATTGATATTAATAGTTCCTCTGTAAAGTGGCCCACACCTTTGGCTGAGAACAACCAACCTCTTGGGAAATTTTGTGCGTTAACTTATGAGGATTTTCCACATTACCAAGAAGAATAATTTCTTCAGTGACAACATTTTTGTGCCTTTTGCAGATATATATATATATATATATATATATATATATATATATATATATATATATATATATATATATATATATATATATATATATATACATATATATATATATATATATATATATATATATATATATATATATATATATATATATATATATATATATATATATACATATATATATATATATATATATGTATATATATATATATATATATATATATATATATATATATATATATATATATATATATATATATATATATATATATATATATATATATATATATATATATATATATATATATATATATATATATATATATATATATATATATATATATATATATATATATCTTACAAGCATACATATATTATTTGAATAGTTTTTTTTAAAGTCATTCATCAATTCTTCAATCATTCAAAATCTTCATCAAAAATTGCTACATATATTATCAGAACTAATAATTCAATTCATTATAGTAGATTGTCTTTTTTAAAATAAACTGGCAACTGTCTGTATTAAATTATTCAACAACGTTCGACTTCATTTTTACCTTTATTTCAAATAAATCTAATAATCATTTGATATACGTTTTACCCAAAAACTTTTGTTTTATAATGTAAAATAATCGTTCGCACTTTCAAAATAAAAGCGTAAATAAACAAATTCGGTAAAGGATTTCAATACGTATTTTTAAATCAATAATGCAAATTTATAAATAGCCTGGGCGATTTTTATGATTTCTAGAAGGTGCAGCTTAGAATACCTTCAAGGTCATGCTGACGGACTGACCATTTTCGATAAATAGTTCAAAAGTAATAACATTTTTAATTTATTTCAAAGTAAAAATATAAATATGTTCTATTTAATAGAAATATTACAAAAAAATGCCCAAAAAACTATTTTATACTGGTTGAATGGACTGTATATAACGAGTTCAAAAATAATGAAAAAACAAAATGCATAAGGTGGCTGACTTACCCTTCATTTTCCGCCATGGTGGTGCAGAATGGTTTAGGCCAGCCATTTCTTGCAGTATTCAAAGACTGAAAAGAGTCTTGATCACTAATTTGATTAATATAGACAGATAATTATTGTAAAATTAAAAAAATAGGTTGCACGAAATATTGCATGTGTGTATACTTGCTGAGAGTCACATCGCGACTGCTCTCGAGTCTCGTGCGGTAAGACGCATTAAAACATCTTCACGCTTAAGGTATTAACAATAGGAAATGAAAATTCAATCAGTGTGAACGGAACACCCTAACATTACTGCCATTTTTAAGGTGCCAAACACACAACATACAGGAGTCACTTTCACATATTTTGTACAATAATCGCTGAATTGTTGAGCTGTTTCTGGGTCATCTCGCATAGATCCATCTTTCATCACTAGTAATTATGCATTTCAGAATATCATAATTAAAAACAAAACATCATTTCAGAAAGTTTGCATTTCAAATTTTTACATTTCAGTGTTTATACAAAAAGAGAAGACACACGATAAGAGCCTAATTCCAGTAATATCCGGTAATATATATATATATATATATATATATATATATATATATATATATATATATATATATATATATATATATATATATATATATATGTATACAAACTCTGTTACTTAATCGGCGATTACTCAGTACAAAATTCTTGATTTGGTAATGTTTTCTTAATGTCATGACTGACTTTTGATGAGGTTAACATGGTTAACGAAACGCGATAGTAACAGGTTTGGAAATAGATTCAAATGATTCTAGCATAATAGTGGTAGCAGTTAATGAAATTTTTAAGGGAAACTTAAGCATTCGGTTAACGAAACACGTGCCTATATTCCACAATTAAGTTTTTTCACGTTTCGAAAAAAATCCTTGAGTTTAGCTTTTAAACCACAATTTTTAATATAAGATCTGAATAGAGGAATTAAGTAATTTATTAATTTAATTACTTTAATTTTTCTAAATATAATTACCAGCGTAATATATCTTTAATAAGCATCTTAATCCATGTATGAATATTTCATTCTGAACCAGCTAAATTTGGGAAAATATTTTTTCTATATATATATAGCATTTATTTTCGTTGTATGTTGAAAATTCAATAACAATAAAATAGTTTTTTAATGCAATCGGGTTCTCGCTTATTCCAATTTGGGATTATTTTACATTAGAATTCATATTTGATTAAATGTGTTAATTTTAATATAAAATAGGTTAAAATTTGAAACGCCATAAAATGTTGAACATTCTGATTTCAAAAAAAAATTTAAAGGGCAACTTTGTTTTTTGAGCGTAGTTTTATATAGATTTTATAAAATTTCAATGGTTTTTAGGTATCAATAGGTATATCTCCATTTCATAAGCATACGAGATATGATTATTAAATAACGAGACTGACGCTGTAAAACAAATTATTTTGATTTCATACATATTTATTTATTATCACCTTCAATATACACCCCTCCTCTATATCTACAATGCTCAATGTGAATCTTTAATTGTACTGGAAGTCTTCTTTTATCAGTTCCATCAGAACACGTGCCGCTTTCCTTTTCACAGCTTCAACCGACTCAAATATTTTCTATTTTAATGTAGGTTTCACCTTAGGAAGCAAGTAGAAGTCGAACGGCGCAAGATCCGGCGAATAAAGCATATGGTTTATCACTGGGATGTGTACTTGGCTAGAAACCTCTTGACAGACAATGCGGAATAAGTTGGTGCATTGTCTTTGTGGAGAATTCATGACTTGTCCTTCCACAATTTGGGTCGTTTCTTTCTTATTCTTTCACGTAATTCAGCAAGAACGTTAAGATACTAATATTGATTAATAGTTTGACCTTCAGGAAACCTGTGAAGGTACACAATCCCATAAATATCGAAAAAACAATCATTATTGCTTAAAATTTTGATTTACTCGTTCGAGCTTTTTTGGCTCTCGGTGAATTTGGGCTCTTTCAGTGCATGGATTAGCGATTCGTTTCAGAATCATAAGTAAAAAAAACCACGATTCGTCACGTTATTATCATTTCCAATAAGCTTGGGTCATTTTCAATGGCATTCAAACTGTCAATACAAACATTTTTGCGAGCTTCTTGTTCAAACGTGAGAATTTTAGGCACCATTTTAGCACACACTTTTTGTATGTTACAATTATTATGTAAAATTTGCTGTACGCACTCTTTGCCAATTCCTACAGTTTCAGCAATCACACGAATACTTAACCGACGGTCAGGTTAAACCAGATTAGGTTCTCTTCTTCTCGGCTATCTTGAGAACGCTTAAAGCACTCAAAAACACGTGCCCGCTGTAAAAATTTATTTCATTCATTCAAATACACTTCTTTCAATAAATTATAAGTTTCAGTAGCGGTTTTTCCAAGTATTAAGTGAAATTTTACAAAAACTCGTTGTTCTATTGTTACACTTAATATTTTTATAGGTACTGCATTCGAAAAAGAAGTCAGTCTCGTTATTTAAAGCCACACCACGTATATTAATTCTTATAGGATAATTTAATTAAAAATTAAGTATAACATTTCAGAATATTAGTCAGTTTCTCCATAAATATAAGATATAAGGAAGAAAATACCACATAATTAGTTTCTTTTAAATACCAGTGGTGACATCTTCATGTTTAATATTTTGTTATAAATATACATTAATGTATTTTAAATATTTAGAGTTGTTAATAAAAAACTATAATTGCCATAGCAATTGATCGGATGCATTTTTGTAAGTTTTCTTATCGAACAGCTGAAAGAGGTGTTATGTTTATGTTTATTATGCAAGTTGTAAGGGAAATAACTTTAACTTTAATAATATAACTCATAAATTTAATCAACCATCATTTTGAACAAAAAGTGTCCTTAAAACATGTATCCAAAACGCAACTATCTCCGCGAAAAACAGATCATAATTTAATTTTTTTTTTAAATTGACAACGTCGCATCGTCGGGATTTCGAATATAATTATTTTCGAACATAAATCTGCTTTGTCTTGTTAAAAAAAAAACAAAAACTTACACATTAATGTCGTTTAATGTCAAAGTTGAAATTACTGGTACTAAGTTTTTTACTCTGTAACACGTTTTAAATGATTTACATCGCATTAAGAAGTATATGATTAATTGTTTTATTAAATTAAATGTTCAAAATGTCCACCATTTGAGTCTATGCAAGCTTGGCACCATTTTAACAACTTTCTCCGAACATTTTTTGTCGTGGGGATTATTTCAATTAATCAATGCGACGTAGTTGCATCGATTTTGGCTGATGTGTGACGTGATTTGTAATTATTTTTAATTGTCTTAACAATTTTCATTAGTTTATTTGAAGTTTATTCGTTATAAAATAGCCAATTAAAATTTGCAAAATATTCTTTTACATATATGTGCTTAAAATGTTAATTCTAATCATTGCTTTTCTATAGGCGATTTAATAATTTAACAATTTTTGGAGGAAAACCGTTAGGTTTTGGTTGTAAGGACCTTTTTTTTCAAATACTGTCTAATTTTATAAAGTTATTTTACGAACACACATTAAAACCACAGTCTTGGACACTCTTTCCCCTTGGTATATAATTTTTTCTGTTTCATTTTTCTTTTGTATGAGTTGATGATATGAAAAAACATTGAGTAAAAAAAAACCATCAACATTATAAGGTCATACATGTTTTGTTTATGAACAACATTTAAAAAGCTCTTGCTTATTTTGCACAAGCTTTATAAAGCCAGGCTATAAAATTTTTATTTTTAGCAGAGCACGAATTATTACTCTTCTTCTTCGTGCTCTGTCGTTCACTCACTAGTCATTACTCTCACCAATTACTACTCAGTTTTCAGCCACTCTAAATAGTTATTATGCTATTCGAATTCGTGTCTATACACAGGTATTTCTTAGCCAGGAGAATTGTTTTCTCCCGAGGCCCCTCTGATCCTCTATCTTACGTATCATAATGAACTACAGAATTTTATATCGATCTCTTCTGGAAATATATCCGATATAGGACAACTTTCGGCACGTATTAGCAACTCTCACTGCGTTTGCTCAATCGCTCAAGGGCACTCAATGCAAGTGTCTTTGCTATCATATCTCAAATACCTCTAGGTAGCTGACTGTGACTGGTTTCAGAGTCAAAATATCAACCCTATTTAACAAGATATATCAATTGTAACACTTGATAATTTTTTGATGAAGTTTAAGATTTATGTTCTCATGGCAGAAAAGTGGTTACTTTTTGAAATATCTTGTTCGGTCTGTTTAATCCGACATGTTATTTCTCAGTCTGGGTTAAGTTATTCTGAAATGTATTTAAAACATGTTGTTCCACTTGCTGTCCATTTATTAAAAGCGAACCACCTGCATGAAGCACCAATATATCAATTATTGTTTACGCAGCTGAATTTTCCAGTCATCATATAGCAGCGAATTTAAATGTCCCAATACCATTCATTGTACCAGTAATATACAGACATAAAACAAATGGAACAATAAAAAGAATTGCTTGTATTGGAGGTCCACGCATACCAGATGAAAGAGAAGGAAGGTATCTGAAAAATGTGCTTACCGAAAGTGAAACACAAGAACTTTAGCACTTATAA
The DNA here is from genome assembly GCA_031761425.1 of Cosmopolites sordidus. Classification (NCBI taxonomy): domain Eukaryota; kingdom Metazoa; phylum Arthropoda; class Insecta; order Coleoptera; family Curculionidae; genus Cosmopolites; species Cosmopolites sordidus. The sequence goes on from JARFXV010001138.1 coordinate 13,627, forward strand.
CCCAGTTTTAATATACCTATCATTCAGTTTTAACCTCTATAAGTGGAAAAGAGCTCTATAGTGAAAATTTTCGAGCTAGGAGCTTTTCAAGGGTTCCTCTTCTATTGTCTGAATACCGTGTTATAGTGTAACAGTGGACAAAATACCATAAAGATGGATGTAATGTTGACCCCTCTCTACTGACAAAACAAAGATTGACCTGGCCACTGATGATAATCGTCCCTACCATTGACTTGACCCTTATAATATACAATCACCGTACTCTATTAATTCGCGTACAATATAATATTGCAACTCAAAATTTCATCGTAGTCCATTATCTATCTTTAACAAGAAATTGAGGTGAAGTTTATCTTTATCGATGATAACCTTTGGCCACATGGCGGCATAGGAGTGAAGGGAACATTGGATGATGAAAAACAACCAAATTAGAAGAGCCAGCCGATCTGCCTGGTAAGAATCTCAATATTCACAACAATCTCAGAACAGTGGAGTGAGACAGCGATTTTGCGATACACAAAAATATTTAAAAGAAGATTTAAAAAGCAATCTCGTGGTTACTACAATATAATTGATATTTTTGATGCCACGATTTTTTTTATTCTGCGTTTACTCTCTTTTTAGGAAATTATTATATTTCTACCGCCAAATATTTGCGTTGATTCTCAAGTTCTCCTAAACCTTATGATACTGTGTTACATTTTTTATAATTTATATCGCGCATTTAATTAAAATTTTTATTTGTAAATAAATTTTATTAAATATATTTAATTAATTTTGATTTGGATATTTGAGATACTAAATATAAAATATTATTTTCACAAAAAACCCCAAAAGCACTTTATTCGTGCTTTATTCGGAGACTTCAGTTATTGTAAAATATTTTTAACAGACATGAATACATTCTTATCTCCTTGAAACCTACTATACCATATATATATATATATATATATATATATATATATATATATATATATATATATATATATATATAATGTCAATCAAAATTAGCGATGGGGGAGGCGTCCGTAAGTTGGGACAGGTTTTGTTTTTTGGCGATAGTATTCGACTACCTAAATTTGTCTCCGAGTTCCTTATACTATTGGAAAGGTACAGTTCTTGGTTACACTTTTGACGGAGAAAATTATTTCAAAGCTTCAAAAATAAAAAATGTATTATCGATTTATACATTTTTGTATACAACAAAGTTTGCTTGTAATGAATAAACAACTTGACTGTGTCGTTGGCTTGTTGAATGTGGATAGGGTCTCCCTATTCTTGACGAGAGAGCATATGGTGGGACCATGACTAGCCTGAACATCGGGAGCCAAAACATATGCCCTCCAATTGAAAGGATGGGTGGGAATCTATTGATATGTCCATAGAATCCACCATGTATATATATATATATATATATATATATATATATATATATATATATATATATATACCCATCCCTTTCAATTGGATTTATTATTGAACAGTTAAAGAATATAAAAGATTTTTGATAGCGAAAATAATAAGAAAAAAACATTAAAAAAGTAAAAATAAATATACAATAATATATAAAATGTTAAAAAAATATACATTTTATTAATATTATTAAATTTTTAATTTGACAAAAACAATGTAATGAATAATCCATGCATTTTCTATAACGGTTTATTAATTATATTAAGGGAAGACCGCCCATTTGCAGTACAATACAATCTTAAGCATTAACGAATCTCCTCCTAGGCAATTAAATTTTCGTAATTTACGTTGAAAATTTAGTAACAGTAAACTGTATATACAAGTGAAGATTGCAGCTTAATTTTCCAAAACTTGATGTAAATAGAAGACATGTCTCTAAAATCTCTTAAGAAAATTACTTCAAATTAATTACTAACAGTAATAACTACAACTAATTACTTAAAATAAATTCAATATATTAATATAGTCAAAGTATGTAGTCAACAATAATAATCATTTTTATTAATGATATGATAATATTCTTCTTCCTCAAATGAACCAAGTACAAATTACGAAAGTTAATGATTTAGCCGGATACAGAGCTTGGAAAGTTACCTATATCTGCCTATATCTCTAATTTTGTTCGAGTTATCATTGACGAAATCTAGAGCCGCCGAACAGGATGATAAAATGCTTGAGATTGTGAAACAAGTTACAAGAAAACTAAAGTTAATAATCCAAAAAAAAACTGAACATGAGAAGAAAATATTGGTTAGTTTTAAGTCATTCGTATTTTATAGCCATCCATCAAAACTAAGAGGTCTTTTGATTATGGTTTTTGCTAAAGATTCTTGTTTAATATATAACTCTTAATTGAGTTTGTAAGATCTTTCTCAGTATGGTTCTTCCTTTAACTTCTAGTTTCTGCAAAAGTTTTGAATCGCAAAGATTTCCGCCGGGTAAAGAACTTTGGGTTTAATTAGTGTCTATATTGCCTCAATTTATAATGAGTTATGGTGTAAGTATGGAGTTCTTTTAAAAACTTTCTTCTTCTCTGCTTTGTCATTCTTGAATTCTTGACTGGCATACTCTCAACGTTGACAATGTGTCAGTCAAGAAAACATTTCAAGTATATGAATGAAGACATTTCAAGTACCCTGAACTATTTTTACTTTTATTTTTGTTGTTGGTGAAGGGCAGATTTGGTGACTATAGATTGGTGAGTTTTTATTTGAATTACTGCTAGATAAAAGAGAAGTAGAAGAGAAGTTCTCTCTACTTGATCGTACTAATTAGTCTAGTTGTACTACCTTTATTTAATAATACAGTTAATTATTGAATTATTGCTGTTTTGATGAAACGTGTAAGGATAGCTAGTTTTTTGAGAATGCCCTTTAGAATTTATTTGGATATCTATGCATCTATTTCTAACTACCCTGTAGAAGTTGTATCTGTTATTCGCAGAATATTCTTATTTACTCTTCTCGGTGTTAAACTGAAAATATATTATGTAAGCTGTAGAATGGATTATATATATATATATATATATATATATATATATATATATATATATATATATATATATATATATATATATATAACCCCAAAAAAACCTTCCTTTTGATGATAAAATAAGGGATTTTTTTTAACAAAAATCCGTGCCTCAAGACTATCTAAGTTCAACTTTAAATAAAATCGTAGTTTGTTGTAAGTATGTCTTAAACCATACGAATTTGAAAATAGTTATATGAGCAATTTTGCAGGAAATTCTTTCCATTTTCTTCATCAACGATCTAAGTTCATTTTTTGATAAAATCTCTTCTTAATCTTCTCTCTCATCTCTTAAAGTATACGGACTTTAAGATATAGCAAGTAAATAGTAGGAAATTAAATTCTCTACAAAAAAAGATTCTTCCCATTTTGTTCATAAAATTCATATTTATGAAGATATTCTCAATAATAAATTCATTATCTCCACATAGTCGACATTTCAAGACCTACAAACGTCATTTTTTCTGAAATGTAAAACATGTTGTAACTTAAGTAGTATTTACAATTATTTATTTAAAATTACAAAAAAAAAGTTACAACATTTTTTATATTTCAGAAAAAATGACATGTGTAGGTTTTCAAATGTTGGCTATATGGTGTTAATGAATTTCTTATCTAGAATATCTCCACAAATATGAATTTTATGAAGAAAATGGAAAGAATCTTTTTTGTAGAGAATTTAATTTCCTACTATTACTTAGTTGCTATATCTTTTTCTCAAATCCGTGTACTTTAAGAGATAAGAGAGAAGATTAAGAAGAGATTTTATCAAAAAATTAACTTAGATCGACTTGAGGCACATGTTATTGTTAAAAAAAAATCCCCCATATTTTTTCATCAAAAGGAAGGTTTTTTTGGGGCGTCGGAAATATATAATATATAATATAAAATATATACTACTACTACAATGCCCTCAAGAAGGTGAAGAACAAGAGCTGCCGGACATGCTGATAAAATAGTTGAGATTTTGAAACAAGGATCACTAAACTTAATAATCCAGAAACTAAAAAAAAAAAGAAATTTTCAACACCTACTTGGAGGTGGGAAGATAACACTGGTTAGTCCTCCATATTTTATAGGCATTCATAAATATTAAAGCGTCTTTAATAATGTTTTTTACTAAATAATATTGTTGAGATATGACTCTAAATTGAGTTTGAAGGATCTTCCTCAGAATGGTTCTTCCTTTGACTTCTAGTTTCTGCAAAAGTTTTGAAAAGTAAGGTTTTCGCAGGCTAAAGAACTTTGGATTTTATTAGGGTTTATGTCATTTCAATTTAGAGACGTTCCTTTTTTTAACTTTCCTGCAAAGGTTATAAACTCGCTTTATCATTTTTGAATTATTGACTGACATACTCTCAACGCACCTTGAAGTACTTTGAAATGTTTTCACTTTTTGAATTTTTGTTATTGGTAAATAATATTCTATTTTCTCACAAGAAAACTGAAGGACAGTCTTAACGATTGTAGATTGGTGAAGTTTGATTTACATTAGTGCTGCTTTCATGGAATGTGTAACGATAGCTAGATTTCTTATCAATGTCCTCTGACCTTCAGGATTGATTTTGGGTTATCTATTTATCTATTTCCGACTATACGGTAGAAATTGTAACTATTTACAGAATATCTACTTTTCTCAGTATTAATTTCTATAATAATCTTAAAGATATAAGATATTTTAAATTTTTATTAAACGTATATATATATATATATATATATATATATATATATATATATATATATATATATATATATATATATATATATATATATATATATATATATATATATATATATATATATATCGAGTCGAGTGGATGCATGACTTGATTTATTAGGTTGCCTATATTACGGTCCCCATCCAGTATCGACTCTACCTCCCTCCATCGCTTCATTCATCGCATAAACTTAACAGTAATCGAGAAATGATGATCGATACGGTGCTCGAGCTGAAGCACGACGATAAGTATTATTGAACAATTGAACAATATAAAATTTCTATTTTAACGAATATGATGATCGAATTATGAAAACTAGACAAAAAAAAAAAATATATATATAATCGGAGGTTGATTAAGGCATGGCCTTCAGCTCCTTAAATTTTCTTCAATTGACCCAAAATACAGTCCTCGAAATGGTAATTTTAGCTTCGTGAACAGGAAATAGTCACACAGGACCATATTAGGAGAGTACGAGGTTTGGTCGATAATGATATTCATTGAGTATTTGGTCAAAAACTCTTATACAAAATTGAGCTCTTAATCATTAATGCGGCGACGTTTCATAAAGAACATTTTCATGAGCTTCGTAAAGGAGATATATAGTTTGCAGCTCCAAATTATTAAAAGTTGTACTGTTTTTTTTATCATGTGATCTTACTTCACCAGATAACTGTATTACTTGTACTTTATATACACTCAAATGCTAGAAGCGCGTATAATCATAAGAATTTAATGTTTGCATTTGGAGTATTTCCGGACGTTTTAACTACTGATAACACGCACTAATATATTTTACCACAATGCATTAACACATAGACGTATATTACGTTCCAACTACACACTAAGTCAGTTAGAATACAAATAATACCATGTGAATATTTGTCAATTTCTAGGAAATAGTTAGTAAAATTAAAAGAAACAAACAAATCATTGTGTTAGGAAACAATATTGCTTTTAATTTCAGTAAAAGAAACTTACCTTAAGCTTGTAGTGTATATGGAAAGTAATTTTTTAAAGTTGTAAATTTAATATCAATGGTAAAAGATGTAAAATATTAAACGAGTTAATTTTTGTCAGACACCGTCTATATTACTAACAATATATCATATGTTCCATGGCACATTCTTTATATATAAATATATCTAAATATTTTACATAATTTTAAAATATAACACACCTAGTGTCTATGATTGTATAGCTAAATTCTGTTCAACGCTTTTATTGTGTCTATTTTGTATTCGTAGTTTTGTCAGATCTGCCAGCATATCATATACAAACTCAATCTTGATATTTATCTTTAAGTAGTAGCTTGGTTTCTTATACAGTCCGCTAAACATTTTTTCAACAACATTTTTATAGAGAATTCACTGATTTTTTACATATTGAAGTTTAAAGATATTGGGCTTTTGGCTGGCGACAAAGCCACGAAATTTTACATTTTTTTTTTAAATCATTGTGTAAATAAAGACTGAACTATTTTTGTAAGAGTGCAATAAAATATGTATGAATTGGTTATGTACTTCGGATTAATACATTTAGTGTCCTGATAATTGTAAATACAGCTTAATAAATTATGTATAGAAATAATTAAGTTTGTTTAAATTTACCACCTTTTTTTTTGCTAGAAATGCAGATGTAGAGGAATGCTGAAAAGAGCTCTTAATCTAGACTGTTGATGGAAATGGTAAGATATAAAAAAATACGCCTGCAGCACCGTACACGTAATAGAAGTGATAGAAGTGGAGAAAAAAACGTTAATAAGTACACAACGCGTGGTAGCACAGCTGTTCATATAGAGCGTCTGACGCGTGCATCTGCAAACGCGCACATGCGCTACACTATCTTATAGCGCTTTGTATACGTCATTTTCTTTTGCTCCACTCCCGTGGCGCCGGAATGTATAACTCTCTTTCTCCTTCTCATTACGTTATATCTTTCTTCTCTGTCTTGTAACGAAATTTGCCTAAACGTGACGCGTCCTTGAACTGTCACTCTTAGTTCACGTCCAATTATCGATTATCGAATCGCCGCCTAAGAAGTTTCACTTTAATCACAGCGGTTCTGCTTTGAACATGCTTTTTAAAACTTACCTGGTAAGGAAAAAGAATTTGAGAGGGATAAAGACGTATCAGCAACGATTGTTATTTAGCGGCCGTAGCTTAAGAGTTGTACGTTAAAAATATTAAGATTAATCAATGTAAGTACGTAAAAAATATTTAAAATATTTAACACAGGTTTACAAAATAAAAATAAAATTTCATTAAACGATCAAAAATACGTACAGTTTAGTCAATTAAAAAAGTTAGTAAATAAAATGTTAACTGTAACTTGAGAATTAAATTATGAATTCCAAACAATGTTTGTAGAATGTGTAGTGAACATTTAAGGCAATGGACGAATGGTAAAAGAATTCAATTGAAGTTTCTTATGCCTGAGTTGACTGTTATCTTAGTAGTTGGTGTATAGGTTCGTAATAACTAGAGTTGGGGTGCACTACAAGTCGCGATAGATATTTCGCACTCGCGCTGGATGACCTATGTTTCGTCTCTCGAGGTACAGACTCTTTAGGGACGCTTATAAGTGGATTTGTCACGAACCAAGAAGCATTAGTAATTATTCTCAGAGTTTTGGACTGAAATCTCTGAAAAAATGGGTTTGATAATCACTTTTTAGATACTTTACTTCTAAAACAACGATAGTTTGGATTTTCTACCAATTAACCAGTAGAGTTTGGATAATTTTAAGCCAAGTTGTTTCGTCTTCGTAAAAGTGTGTTATTTCCAGTTTAGTCTTCGGACAAATCTAATTCCAAGATATTTTGCCCGGCCTGCATGGGGAGTTGATGTCATTAAGTGTTATATTCGGGCATGATCCCTTCCTTAAGGCGAGAGTGACTTGGTGAGATTTTGCATCGTTGATTTTTAGGCGCCACTTTTTTACCCAGTCTTCTATTTTATCAAGAGCTTCCTGAAGCTTCTTAGATGCATATCTTGGTATATTGCTTTTTACCATAACCATGGTATCACCTGCGAAGGTGGCTATAGACGTGTATGGTGTAGTTGGTGGGTTAGCAGTGAAAATTTGACAAAGTATGGGGCTCAAGACACTACCTTGAGACATTCCTGATTTTATCGGATATATGTTAGTTATTTATCGTTTATATTTGCCAGCGATGTATCTGTACATGAAGTATGATAACAATACCTGATAGTATGGTGTAAGAAATTTTGAATTAAATTTTGACAGTAAGTCTGGGAACCAAACTCTATCGATAACGTCTGTAACATCCAAGAATGCAGTCGAGCAGTATTCTTTATCTTCAAAAGTATTTTTTATATTTTAATAATAATTTTCACTAGCCTGTGCACTTGTTGGATTGTTTCGTGTCTTTCGCGAAATCCGAACTGGTGTTCTAGAATGATATTTAGTACGTCAAGCAATGTCTTCAGTCTCTTTGTGAACAACTTCTCAAAAATCTTTGATAAGATAGGCAAAAGTATAATGGGTTTATATGATGATGATGGCTTTATATGATTTATATGATGATTCGTAGGTTTACCAGGTTTTGGAATCAATATAATTTATCCTACTTTCCGCTGGGACATATAATAGCCGACTCTAAATATTGCATTATAAAATAATTCAACAATTTTAACGCATTTTTATACTGTGTACGACCCCATTTTTTAAATGTCATACATTACAGGACTTAAATGGGGTTCTAATGGTCTAAGCAAATTCACAATGCCATATGTGTCTTATGCAAGAACTAAAAAAAACCTCTCTATTTAATAGACCCGTTAGAAACATGAGGGTAAACAAGCAAGCAGTGTATCAGTGTTTTTGTTTAAGATATACTATAATGTCAGTAAATTTTCAGTAAAATTGTACATTTCTTAGTCCCCAGACTAGCACGTATACATATTACCTTTAAAAGTTATTCACCATCAATAAAAATACACCAAAATCATTTCTTAAATTACTAAATCTTTTACTTAATGTTAACTTAGTAACAATAATAATATATAAGCACTATGATAAACGTAATAGATACATCAATAACAAATTGAAAGAATTTGTGTACGTTTGACTAGAAAAAAAGAATAAAAGTTATATTCAGAAAAAGGAAAATATAACATTGAAGACAGGGCCTCATAAATATTTCATGTCAAACACCGGAAATTGCGAAAGACTGAGGAGGTAAACCATGAGAAGTTTGACCATTAGGATACCTGAGCGCGTCTTATTTTTTCGCATTATTTGCGGTTTTCCTCATGGGTAAAATAAACAGAATATTCAGAATATTTGAAAGAAATGACAAATTTTGAAGTTTATGTACGGATATTGCAATTTGCATTCAGTCACGCTCCTCAACCCAGTATTGTATATATAAAAGTAAACAAAATATATTATTAAAAATATGAACAAATTATTTATAGTTGAAAGGATAGGTGGGGCTGCTTCCCGGTCAAGCAACCAACAAAAGTGTTCATTTAGGCGGAGACGCAGGTTGTTGTGTGTTCCACATGAGTTTGTGGAACCCAACAGTTGGGTGTCTGATGACACTCAGCTACTGCTGTCTCATCGGACGCAGTCCAAGAAAATCTAACACTATATATATATACGCCATCCGACGGGAGGTCGGCTAAAACATGGATTGTTGACTGTGGATAGGGTCTCCCTATTCTTGATGGTATGGTATATGTATGCCGGCGCCCTGAAGAGTCTGAACCTCGAGAGACGAAACATATGTCATCCAGTTGAAGGGATAGGTGGGGCTCCTTCTCGGTCAAGCAACCAACAAAAGTGTTCCACAAGAAAATCTAACACTGTATATCTACGCCATCCGACGGGAGGTCGGCGAAAACATGGGTTGTTGACTGTGGCTAGGGTCTCCCTATTCTTGATGGTATGGTATATGTCGGCGCCCTGAAGAGTCCGAACCTCAAGAGACGAAACATAGGTCATCCAGTTGAAGGGATATGTGGGGCTTGAAGGGATGTCTCGGTCAAGCAACCAACAAAAGTGTTCCACATGAGATTGTGGAACCCAACGGTTGGGTGTCTGATGACACTCAGGTACTGTTGTCTCATTGGATGCGGTCCAAGAAAATCTAACACTACATATATATATATATATATATATATATATATATATATATATATATATATATATATATATATATATATATATATATATATATATATATATATATATATATATATATATACATATAAAGGGTGTTTTCAAAGTTGAGTCATTTATCGCAAAAACTCAAACTGTAAAAATAAGTATTTTTATCAAAAATCAGTTATATAAAAGTTGGAAAGTAAAGAAGTTATTAACAGTAACAACATTGGAAAATAGATCTGACTTTTTGATATTTTCGACCACTGTATTGTAGAACTCGCAAAGAGAAGTCGATTTAGCAAAAATCATTTAAATAAAAGTTCCAGAATAACAAAACAAAAATGATACATGCTACATAAACCATTTTCATTTCATTCACCATTTGTTCGGTTAGCACAAAATCTTGCACGGCATACCCATGCCTGAAAAATACACGCATCAAAAATAAAATCCCCGTGTCCACGAATAACGTCACAAGCATTTTCAATGCGCTGTTGTAGTTTTTCCACAGCATTTACTTATCCATCGTGATAAACTAACATTTTAAATTGACCCACAAAAAAAACCGTAAGGACTTAAATCCAAAATGTCCATTATTTGAGTCTTGCCAGTCTGATCTGATCAAGCCTGGCACCGTTTTAATCTATTTTCCCGAAAACGTTGAAAAAGGTCTTGGTATGTTTTTAATCCGGCTTTCCTGTAAATAAGAAGTCAATAGTGATGTTCGCGTCTATACGCGTCTATACGATAAACATTATTTTAGTCAGTGTATTTAAGTTCCTAAAAACCTAAATTGTATTCTATAATACAATTTAGGTTTTTAGGAACTTAAATACACTGACTAAAATAATTTTTATCGTATAATATGGCTTCATAAATTTAAAAAAAAATGGCTGATTTACAAAAATAAAACCCACTAAACATTACAACTAAACACCAAAACACTTTTTTTGAACTGCTCGACGCACGTTTCGCTAACCATGTTAGCATCATCAGGAGATGATTTAAGCATCTACTGATTTGAGATTAAATTTGACATTAAATCATCTCCTGATGCCGCTAACATGGTTAGCGAAACGTGCGTCGAGCAGATCAAAAAAGTGTTTTGGTGTTTAGTGGTAAATCTCTTCAAGTTTAGTGTTTCACACCAAAGGTTCCAATAGAAGAATTGACCAATTTTATTCTTAAAGAGTGTACAACTACTAAACACTTAACCTTCTTCTTCTCTTTTTTTTAACCTGACATTAACTGGCGTTTGCTACAAGCGCAAAATACGAAATAACATTATAAACTCTTAACACTAGGCCATTCCTGACACCAGGAGCGCCCTCGCTCATCACAGTCTAAATGAAAGTATAGACTCTCAACCACGCGTAACATAAATACCTACTTAAACAAATTGTGTTTACAGCATAAAGTCGTGATTTCTTGCATAAAATAAGTTCACATAAAGGCGTACATAATACCTCTCATAAATCTAATAACTAGAAATCAGACTTAATTAATAATATAAGCAATAGTCATAATAGGCACATAAGTAACAACATAAGACAATAGTTTCTTAAAGAAGATATATCATAAATGATACAATAATTTCTTAATTGAAGGTTAAACAGCCAAAAAAAAAGTTTTGTTACAGCTGAAGCATCTACAGCATCTATGTATTTTGTTGCAATAGCGTACTTATTAAATTTATAAATTAAGGATTTCCACTGGCACCACCATTAGCGTTAGAGTTCATAAAGTTGTCAAAGTCTTCTTTACTAATCCCACCTTCTGTTTGAGCGGAATTGTTTTCAGAAGCCATTTTCGAATAATACTGTGGACCTCTAACGTCAAAATTTTAACTTTCATTTTTCATAATAAAACACGGGCGATTTTTCTTGTTAACTCCTAAATGGATCGTTAGTTCCACTTCTGAAGTTGTAAGATGGCTTCATAAATTAAAAAACGGCTAATTTACAAAAAAAATTACCATTCTTAACACTGCATTATTCGCGCTCAGATTCAAACAGGGACGCTCTTCGTGTATCCCACAGATACACAATAATAAATTCTAGAAAACACGCTACTTGTGTTGTGAGAATTGTCTAAAACTAAAACGTAATATATATACGACGTACGTATTATATATTATTATTATTCATGTATGGGCCCTGGTGGACCACGCGAAGTACAATTAGAGGCGTTTGTTGTTGTTAGCCTTCCTTTGCGCCCATACTCATTTCATTCTTTCGTTATGAGTTTTTTTCCTTTCGTCAGACCAAGTGGTTCTAGTTTTCCTACATTTTTCTCTCTGGCCAACCTTCCAAACGTTAACCTTGTGTCTGAAACAGCCTCTATCCTGAATTTCACTTTGTGTAATATTTGCTGATCTTAGGTCCTCTTTAATTGCAGCAATCCATTTAATTATTTCTACTTTAGCTCTACTCCTATTTTCATAAAATTCGACTATTTGTCTAGTTAGCCTACTCGGATTCATCCATTCCCGTTTCATGTGTCTGTAAAACTTAAGTCTTCTTTTTCTCATATCGCTATGTATATCTGTGTATTGTTTGATTTGTTGGTTTTCTCGAAGTCGGTATGTTGTGCTATTTATTTGTTTGGGGCCTAGGATTTTTCTTATCATTTTTCTTTCCTTCTTTTCAATGTCCTCGATGTCCCTCTTTCTATTCAAAATGAGCGTTTCTGCAGCATATAGACATTCTGGCTTAATAAATGTGTTGTAATGTCTAAGTTTTGTGTTTTTAGATAGTCATTTTTTGTTGTAAATATTTTGTGTAAGTCTCAATGTAGTTTCCATTTTTTGACATCTACCCTTATTGGCCGCTTTTTCCAACCCATTTTCCATGATTATTTCACCCAAATATTTGAATTGAGTGACTCGTCTGATGTTACCATATTTTGTTTTTAGAAATGGTGTTCTTAGTCTGTTGCAGGTCATGTATTGTGTCTTTTCAAAGGAAATTTGGAGTCCTACCTTTTCTGCTGTTTCTTTTAGGATTTTAATCTGTTTCTGTGCCGTTAATTCATCTTGAGCTAAAATTGCTAGATCATCAGCAAATGCCAGACAATCAATTTTGATGTTGGTTCTCCCCAGTTTAATGGGCTGGTCAATATTCAGTGCCGACTTTTTTTTCACGCCACTCCTGTATTACTTTTTCTAGAACACAGTTAAATAAGAGTGGCGAGAGTCCATCCCTTTGCCTCACTCCAGTTTTAATTTCGAAGGGCTCTGAGATGTCACCCATGAATTTAACTTTTGACCTTCTGTTAGTTAACGTTGCTTTAATAATTGCCAGCGTTTTCAGATCTAGTCCTTGTTCTTTCAAGATTCGGAATAAGGATTCGCGGTCAATAGAATCATATGCCTTTTTGGAATCCACAAAGGTACAGACGAGATTTTTATTGTTCAGTTTTTGATGTCGTAGAATCAACTTTAAATTCGGGATCTGTTCAGGGCAGGATCTGCCCCGTCGAAAACCTGCTTGATATTCACCAATGTTAGGTTCTAACTGTCGCTGTGCTCTGTCTAGTAGACATTGAGATACAATCTTGTAACAAACTGGGAGAAGAAATATCCCTCTGTAGTTGTTTACATCCGTTCTATCTCCTTTCTTATGTAGTGGACGTATTAGAGCATCTTTCCAGTCTTCCGGAATCCGTTCGGTTCGCCAAACTTCTTGTAGAATTTTGGTTATTACCTTGAGTATTATATATTTATTATTCATTATCTGTTTGATCCTCAACATTTAGGTTTTTTTTGCAGACATCCTCATAGACATACGAAAGCGGAATGTTGCAAATAGAGATAAGAACCACATGTTTTACATTTGTATATTGTTAAGCGCGTTTTTTTTTCATTTGACATGGTTTACAACACTTTCGAGAATTGTTCTGGCTGACTACTTCCTGCACCGCTATCATCGTTTCCCATATTTGGCATATTTGTTTTTGATAGTATCTCTTTTATACGCAAAGACATTGTCATTGGTAAAGAAGGTTATGTTGATCTTCGTATAAGATGCTCTTGAAGATGTTGTCTCCCAAGAATTTTCAAAAATATTCTACGAGGTGGTGGATCATTTCCATTACCCAAATTTATTACCTGGGCATTTATACCGGCAACATTTAACATTGAAAAAAAAACACCATCGCCCATGGCCGAGTGTTTCTAGTTACATTGTCGACTCCCGCTTTGGTTGTATTATAATAAGTGATTATTTCAGGCCTTTTTGTGTATTCTAGTATCTTCATCTATAACACCGTCATGATGCATGCTGGAAATCGTCAACGAATTTTTTCTATTGCTCTTATGTTGAGGAACGTAGGATACAAGTGTTCCTTCCTTCCTAGATGCAAACACACTGGAAAATATTTTTTTATATCTTTTAGTGGCATAGGAATTTGCCACTTGCTCTTCTTTAAAATGCCAACGAACGACACACGATGATCTGTTAGTGTCTCTAGAAGGGAAACGTCACTAAACCAATTGTCGGTGGTAATATTGCGACCTGAATTAAGTATGGGAGTGATTATATGCTAAATCACGACTAAACTTTTGTTGTTTAACTGATAAGAATCCTCGAGCTGCTTTCCGGCATAAATCTCTATATTACGAGTATAAAAAATGTTAGAATCGACAGGAGCAAACATTTTTATTCCATATTTTGCGGGTTTTGACGAAAGAATATACTGGATAAAGGCACATCTCCCTCTAAAAGCTTCAAGTTTTTCGTCTAGTGTGACATTCTCACCAACTGAGTATGAATAGTGACGATTTATGCCGAGTGTTTCTAGCTACAGTGTCGCCTCCTGCTTTGGTTTTATTATAATAAGTGATTATTTCCTGCCTTTTTGTGTATTCCAGTTTCTTCATCTATAATACCGTCATGATGCATGCTGGAGATCGTCAACGCATTTTTTTTATCGCTCTTATGCTGAGGAACGTAGGATGCAAGTGTTCCTTCCTATATGCAAACACACTGGAAAATATTCTTTTATATCTTTTAGTGGCATAGGAATTTGCCACTTGCTCTTCTTTAAAGTGCCAACGAACGACGAACGATGATCTGCTAGTGTCTCGAGAAGTGAAACGTCACTAAACCAATTGTCGGTGGTAATATTGCGACCTGAATTAAGTATGGGAGTGATTATATGCTAAATCACAACTAAACTTTTGTTGTTTACCTAATAAGAATCCTCGGGCTGCTTTCCGGCATAAATCTCCATATTACAGGTATAAAAAATATTAGAATCGACAAGAGCAAAAATTTGTATTGCATATTTTGCGGGTTTTGAGGCAATATACTGGACAAAGTCACATCTCCCTCTAAAAGCTTAAAGTTTTTCATCTAGTGTTACATTCTCACCAACTCAGTATGAATAATGACGATTTACGCCGAGTGTTTCTAGCTACAGTGTCGCCTCCTGCTTTGGTTTTATTATAATAAGTGATTATTTCCTGCCTTTTTGTGTATTCCAGTTTCTTCATCTATAGCACCGTCATGATGCGTGCTGGAAATCGTCAACGCATTTTTTTTTATTGCTCCTATGCTGAGGAACGTAGAATACAAGTGTTCCTTCCTTCCTATATGCAAAAACACTGGAAAATATTTTTTTATATCTTTTAGTGCCATAGGAATTTGCCACTTGCTCTTCTTTAAAGTGCCAACGAACGACGAACGATGATCTGTTAGTGTCTCGAGAAGCGAAACGTCACTAAACCAATTGTCGGTGGTAATGTTGCGACCTGAATTAAGTATGGGAGTGATTATATGCTAAATCACGACTATACTTTTGTTGTTTACCTGATAAGAATCCTCGGGCTGCTTTCCGGCATAAATCTCCATATTACAAGTATAAAAAATGTTAGAATCGACAGGAGCAAACATTTTTATTCCATATTTTGCGGGTTTTGACGGAAGAATATACTGGATAAAGTCACATCTCCCTCTAAAAGCTTCAAGTTTTTCATCTACTGTGACATTCTCACCAACTGAGTATGAATAGTGACGATTTACGCGGAGTGTTTCTAGCTACAGTGTCGCCTCCTACTTTGGTTTTATTATAATAAGTGATTATTTCCTGCCTTTTTGTGCATTCCAGTTTCTTCATCTATAGCACCGTCATGATGCATGCTGGAAAACGTCAACGCATTTTTTTTTATTGCTCCTATGCTGAGGAACGTAGAATACAAGTGTTCCTTCCTTCCTATATGCAAACACACTGGAAAATATTTTTTTATATCTTTTAGTGCCATAGGAATTTGCCACTTGCTCTTCTTTAAAGTGTCAACGAACGACGAACGATGATCTGTTAGTGTCTCGAGAAGCGAAACGTCACTAAACCAATTGTCGGTGGTAATGTTGCGACCTGAATTAAGTATGGGAGTGATTATATGCTAAATCACGACTATACTTTTGTTGTTTACCTGATAAGAATCCTCGGGCTGCTTTCCGGCATAAATCTCCATATTACAAGTATAAAAAATGTTAGAATCGACAGGAGCAAACATTTTTATTCCATATTTTGCGGGTTTTGACGGAAGAATATACTGGATAAAGTCACATCTCCCTCTAAAAGCTTCAAGTTTTTCATCTACTGTGGCATTCTCACCAACTGAGTATGAATAGTGACGATTTACGCCGAGTGTTTCTAGCTACAGTGTCGCCTCCTGCGTTGGTTTTATTATAATAAGTGATTATTTCCTGCCTTTTTGTGTATTCCAGTTTCTTCATCTATAATACCGTCATGATGCATGCTGGAGATCGTCAACGCATTTTTTTTATCGCTCTTATGCTGAGGAACGTAGGATGCAAGTATTCCTTACTATATGCAAACACACTGGTAAATATCCTTTTATATCTTTTAGTGGCATAGGAATTTGCCATTTGCTCTTCTTTAAAGTGCCAACGAACGACGAACGATGATCTGTTAGTGTCTCGAGAAGTCAAACGTCACTAAACCAATTGTCGGTGGTAATGTTGCGACCTGAATTAAGTATGGGAGTGATCATACGCTCAACCACGTCTACACTTTTATTGTTTAACTGATAAGAATCATCGAGCTGTTTTCCAGCATAAATCTCTATATTACAGGTATAAAAAATATTAGAATCGACAGGAGCAAACATTTTTATTCCATATTTTGCGGGTTTTGACGGAAGAATATACTGGATAAAGTCACATCTCCCTCTAAAAGCTTCAAGTTTTTCATCTAGTGTGACATTCTCACCAACTGAGTATGAATAGTGACGATTTACGCGGAGTGTTTCTAGCTACAGTGTCGCCTCCTACTTTGGTTTTATTATAATAAGTGATTATTTCCTGCCTTTTTGTGCATTCCAGTTTCTTCATCTATAGCACCGTCATGATGCATGCTGGAAAACGTCAACGCATTTTTTTTTATTGCTCCTATGCTGAGGAACGTAGAATACAAGTGTTCCTTCCTTCCTATATGCAAAAACACTGGAAAATATTTTTTTATATCTTTTAGTGCCATAGGAATTTGCCACTTGCTCTTCTTTAAAGTGCCAACGAACGACGAACGATGATCTGTTAGTGTCTCGAGAAGCGAAACGTCACTAAACCAATTGTCGGTGGTAATGTTGCGACCTGAATTAAGTATGGGAGTGATTATATGCTAAATCACGACTATACTTTTGTTGTTTACCTGATAAGAATCCTCGGGCTGCTTTCCGGCATAAATCTCCATATTACAAGTATAAAAAATGTTAGAATCGACAGGAGCAAACATTTTTATTCCATATTTTGCGGGTTTTGACGGAAGAATATACTAGATAAAGTCACATCTCCCTCTAAAAGCTTCAAGTTTTTCATCTACTGTGACATTCTCACCAACTGAGTATGAATAGTGACGATTTACGCCGAGTGTTTCTAGCTACAGTGTCGCCTCTAGCGTTGGTTTTATTATAATAAGTGATTATTTCCTGCCTCTTTGTGTATTCTAGTTTCTTCATCTATAATACCGTCATGATGCATGCTGGAGATCGTCAACGCATTTTTTTTATCGCTCTTATGCTGAGGAACGTAGGATGCAAGTGTTCCTTCCTATATGCAAACACACTGGTAAATATTCTTTTATATCTTTTAGTGGCATAGGAATTTGCCACTTGCTCTTCTTTAAAGTGCCAACCAACGACGAACGATGATCTGTTAGTGTCTCGAGGAGTCAAACGTCACTAAACCAATTGTCGGTGGTAATGTTGCGACTTGAATTAAGTATGGGAGTGATTATATGCTAAATCACGACTAAACTTTTGTTGTTTAACTGATAAGAATCCTCGGGCTGCTTTCCGGCATAAGTCTCCATATTACAAGTATAAAAAATGTTAGAATCGACAAGAGCAAACATTTTTATTCCATATTTTGCGGGTTTTGACGGAAGAATATACTGGATAAAGTCACATCTCCCTCTAAAAGCTTCAAGTTTTTCGTCTACTGTGACATTCTCACCAACTGAGTATGAATAGTGACGATTTATGCCGAGTGTTTCTAGCTACAGTGTCGCCTCCTGCTTTGGTTTTATTATAATAAGTGATTATTTCCTGCCTTTTTGTGTATTCCAGTTTCTTCATCTATAATACCGTCATGATGCATGCTGGAGATCGTCAACGCATTTTTTTTATCGCTCTTATGCTGAGGAACGTAGGATGCAAGTGTTCCTTCCTATATGCAAACACACTGGAAAATATTTTTTTATATCTTTTAGTGGCATAGGAATTTGCCACTTGAACTTCTTTAAAGTGCCAACGAACGACGAACGATGATCTGTTAGTGTCTCTAGAAGCGAAACGTCACTAAACCAATTGTCGGTGGTAATGTTGCGACCTGAATTAAGTATGGGAGTGATGATACGTTCAACCACGTCTACACTTTTATTGTTTAACTTTTGTTGTTTACCTGATAAGAATCCTCGGGCTGCTTTCCGGCATAAATTTCCATATTATAAGTATAAAAAATATTAGAATCGACAAGAGCAAACATTTTTATTCCATATTTTGCGGGTTTTGACGGAAGAATATACTGGATAAAGGCACATCTCCCTCTAAAAGCATCAAGTTTTTTATCTAGAGTGACATTCTCACCAACTGAGTATGAATAATGACGATTTGCAACAAACGATTTTCAAAAATTTCACGTATGGGTGCTAAGCGGTCATATTTTCTTGTTTCAATACTTGTTTCTCTGTAATCAAATCTGATTGATTGGAACAAACATTTGAATCTTTTCAGACTCATTGTTGTCATACGAAATATTTCAGCTCCGTTTCGTCTGCCTCCCAGAAATCTTTTAAATTTTATCTTCCACCGTGCCCGGCTATGTATAATAACCCCAAGAAGGCTTTAATTTCGACTTTATCAGTAGGTGCAGTAGGTATTTTTCCTTCACATTGTCAATCTATTGATTGGTAAAATTCACAACTAAGTCTAACATATTTTCACTAATGAGACACTGCAGCATTCCAAAATACTTGGAGCATTTTTCGCATCGCCGATAACACTTGGAAGTTTCTTGATTATATTTTGCTTAGCGGTTCTTTTTCTTGAAGGAAATGGAACTTTCTTCCAAGAAAACCGCTTTCCAAGAAAACCGCTCTACGGGTTTCTTGGTCGCTTTTTTTATTACTTTTTTTTGTAGCTATATAAAAGTTTTGTTTCCTACGTCCTCTGAATTTTCCTGTCTTTCTTCTACTCTCTCAGATCCATCTGTGTCATATTCCTCTTCGACATCATAATCGATGGGTTTGGGATTTTGATTTTGGTGTTCGATCGCATTGTCGTCACTCCATTCGTCAATTTAAAGTTTATGTATTTCTTCAATGTTCTTTTCACTTTCTAGATTGTAAAACTTCTTGTTTATAGCCATGTTGCCAGAAGAAAAAAAAATACTGCTGACGACTAAATACAAAATATGCAAAGGTACTCGCGTTGTATCCATAATATGCAATACTTTTTTAATTTTCATTAAAAAGTTTAAAATAAAAATTACAGTTATCAAGTATTAACCAACAATGTAAACATATTAAAAACACAAAAAAAATAAAAAATATATATTGTATAATACTTACTAGAGTTGTCGCAAAGTATCCATCAGATACTATAGAGTTAATACACTATAGATTTAACGACAACATAGACAGACACTATAGACTTAACGACAACGAACACTAATATTGACAGCTCAAACCTTAGATAAGGGGCGAGTACTACAGTGCTAAAACTTGTTCAACTATTAAACACCTAACCTTATTCTTTTTCCTAACCTAACCTGCCAACACTAACTTGCGATTGCTACAAACGCGAAATACGAAATAACATTATAAACTCTTACAATCACCAACACCTTTTGTCATGGCGATCATCTCAATTAGTTAATACGACGTTACCATATCCATTTTGGTTGACATCGGGTGTGATTCTTATTTTTTTTAAATATTTTTACAATGTTCAGTAGTTTATTTGTAATTTATTCGTTTAATAGTAACCAATTAATATTTGCAAAATATGCCTTTACAGATATTTGCATAAATTAATTATTCTTATCATTGCTTCTTTTTCGATTGGCGATTTAATAATTTTTTAATTTTTTTGCGGACACCCTTAGATTTTTTACACTAACTGTATACATTATAACTGTTAAAATATTAGAGTTACTACTGGTAAGACCAAAAAATTGCTGAAAATTATAATTCAACTTTAAGTTTGGACCACCCATTATAAGAAAAATAATATTCTGCTAGCAACTTATAATTTTTTTTTTTCATCAAACAGATAGAACGACATCTCGAAGGGAATATTTTTTTAACCTAGTCAAGTGCAAAAAAGAAAAAAAACCCAGACGGTTTCTACAAACTGGAAAATTTTTATCAAGATCTCTGTCTCTGTTTTCGTTCGAACTATCGCCGAGTGGAAACAACACTTCAGACCGCCTTATCACAATTCATTCCTTCCTTTTAAAATGTATGAAATAAATTTTCCATTTTTGCGCATTCCACTAACAGCGTTCGTCTTCGCGTTTGATTATTCCGCATCCCCAGGCGCTGATGTTTACGTCGCCCCGATGGAATGAAATGAATTAAAAATAAATTATTTCTAACATCATGTTTGTCTGCGATGTTGATTTATTTCAGATATTTTCAGACCTCTCCCTCTCCCTCTCCCTCTCCCTCTCCCTCTCCCTCTCCCTCTCCCTCTCCCTCTCCCTCTCCCTCTCCCTCTCCCTCTCCCCTCCCCTCCCCTCCCCCTCCCCCTCCCCCTCCCTCTACCTCTCCCTCTCCCTCTCCCTCTCCCTCTCCCTCTCCCTCTCCCTCTCCCTCTCCCTCTCCCTCTCCCTCTCCCTCTCCCTCTCCCTCTCCCTCTCCCTCTCCCTCTCCCTCTCCCTCTCCCTCTCCCTCTCCCTCTCCCTCTCCCTCTCCCTCTCCCTCTCCCTCTCCCTCTCCCTCTCCCTCTCCCTCTCCCTCTCCCTCTCCCTCTCCCTCTCCCTCTCCCTCTCCCTCTCCCTCTCCCTCTCCCTCTCCCTCTCCCTCTCCCTCTCCCTCTCCCTCTCCCTCTCCCTCTCCCTCTCCCTCTCCCTCTCCCTCTCCCTCTCCCTCTCCCTCTCCCTCTCCCTCTCCCTCTCCCTCTCCCTCTCCCTCTCCCTCTCCCTCTCCCTCTCCCTCTCCCTCTCCCTCTCCCTCTCCCTCTCCCTCTCCCTCTCCCTCTCCCTCTCCCTCTTATTGGAAGTTTCCGATTCGGGAAACGTCGCTGATATTCGGAAACTGCGCGATTTGAACTTTCATTACAAAATCAAAATTTGTCCAAAATTTCCAAAATTTGAACACCAAAAAACGTAAAATAAATAGGGTCACTCACTTCAAATATCTGGGTGAGATCCTCGAACCCACATGAGGAGAGAAGATAACACAGAAGACTCGATTGCGGAAGATGAAGAGAGCATACGACAAGACACACAATATCTACAATAAGAAATGCCTATCCACACACGCAAAAATAAGACATTACAACACAGTAATCAAACCAGAGGTACTATACGCAAGCGAGACACTTACACTCCATACAAAAAGCGGCATAGAAAACAAACTAAAAGAAGAACGCAAAATTATGAGGAAAATTTTCGGTCCAAAACTGACAGAAGAATAATACAGACTACATTCTAGAAAGACCACAGAGAGAATGTCCAACGTAGCGGCGGATATAAGAAAAAGAAGGTTGATATTCTATGGACATATCAGTAGACTCCCACCTACAAGACTCACCAACAGAATTCTTACGTAC
This sequence comes from Cosmopolites sordidus, assembly GCA_031761425.1. NCBI lineage: Eukaryota > Metazoa > Arthropoda > Insecta > Coleoptera > Curculionidae > Cosmopolites > Cosmopolites sordidus. The sequence continues at coordinate 35,779 of JARFXV010001138.1, forward strand.
ATACAAGGAGTCAAGTCAACATTACCATGGATCGCACAAATGGGTCCGACAGAGATTGAGGATAGAAGAACGTACAGACACAAAATACATATGTGGAACGTTGCATCAGAGAGCGAAGTTTCGAGGAGATCAGGAACAAAGTGGACGGAGGAGAGAAAGAGAATCCACGGAGAAAGGATGAGAGAGGTGTGGAGAATTAGAAAGAATACTCGAAAATGTGTCAGGATGCTTTGCGTAATCCAACTGAGTCTATACGCATATGTATATATATATATATATATATATATATATATATATATATATATATATATATATATATATATATATATATATATATATATATATATATATATATATATTTACGCATATGTATATATATATATATATATATATATATATATATATATATATATATATATATATACATATATATGCTCAAAGAATAGCGTAGTGGGGCCGTGAAGAGAGATATTTGAATAACAGAAATATTTCATCCATACTTTTACGTACCTCTGTTCGCTTCAAATCAAAACGTCGAGACAAGTACCTCATAGGACCGGTTTCTGTCCTCACAGCCATCGTCTGCTGGGCTTGATTCTAACGCAAGGAGATAGCCAAATAGAAACGAACAGAGCAAGACCAAGTCAACTGGCCATATTGATGAGGGGTCGCAACGTCAATGCGACTGAAAAGTCTCTTCAACACAAGCATTGACAATGCCAAGTGTGACCTTGGCGAAACGTCTGCACGTTCCCAACAAACGGGATACAAACGATCGGATGAACTCCAGGACTAATAGTCTAATGTATTCTTCCATCCGCGAAACACTACGAACCATCATTGGTTTTGTTTAATCAACAATATCACAAAATTTAAAAAATCATCACGGATGGTACGTTCAGTACGTTCTGTGAAGGGTCACGACGTTTCGCCAAAATCTCAGTATCAAATATTGTTCGCTTCAAGTGAAAAGTCCAATCGACTATATATATTGTGTTGTGCTATATACATCTCCTCCAGATCCTCTTAATCTACGCAGTCGAATAACAAAGCCCAACTTCGTGCGAACTGCAACGAATTCATAAATTTTGATCTTCATCGGCATTTATAGTAACAACGGTGATGTTTTCTTCGGAACACAGTTTTTTTTGGTCTTGCTTTTATTTTAATGTCGAGCAGCGTAACATAAATTCGGATATTGTCGATTATTTGGTGAATACATCGCTCTGTTGGGTGATTATGTGCACCATAAAATTAACAAAATGCTCTATAAGTTTGGCGCACAGAACGCAGATTTTGATAATAAATTTCGTAAATTAACAAGCGTTCCTCTGATGATAAATAATCCATGATGATTTACCACACTGTAGGTGTACAGAGACTTGCGCACAAACTCACAGTTCGTTTGACAGCGATCCCTATTAAGTATAAGGTGTATGCTCGCATAACTAAAAAAAATCACCCTTTGGATTATAATTTAGTTTTAGAATTAGAGTGAGTTATCTTCTGATGATACTAACATGGTTAGCGAAACGCGTATCGAGAAATTTAACAAAGTGATTTAGTGTTTAGTGGTAAATCTCTTGGAGTTAAATTTTAGTATCAATGAATAAAAAAGGAACAGACAACGGGAACGGAAGCAAACTATTGAAATTTTAAAAAATAAATTTTTTATTCGATAAAATCGGTTTCACAAATAAATATTTTTACTAATCAAAATGGTCACTTTTATATTTCCTAAGAGAAAACATAAAATTGAAACTTTCCGGCACTGACATCATATATTTTATATCGGCATTCCGTATTTCAATACACAATTATTAATACCCAAAACCCGTCGAGAATTTTTCTATAAATTGCATTTCCTGGTCGAATTTTAAATAATATATTTAGGAAAAAGCTTTTACCCCATTGATTTGTTTATTTCAAATAAGCTCGCCATCATAACTTTAAATAAAATAACGTAAAAAGCCTAAAGGATTAAGAATCACTCATTCGTTTTTCAAATTAGAAGTTGTATCAACACTGCATTAACTTAAAAATTAAACACAAACACTCAATGATATTTCATATTTATCTTGCTTATTTATTTCTTGTCTTTTCTCGATTAATTTTGAAATTAAGGATTCTACCCAAACCAATATAGTATGGCAATATAGTATTGATCTAGTAAGTTTCATAAGGAATCAAAAAAAAAATTGTAAACGGATTTTCCTCCAAATTATTGAATAATAATAGGTATTTCGGTTAATAATGTCGATTTTGCTAAGAGATGGCGTTACTAATACATTTTTGGTGTACACTAATGGCGCCTATGGCATTTTGAAGGGTAAACATGTACCATCAAAAACCTGTTCGTTATTAATTGTCATTGTGCAAAAAAATCATTTTTCATAGCTCTGAATTTGTCGGATTATAAACCAGAAAAAGACCTTTTGCGGAGAAGTTTAATAACTTTCTTTCATTTGAAGAAAATGGCTGCTAAAAGTTATCTATTGTTAGTTGAAGATTATGGTAATCCTGCTCTAAACCAAAAAACCTGTGAAAGGTGGTATAAATGCTCTAAAAGTAGTTATTTTTATATAAAAATCAAAGAGCGACACCAGGACAGCCGGAAAAGTTTGAAGATTGAAACAGTTGGCAAAAGTATTGAATACATTGAATACATCTACATACATTGGGAAGCATCCAGAAGGAAGGAAAATGGGTTCCATATGAATTGAAGGAAAGAGACAATGAATGGCAAAAAATTTGGGTTTTCAGACAAGAAAGAAAAGGTTTTTTTGCATCGAGTTGTGACGTTGTTGACACAAAACTACAATGTCAAATTTCAAGTAAAAATTATAATAAATATTAGTTATTACCTTAAAAATAAGTTACAATCTTATAATATAATAAATAGTTCGGGAATCCCTTGTTTAATGCCCTAGTCGTTTATTAACATAGTAACAGTTTTCTTTTTGTTAATCCCAAAGTTGCCTAAGAAATTTGTTTTCTAAGAAAAGATAAAGGGTGTTGAAAGTGAAACTAAATTTTCGAAAAATTGAGATAATTTAATAATGGTTGAAGATATCAAGTTCAAAATTGGGATAGTTGGGTTGTTTGGCCAGTTTGAGCCTAGTTCCTAGAGGGCGCTTCCTATCTACTTTGTGAGAAATTAACTGGGGCATTTTTTTTTATCCTACAAAGCTGAGAATATTTTGACTTCAATTGAATGTTGAATAACATTAACCGCTTGTTGATTTTTATGTAAAAATTCGTCTCGTGTATTGATTTAATCATGATAAACTAAAGACTTCGTATGGCCCCACAAATAAAAGTCTAACGGATTAATTTCCAGGCTACGAGGCGACCAAAGAAGTTCACCACCGCTACCAATCTATCAATGTGGAAAACGTTGACTCAAATGATTTCGAACTGCAACAGTAACTTGTCTTAAGTTTAGAGGTATACCGTCCAAAAGGTCTAATAAAACATTTTCTAAAAACTGCACATATTGATCTCCATTCAGTCTTTCCGAAAATTTAAACAGGCCGATTAAAAAATTGTCGATAATGCAGCAAATGTTAATTGAAAATTCGTGCTGGAAATGTTACTCTCTTAGTGGGTGTGGATTTTCCAGGGCGCAATAATGATGATTTCGCCAGTTAGAAATTCCGCGTCTGGTAAAAGTTGCCTTATCAGTAAACAATATATTTTTCAGCAATATGGGGTATCTGTTTTTTACGTAGTAGATTTTAACAAAATTGTGATCTAGCTGTGGCAAAAAATTTGAACAGGCGAAAAATGGTAGGGAAACATTTTTTCTTTATGGAGAACTCTTAAAAGGGTAAATTTGCTAATTCCTGTAGATGCCTCCTAACGCCTATTCTTAGTTCAGGATTTTTCGCGATACTAAGTAAAATATTCTCTGCTTGTTCTACCGTTATACGTTTCGATCGTCCACCAGGATTGTTGCACTAAAACGAACCTGTTTCGCCTAACTGATTGAAAATTCTTTGAAAAATTCTCTTCAAGAGCTCCTTATTCATTCTAATTGCTGCGCGACTATTGTAATTTACTTGTGCATAAAAGCATTTTCTACAAATTATTTAATACCAACTCAAGATTGGTGAAACACGTTTCCACCTACGTTTAATAGGAGAGATAGAAAACAATGACAGTTGTCATCGAAACGTAATAATTTGTATACAGCATTCAAGGCACATTTTATGAATTGCATATTTTTCAGCCACCGACAAGATGTGCGATGGAATATTCAACACAAATATCTCGCAAATGGCGTGAGATATCGATATTGACCTAGGGTACCTTTTTTTTACGTGGAAATGATGACTTTTCTCTATGTTGAAATCAAAATATTCCTAGCTTCATAGGGTAAAAAAATATGAGCGAGTTAATTCCTCACAAAGTAGGTTGTATGCGCCCTCTGGGAACAAGGCTCAAGCTATTCCTAGACAAGTTCGGACTTTTTTTTTTCCTTTATTTGGGTTTTTCGCCACTATCTAATATATATATATATATATATATATATATATATATATATATATATATATATATATATATATATATATGAATACGCCAAATCATTCAGACATTACTTAAGTTCGGACTTGTCGCCTTTGAAAACCCATCTATCCCGATTTTGAATCTGATATCTTCAACCGTTTTTAAATTATCTCAATTTTTCAAATATTTAGTTCCTTCGCGGTTCACTTTAGTTTCAACCTGTATCTTTTTAATGACAAACGTTTGCCAACACATTTATTGACTAAATCCTCTGATTTTGCTCACTACTATCACTAGTTGCACTATGGCGGATAAGTTATGGGACACACTGTATATACCGTCGCTATTTCTGAAAAACCGTATACTATCAATTTAATTTTCAATCACTTTTTCAAACAATTGGGCTTTTATGTCCTCAATTGTTCGAGTTATGTTGGCTTCCAAGTCGTCAATAGTTACAGATTTATCAGCCTAGACCAAAGATTTAATATGAGCCAAAAGAAAATAATCTAAAGCGTTAAATCACATGACCTTGGTAATCAACTAACAGGTCTGTTAGTTGATTACCAAGTTTCTGTTAGTTGATTACCAACTGTTCCCACAATAGATCGATTGTTGCGTTGGTTGTATGACATATAGAGCCGTCCTGTTAGAAGCACATTCCCTCCAGACTAATATCATTCAAATTCGGAATTAAATATCATTGATGATCACTCTGTAACATCATTTTTAAAGAAATATGGTCCAATACCACCGACTTAAATCCGCGGTACTGGTTGGCGGAGCAGTATCATTTGCAAATTATTTTCACTCCAAATGCGACAATTTTGTTTATTAACGTAACCATTTAACCAAATCAGCTTCGCCGCTGAACAAAATTGTACGGTTAAATTCTGGGTCAAGTTGTAATTGATTTTGAGCCCATTTACGACGCAAACGATAGTCTTGCAACTTGAGTTCTTGGACAGGTTCGATCTTGTAAGGCACCGGTTCATAATCCTTATGTAAGATTTTCCATGTAGTCAAATAACAAAGCCCAACTTCGTGCGAATGACGACGAATTGATAAATTTGGATCTTAATCGTTAGAAATTTGTTGATAATTCGGCGAACACAGCTCAGTTGGAGGGTTTGATATACACTGATTCTGATAATAAATTTCGATAAATTGCAAGTGTTGCTCTGATGTCTCATGACGATTTGACGCACATCATGACGATGAGAGACGCACAAACTCACAGTTCGTTTATAGCGAACCCTATCTGAAGTTTGGTCACACAAAAATAAATCACCACATATGTATGTATTTATAGTTACTAAAATCATTACATTAGATTAAATGTTAAAAAGATTAAATAATAAAAATTTAGTATCAATGATAAAATATACAGGGTGTTAGGTAAACATGCAGCAAAAATGCAGCAAAAATGCAAGGGGTTATTCCTTGTCCTATTCTAAGGAATATTTTGTCCTATGATTATTTTTGAAAAACCCCTTTGTTTCGAAGATACAGGGCGAAAAAAATTTGCGACAACCATATTCGATATTTCTTGAAATCATTAATGCAAATAAAAGTAGAGGAGTGTACGTCAATGAGTTTATCAAGTACAATTTTTTTTTTCGATCTCGATCACTTGGAACGGCTGTTTTATCTAGTAAGTGGATTTCATCAGTCGCATTTGCTTACATAGATTAAGTGGCACCGGAGATGACTGTCATGCACTTCACGTATGGACTTGCTGATGGCAATGCATCACAAGCTAGGCGATTGTACAGTGAACGATTTCCAGCCCGTAATGTCCCTGACCGAAAAATCTTCGAAAACATTCATCGACGTCTGCGTGAAACAGGCACATTGAAACGAACTGAAGGGTCAGGAAGATCATTGACTGCAAGAACGGTACAATTGGAACAGAATGTGCTGGACATGATAGCGGAAGAGCCTGGTAGTTCTACGCGAAAAATTGCAAATACTTTGAATGTGAGTCACTGGACAGTTTGGAAAAATCTTAAGGACAATTTGTTTTACCCATACCACATTCAACGCGTTCAGGCACTATTACTTGTTGATTTTCCTCCACGAATTGCATTATGTCAATGGATATTGCAAACTTTACATTGCATCCTTCTATTCCTGACACAAATTCTTTTCACCGATGAAGCCACTTTCGCAAGAAACGCAATAAGGAATTTTTACAATAACCATTTCAACATCAGGTCACCATTGAATGTATAGGTTGGAATTGTAGGTAACTATCTAATTGGACCGGTATTTCTATCACAAAGACTTACTGGCGAGGTGTATCGTAACTTTTTGGAAGCAACGCTGCCTGAATTTCTGGAAGATGTACCATTGGCAGCAAGGCATGAAATGTGGTTTATGCACGATGGTGCACCACCACATTTCAGTTTGGTTGCTTGTGATTTTTTAACACCAACATACGGATATCGCTGGATTGGTCGAAATGGGCCACACGCATGGCCTGCTCCATCACCGGACTTAAACCCCCTGGATTATTTCTTCTGGGGATATCTGAAGTCATTAATTTACGCCACTCCATTGAAGAATTTGGATGATTTGCGAAATCGGATAATTGCTGGGTGTAACTCAATTAGAAACGACCCTGGTGTGATTGAAAGAGTTCGGCAGTCAATGACGAGAAGATTGAATACTTGTATCAAGGCTGGAGGAAGTCATTTCGAACATTTATTGTAGATTGAGCAACTTTACAAGTACTTTTTGATAATATAATTTTGTTAATGTCGTAAATTTTGTTCACCCAGTATCTTTGAAACAAAGAGGTTTTTCAAAAATCATACAACAAAATATTCTTAGAATAAGTCAAGGAATAACCCCTTTAATTTTTGCCGCATGTTTACCTAACACCCTGTATATTTAAAATAAATTACAAAGAGTGAACTTTAAAATATGTATACGCCATTGAAATGGCAATGCAATAATCTAATTGTATGTCTACGTAGGTGTCGTTTGAAACGAAGAAGATAAATGATGTCACCAGCATAATTTATTAACATGTTTTATACTTATACACACATAGATATTAATCAATGATTTTGATGTATGAAATTAGTTTGTCATTTCTTTTGCTACATTTATTCAAGAATTATTTTCCATATTATGCAGGAGGAGCAACAAGTAATAAATCGATTTTAATTTCTAATATGGTTAAACTATTAAAGTATGTAAGTGTAAAAGTTCAACATAACGTAGTAGGACCAAATCGTTTCTGCCCCCTGGCCATGCGTTGAAATATTTCATGTCTGTATATAACAAACGAAGCTTTGGAAAAGACACCACGGCAGAAGGACATGTCTAAAACATGAACTACATAAAACAACTAAATCAATTTGTAACTTAAATAAATAAATTTTCTATAGAATGATATTAAATTTACAGTGGAAGAAGAAAATATTAAAATTAACTTTTTAGATTCAACAATTACAGGCAGAGCACGGGCGTAGCCCAGGGGGGGTTCCCCCGAAATAAACCAAATATTACCTAATATTATACCGAAAAAATACGAGAGTTAAATTATTACATTTGAATTGAATATATATCAGAACTAGTGGACGTTGCGCACAGTAACGCCATCTTGTGTCGAGTAGTCGAACTATTTTGTATCGTATGGAAACTTTGCGTTGTTTCTCGATTATTCGCCACGCCCCTCAGTCGGAATGAGCGGAGCTTTGTGGAAGTTTGTGGTACTTTCTGGACGCCTACTACTGGGCTGCAATATAAGCGGCACGTGACCGCGCTTACGGCAGTATTGTATCTTGCGAACTCGAAGCGAATATAAGTGAAAAGTGGTGTACGAATAGTGAAGAGAATTAAGTGTACCGTGTAAGTGATTAATTTTAGTGCAGTGTTATTCGGTGACCTTGTTAAGGATAGATACGTGAATCATTATTACTGTCGAAAAATGGAGAGAAAAAAAAGGAAGGGTGATAAACTTAAAGGTATGGACTACTAGAAAAAGTGGTGTAGTCAAGGGGTTTCTAATAAAGAAACAAATTTGGATTTAGCTATTAAAGCTTCAGCTACCGTGCATGCTGATAAGAAGACTGTGATGACAAGCGGGCCCTCGATCTCGACCTCAATCACAATACCGTATGTCGATATCGATGCCATGTCGCTGGTGCCCTGTTCGATACCTTCAACTGCCGAATCTACATCTAGTCTGTAACCGGCCAGCTTGCCTGTTACCTCATTTTTACAACTGTAGCTAAGTTGGATGTTGGTTTTTACGCGAATCAAGAAAAAATCTTGGATGAATATTTTAAAGCCGAAAATTTAAAAACGCCATGGAACCCACCCAGAGATTATAAGTTTCCTATTTCCACAAAACGAAACTTGCGCTTTCAATTGAAATGGTTGGAGAGATTCCCCTGGTTGTCATATTCGGAATATAAAAGTGGAGCATACTGCAGAGTTTGCGTGGTAAAGGGACGTTCGCTTGATGAAGGTAAAGGCGGTCATCAAAGGATCGGCCAGTTGGTAACCGAACCTTTTTGTAAGTGGAAAAATGCCCTAGAAATATTTGAAGCTCATGCGAAATCGGGATAATACAAGCGAAATTCAGAACTGGCAGATAACTTTCTAAAAGTAATGTCTTCGCAGGCTTTTTCGGTCACTGAACAGCTATCTTCTGAAAGAAAGAGACAACAAGAGGAGAATCGAAAGAAACTAATCCCTATCCTAAAAGCAATAATTTTTTGTGGCAAACAAGACATCTCCTTGAGAGGTAAAATCGATTCGGGGCGCATACAAATTACACCAGAAGCACCAGAACCTTAACAACCACTACAGAATGATGGTAATTTTAGAGCCCTGTTGCGGTTTGCGGCTGAGTCTGGAGATAAAGATCTGGCTGAGCATTTGAATACTTCACAGAGGAATGCCCTGTACACAAGTCCTCAAATCCAAAACGAAATAATTGACATTTGTGGTGAATTAATTCAACATAAAATAATTGACGAAGTAAAGAAAGCCAAACTATTTGCGATTCTGGCTGACGAAATCACCGACATCGGACGTGTAGAACAAGTCTCGTTATGTCTTCGATATGTTGATTTTACAGATAATGAACACCATATACTTAAAGAGATGTTCTTTGAGTGCATTCCAACGGTCGATGTTTCAGGATCCGGTTTCAGAAATCTTATTATTACAGCTCTGAAAAAGCATGGACTTGAATGTTCTCATGTGGTTGGTCAAGGTTGCGATGGGGCTGCAGATATGAGTGGGTATTTGCACGGTGTCCAAGCTTATGTTCGCCAAGAATGTCCTCTTGCTCTTTATGTACACTGCACACTCTCTCAACCTCGATATTGCTGATTCATGTTCATTAGCAAATGTCCGAAATTGCATTGGGATTGTGCAGTCTGTTGGTTCCTACTTTCGACATTCTGCTCAACGCACTGCTTTGTTGAAAGAAAAAATTCAAGAGCTACTACCCATCGGCAACCAAAAAAACTTGCTCTCAATGTGCGAAATACGGTGGGTCCACAAACATGAAGCTATTATAAGATTCAGGGAAATTTATTCAGCCATTGTGAATGCTCCTGCAGAACTCAAATTTAATCACAATAAGGGAACATCGCAACAAGCCGCCCAATTGCTAAGTACGTTTTGATCTTCGGATTTTGTGATGTGTTTAGTGATTCTTCAAAAAGTTATGAGCTATACATTGTCTCTATCAAAACAATTATAGACAATTGACATCGATCTTATCACGGCATTCAAACATGTAGATGATGTTATTAATGTCTTACAACTCCTGAGAAACAACACTGACGTCGAATATGTTCATCTCTATGAAGACGCAAAGGTTTTACTGGAAGAAAATGGTGGTATACTGCGAATGCCACGCGTCGTCAGAAAACAATTAAATAGACCGAACATTCCTGCATTGGATGAATGCACGTATTACAAAAATAATTTGTTCAATTCATTTCTTGATCATACAATTCAACAATTGGTTGAAAGGTTTACCAAACATTGTAAAGTAGTATCAGCATTATCTGGTGTGCTACCTTCAAATTTTACTGCCAGTTCTGAAATTGAAGAAGCAATTTCCATGTACTCGTCACTGCTTTCCGAAAGCAACATATCAGTGGTTAAAGCAGAACTTGAAGTATGGAAAACAGTGATGACAAGTATCTCGCCTACCCCGAAATCTAGTTTGGAATGCCTAGATATGTGCGATAAAAACCTTTATCCTAATATTCACACCTTACTACAAATCTTGGCTACCATTCCTGTATCCACTGCTACCCCGGAAAGGTCTTTCTCGAGCCTAAGGAGACTGAAAAACTATTTTCGAAACACTACAAGTGAAAACAGACTTAATGGTTTGGCTCTCATGAACATTCACTATGGAACAGAAATTCATGCAGATGAAGTAGTGGATATATTTCAAAGAAAAAGCCGAAGATTTCTTCTTTAATGGTTTTAGATTTAGTGCAGAGGAACGAAATTAATTTAACCATTTCATTTAAAGTTAAGAACTTTATAAATATGTCGTAATTTTTCCGATGAATATATAGATATTAAATTTCATGAAAGTATATTTTTGTTGTTTTATTTACTTCAAACTAACCCCCCCCCCCCCCCCCCCCAAAACTAAATCCTGGCTACGCCCGTGAGGCAGAGGCAATAGGTTTGTATTTGCAATTTTTCATAAACTATCTCACATAGATATACGAATAATTAATAAAAAATGTTACATTAAAACTATTAGTCCTATATATTCCATCACCAACTTTTAAAAAATTAGTGAGTAAAAAACACATATAAAGGAATATTAACTATTAAGCTGCTAAGAAAGTTATTGCGGTTTTCAACCATCAAATTAAAATGCGAAATGCACATATTTCAGCTCAAACAAGACTTTACTAATCAAAATAAAAATCATTGCAATCAACTTTTTTTTTTGCTCATGAGAGCACCGAAAAAATTAAAATATAAAGCGATCAACGATGGATACCTACAGGAAGGCATTTTCGCCTTTGTCTTGATAATGTCAGCTGCTGGATCTACAGACAGTTCTATTTGGAAAAGAAGAAATAACAATGATAATCTGCAAAAATTCGCTGATAAAAGTGAAAATCTATGTGTAATGTAGTAGTAAGTAAGAACGGCAACGGTGATAACATGCGATAACACCTCCCTTTGTTTACTGATAAAGCAAAGAAAATCCCAAGGAACAGAGATACAGTTTGTCCACCAGCCAGAATTTTTTTAGAAATATTCCGAGTGGTTTGGAGGGCGCGAACGCGAACGAAAAGGCACCGTTTTCTTATAGGAATTAAAATGCTAAACAAGATATAATATTTTTTTCTCCCCAATAAGACAAACAGGATAGATCAATAACAAGTCAAACGAAAAAATTAAATCTTCAATATTCAAAACTTCAAATACAGTTTTCTTAATGTTAGTTTTTCTAAGTTTAGTTCGTGTATTTTTTGGTATGTTGGATGATCTGCTTCCATTTTTCATAATATAGGGTAGGAAATCTGTCCGACCAAATTGTGTGTCTTCATTTTCAGCACATTTTTCTTAATCGGTAACAATCCTTTTTTCATCTTCAAATTCGATAATTTCTTCTGTATCCCTTACACATGATTATTAAAGTGAGGTTTCTGCTTCTAGAAAATTAATAATTTTTCTTCAATTAAATGCTATTCATTATGGAATTTACATTAACACCAACAAACAAAATCCAAGTAATATATCCGTCTGTGTTAACCAAGAATACTCAATTTATAATTTTTTTATTTTATTTTATTCATTCATATGTCTATATGTCATCTGGTGGAAGGTTTTTTTTTTAATAAAACTGATTGCCCTGCCATATATTTATTTCCCCATTCCTTCCTATCTTGTGTCATCTGCTTAATACCTTGTATTTCTCTACTTATTGCTTGTTCTTCAATCCCTTCAATTCAGCTTCCTATATACTATTCAAAAGAATAATATAATTTAGTCTAGACAACTAAGGCAAGGAGAATTGTTGATGATTCCGTATTATGCCTAAAATAAAAATAAAACCAGTGATCAAATACTACGGCTTATGTTTTTTTAAAATCCCTTAAAAAATCGAAAAATATTATGATAAAGCCGGCGTTTATAGCATATTCTATGGCATAATGAAACATATTTTTATGATATATATGCAATTCTGAACAAGCAAAGCAGCTGGTCGCCGGCCCAAGGGCTTAGTGCCGCTTTGGAAAACGGGCAGGGTAATTTAATAAGATGAAAATAAATAACGTGAAAGCTCAGTACATTAAATATCTTTAATATCGCTCAGGATTTACCCGGAATAACGAAATTATTGGAAATAAACGTCCCTTTTTACAATTTAGTTTTATTTATAGTATGAATGCGAGAACGCCGAACACTAAATAATGTTTAATATATATTTCTATTTTTTTTTTTGCTGCTATTGTGACAACCCATTGGTAGCTGGTAGTTCAATAACTGATATTGAAAATTTTTAATCATTATAATAATTGTAATGTTACAACATTACGATATATTATAATGTTGAATCATTTTTTCTAATAAATCCAGTTTATTTACAATCTGCCCTATGATAACACAATAGATTATCCAACTTCTGGTATGAACATATCTAAAATGCATTAGACAAATCCATAGGAGACATCACGTTTCTGCGGTCTTCTTAAAATCTATCTGCTAGTCTTCGTAGAATCTGACACTTTGAACTGGTTAGACCTTTCTGTACAGCAAAAATGTTTCCATCTGACATCCTGAATGAAGAGGCACAACTGTCAGAGGATGTAATCCAGTACAGTTTTCAACATTTATAATCAACTTGAAAATACAACCCTCGGTTGGGCGACGATTTCTGCCATATTTTGATCTTGACTTTTCGCAGTTCAATTGTGTAAATCTTACTACATATATTTACAGTTTGACAAGTATATATATTTTCCAGTAAAAAATACTCTATTTTATAAATATTAGTAATGGCATTTTCTTATCATCATCACTCAGCCAATGTCCATTCTCTGTAGAATGAAAACCTTTGCAACATGTTTGCAACCCACGTGGTAGTGAGCTTTCCTCTGCCGTTCGAGTCCAACAGACCGGAGTCCATCGTGTCTATAGACCATCAGTCTATCGTATTTTCGGCCTTCTTCATGGACATTTGTGGTCAAGCTATATTCACTCCAGTCACATCGCCTCGCTATATGACATGTCTACCTTAATTTCAATTCCTTTACCCTTCTAATGATGTCACATGCTTTCATCTATTCTCTAAGTCTAAGTTTTTCCATGTAATGTTTCCATGTATTTTTGGATTATCCTCTATGCTACCTCAAATTTTTGAACAGACTGTGATATGAGATGATTCACTTCCGTATATTATAATGGATAGGATGCATCGATCAGACTTCGATCACAAAGTTAAGCCTGCCAAATGCCTTCCAGCATATTTATTGTTAAAAAAATCTGATTCAATCTAGTTCTCAGATTCGTTAGTTTAAAATTCGTTACAAATAATTTACGAACCTCTTGGAAAGTATTTGCAAACTACAAGTCCAGTTTCTATCAGTTTCTTTAGAACTATCCATTCCAATTTCACAAAATGTAACTGAACTGGATTAACAAATTCATCTCTGTTTTTAACCACATCCACAGCAGTTTTTTTATATTAAATAAAGGAATATTCAAGATCTTAGGATTCTTCGCCTAAGTGAAGAGACACTGAAAGGTCGAAAATATATCGAAATTAGGAACATTTTCTGTCATAAGATAGTTGATCCTGAGATGAAATTTTAGACTCGAACGGATTTGTAAATCGCAGGGCTCGTGAAACCGTTCAAGATTAACAAATTCGACATTTTCCCAATGTTCGATTCGACTTTTTCCCCATAAAGAACTGGTAAAGAATTTTGGTACACTGCTTTCGATTATAGTTTGTCATTCAAGGAATTTAGTAGCCATCAACTAAGGAATTTAGTAGTATTTTCGGCCTTCTTTATGGACGGTTGTGGTCAAGCTGTATTCACTTCAGGATTGCTTTGGTCCACCTATTGTCACATGGCTTCACTATAGGGCATGTCCACCTCAATTTAAATTACCCTTCCAATTATATCACATACTTTCGTCTGTTCTCTGATTCATGTAAAGCATACAACTTTGCATTACCCTCTATGTTACCTCAAGTTTTTGAATAGGCTGTGATATGAGATCATTCACTTCCGTATATTATAATGGACAGAACGCATTCATCAACGACCCGATCATTAAGTTGAGCCGGCCAAACGCCTACCAGCTACATTTATTATTAAAACAATTATGATTTAATCTAGTTACTAATAACTAGAACGAATCTAAATTCGTTAGTTTAAAATTCGTTAGAAATAATTCACGACCACGATTCACGATTCACGATTTGGTATTGGAAACTACAAGTCCAATTTTTATAAGTTCCTTCAGAAGTATCCACTCCAATTTCACAATATGTAACTGGACTGGATTAACCGCTGCGCAACAAATTTGTGATCATTTCTGCGGAGCAAGAAATAAAAAATAACAATTTAAAGACAATGTTCAGTTATACTCAAGTCAAAACAGATTAATTAAAAGGATCAAATATTGACCAAAATTCTACGTAACCCTTCACAGAACGAACAATTGATACCCGGAATATTCATCAAAATTCCACGTGGGTGCTCTCCCGCCGTCACTTTCAAGTGACATTCTTGCACTTTCGCCAACATTTTATCGCGAGATTTCTTCCCTTTAGGACTTTCTTGCCAACACAATCTCTTAAGACTAGTTTCTGACCTGATAAACCGGTAACTATATGCAGATAGTAAATGTATCAAGAAAAAAATTGTCAATGGCTTTCCAAATATATAAATAAAACAAAAATGAGCTAAGAGAAAAATGCCTTTTTTACTTACTAGAAAGCTAACATTAATCAGTCATAAACTCTTCTAATCAACGTTGATAAATTGCTATCATAAAATCAACTTTTAATCAAATAAGAAAACCCTTGGTGTTCGTGATAACTCATTAGCGGGCGGATAATTACGAACAGGGTGTGAAATAAATTTAATCAGTACAAAAGTCGCATGTATACCTTTTGGATGTGCTTTGATCATTGTTGCATTATTCATGAGATTATATGGCGTATGTTTTATGGTTTGGTATGGTTTTTTGTAAAAATTATTTAAAAATAAACATTTTTTTTGCTTTACTCTTAATATTTTTCATTCATAGCTCTACATTATATTTTTACTTGTGAATTTTTGCAACTTTTTGTATTTACAGCTATTAGTTCTCTTTTGCTGTCTATTTCATAAAAATCATTAATCATTCCGGGTGTCGATCCGTTGATTCTGTGAAGAGTCACGACATTTCGCCAAAATCTCATTTGGCATTTTCAAGCGTTGTCCGCTTCAACTGAAGAATCCAACTAACGTGCACAGGTCGTTGTGCTCGCTTTTATAGCCGGCCGGCGACTGCGCAGAGTATATCGGGGTAGTGCGGGACTATTTGCGGCGCTCAATAACGCTGTCGGGCGTCCGTTTATTGATTTTTCTACTTCGCCGCCACGTTGCCGTGTTTCTTCTTTTTTCAGAAGGGTTTTTCCACAATTCTGGAATGTTACGGACGTCGTTTCGCGTATTTATCTCACCCCTTTCTTCTATTTCAACGGGTTCTCTGATTGTTCGGACCTTGTAGTTTTCAATATTCGCTATTTCTTTGGCTCCTTTAAAATTGATTTTATGTCCTGTTTGTAGATGGTGCTGGAACAGAGCGGAAGTGGTTTGTTTGTTTTTTAAGTTGTTTATATGTTCTTGTATTCTGTTCTTGTATTCGCAACATTCTAAAAGTATGAAAATCCATTCTGAAAAAAGAAGAAACGCGGCAACGTGGCGGTGAGGTAGAAAAATCAATAGTCGCAGTTGCACGACCCAGGCACGTCAGTTGGACTCTTCAGTCAAAGCGGACAACACTTGAAAATGTTAAATGAGATTTTGGCGAAACGTCGGGACTCTTCACAGAATCAACGGATCAATATAAATATATATATATATATATATATATATATATATATATATATATATATATATATATATATATATATATGTATGTATAGATACATACATATATATATATATATATATATATATATATATATATATATATATATATATATAAATATATATATATATATATATATATATATATATATATATATATATAGATACATACATATATATATATATATATATATATATATATATATATATATATATATATATATATATATATATATATATATATATATATATATATATAGAGATACATCTCATTTGGCATCTGTATTTTTGGGTGTTGGGAGTTCAGATATTCTAGGAAGTTGTAGAGCTCCATTTTTCCAAAAGATCATATAACGAATATGTCATTGTCGACGTATCTTAATCATACCTTTGGTTTGAGATGAGCCTTTTCAATGGCTTGCCTGGATAGCTAACCATAAACCATTTTCGGACACGCTTGTTCAAAGAAGCTATAGAAATCGAAAAGCAAGGAAGTCTAAACAAGAGAGATGACGCTCTACACTTACCGCCAACGTGGAAAAGCGTTCTTAGACCAACAGTTCCAGGCAGCACGACTGGAAACAAAGACGTCGCAAGCGCCTCAGGGGGCGGAACCTGCGCCAGTGCCAGCCAATCGCTACGGACTAAGGCCGAGGCCAAAAGACCTAAATATCACACGGGAAACCGATCTCTCTCAGAAACCTTGACCTTGAAATCCTGGCGGAGATGCCGCAAAAAGGTAAAAATCGAAACAATTGAAACGCTGAGAAAGTTGTTGAATCAATTTAAGGAGATCCAGAAGAACCAGCATCTCTCATACTGTTGTTACGGGTTTACAAACTTTTCGTGAGAATAATAATAAAGAATCGATTAACAAACAAAATGGATGGTTACCAACTAGTTAAACCGGTTGAGATTAGAAAAGGTTACAGTGCGATTGACCATTTGTTTACAGGGAGAACCTCAATTGAAAAGGCCGATACATACTACCTAAACTTGTTTGTAACTTTCGAAGATTATGAAAAAGCTTTCAAAAATGTTGAATAATTGGCTGTAGAGATGGCTATGAACAACAGCAGGATAGACTCGAGCTACATACAACTGATACATAATATGTATAGCTAAGCAATAATGGCAATATAATTACAACACATAAAACATATGTGTCAAAAGAAGTGGTTCAGACAGGCTAATCTCCTTTATTCCTTCACTTCACACTCGCAATGGAAGATGTTTTAAATAAGTGACACAAGCTTCTGAAAATGAAGCTCTCATTATGAACATCAGCAAAACAAATATAATAATAAATACCATCGATTTTATCAGTTTGTCTCTTAACAATGGTAACCTAGAGCAGTAAACCAGTATGTGTGTCGTGAACAGCCAGAAGTAGCAACTGGAGAGAACCACTGGGAAGGTTTAAGTCGATACTAAAAAATAACTGGGTGTGCCAATATTTGTAGACCAATGTAGTATCATCACTGTTCGTATGAATGAATGAGTTGTCAAACTCATCCTATCATAGACAAAAGAGCAAAAATACAAAGATCCATAGAACTTTATTGGAAGTAGACTGGTGAGATCGAAAATCCCATTCTGGTTCCGAAATAAAACGAAAGTTCAGGATGTGAGAGTGCAAGTGGCGCCCCTTAAGTAGAGCTTCGCTGCCCACAACACAAGACTGAAAGACTTAAAGCCTGATAGAAAAAGAGAGGATGGTATGAGGAAAGCACGTAATATATCCCCAGATAAAATGAGGCCATGAGTTGAAACTCATCGGTATCGCATGCAAGGCGTCAGCCTGACGATACGTTAGTTAGCCTGAAGCGATTTTAATTCACCTACTAGTTAAGGACTTGTTCTAAAATTCTTGAAAATTTTTCTAGTTCAGATTGTAAAATCTGATAAGGAATCACCCCTCTATCACGTCAGTTTGAGGGTGGGTAAGGCCAAATGCATTCTGAGAGGCTTTCTACGTATCACTCGCCAGTCGGTAGGCTTCTCGAGATACTTATGGTTAAGCACAAAACCAAGGGTTGATAGCCCGAGGGGAGTGATGACCGGGGTTTTCGGTAGGCGATAACCGTAGTTCGGAACCCACATTAAGCTGTAGGTCCAGTCGCTAAATGGCCTTTTCAGTTGCTCACGCATCTCTAACCCCAAAACCTTACTTTACTTTTAGAATAGCCATTTCTGGGCAAGAAAAAATTCCCACCCCATTCATTAAACGCCATTAAATCCAGTTATGGCTACAGTAAGGTGTGGTAGTCATACTTAAAAAATCATATGAACATATATTTTTGAAGACGATAGTGGAAACGCCGTTACAGTCAACGGTTAACGCTATTCCAGCGGTTACATGGCGGTTAATAATTATTTTTTTAAGAAAACACATTTAATTTGGGAGAAAGGTGAGAAATGGTTTATTCATGATATGCACCGTCGCTAGCTGCACATTCCCCCCTGGTAATTTGTGGATGCCCTCCCAGAGAAAACCTTATATCTTCTGAGATGGTCCAGGCATCAAGCCATTTTTTGACATACCCGTAATTGTTGAAGTGTTTATGGAAAGTGTGTGAGACATTGATAAAAATAAGTGGTAGTCCGAAGAGGCCATGTCTAATAAGTACGACGGCTGGGGCCAAAGTTCCAAGCCAAATGTAGAAATGGTGTCTATGACCGCTTTCGCTGTGAGTGATAGGGCGGAGTCATGCTGCAAAATCACTTTTCCGTATCTTGTAGCCCATTCTGGTCACTTTTCGAACAACGAATGGTTCAAATTGATCATTCGTTAACGATAGCGAATGGTATTAACTGTTTCACCTGGCGCAGAAGCTCATGGTATACGACAATCTTCTGATCCCACCAAATACACATCGTCTTTTCATTCGGTCTTGCAGCCGATGTTGATAGTTGTGTTAGATCAACCCATGAATTTCTGAATTTTTGTTTCTGGAAATATATTTATTTTTCGTCTTCAGTCAAGATCCGATGCAAAAAAGCAAAACGTCGCACACCGGTTTTCGCTTTTCCTGTCTGTGATTCAGCTGATGTGGCATCCATTTTCCTGCCTTCTGGATCTTTTCCATATCATGCAGTCGATCATAAATGGTTCGGCGATCAATATTTAACCTCTTTGCCATTTGTTGTTGAGTTTGCATATTGTCTTCTTCCAACAATGCTTGCAATTTGGCATGTTAAATTTTTTTTCATTTCACCTGGACATTCTTTGTCTTTCAAGCCAACATCACCACTTTTAGATCATCTAAACCAATCTCCATAAGTGTCTTGCGTTAGGACATCGCTACTGTAACTTTCTACAAGTATACGGCGGCTTTCACTCGCGTTTTTTTTTTTGATTGAACAAGAGAAACAGTATGTGCCGCAAATGTTTGAATTTGGATCGAAACTTGATATGTTTACCAAACGAAAAAAATTTAAAGCTAACTACTGTCGGAACAACAAAATATCATAAGAGATTAGACTATAAACTGGCCTTTGTTTAAAACGCTATCTCTTAAAATAAATTAGAATTATTAATCACCACACCTAGAAGACAAAGGATTCAATACTTTTGGTGCCTCGGTTGAAAGCTCAAGGAATAGAAAATATGTGATTCTAGTGCGATGGGGCTCCAGCGCACACTTTTATGTGTAACAATCAAAATTTTGAAAAACATTTCTCAAAATGGAGATCTATTATGGCATCTAGATCTCGTGATTTGAAGCTCCAGATTATTTTTATGAGGGTTTAAAGGAAAATGAAGATTTTTAAAGGTAAATAAGCTCCAAACCTTAGAGCAACTCTACAACAAGATCCATGCCGAAATTGCTGCATGAATAACAAATAAGTTGACAAAAATGATTGAAAATGTGTTAAAAAGGGTAAAAAGTTGCATTTCTCCTAATGGCTCAAGTTTGATTGACATTATTTTTCAAAATAAAATAATTATTACCAAATTTAAAAACGACAAATATTGATTGATTTGTCTGTTACTTTGTGATAGTTCATTTTTTAAAAAGAAATAAAACAATTTTATACTATGTTATCTAAGAAACATGTCAAAAAGAAACAAAAAAATGGTTCAGTATTAGGGACAACTTACTCCTACACATTAAGGTACTGAACTCTGAATCATCATATAAACCCCATTCAATTAAATTTGATATTCTAGACGATAAAACCAGACAAACAATTTCACAAATTATTCATAAAAAATATATTAGATAATCACATAAGCTATTAAATCTATTTAAATTACAGTTAAATGAGAAACAACCAGAATCTCCACCCAAATATAACTTCTATAAAAGATCCATTAACTTATCAAATACGGTTTCCACAACATAAAGAGACTAATTTGATTGAAAATGGCCCGAAATATTACCCAAATATTAAACAAAGTAAATTTTTGGAAAATATAATATCTGAAGTAGAACTATGCCTTGAAAATGTCTCTAATTCTAATTTTACAAAAGAAAAAATTAAAAGGACTCTAGAAATGAATCGAGAATACCACAACAAAAATGAAAACCATATTATTAAATTCATTATTTCTAAAATCAATAATAATAATTTAATTATGACTACAGCAGATAAAGGGAATTCAATTGTTATTCTAGAAAAAGAAACTTACGAAACAAAAATTAAAAACTTTCTAGATAATGAAGACCTCGTCAAAATAAAAGATGACCCTACCACAACAATTCAAAACAAGTAAAATCAACAATAAAAAATATAAACACCATTTTGTCAAACGAAGATAAATATAAAATAGTTAATATGAATCCTACTCCTTTAAAACTGTACGGTTTAATTAAAATTATAAAAAAACTTTCCAATAAGAGCTTTTTACTTAAATAAAATCTTCAAAAACATAATGAATTTCTCGCCAAAACAGTCAATAAAAAACTCGGTAGACCTTAGAAAAAAGCTTAGCAAACTATCTGTACCAAAGAACGGGTTTCTAGCATCCTTTGACGTTAGCAAAATGTTCCCGAATATTCCGAACAAAGATTATCTAACTATTAATTTACTCATAAAAAATAACATCAATCCCAATAAAAGTATAAAATTAGGTACATAGGATAGATAAACTGCTGTAAAACCTTATCTTTAAAGTAGTGTTTGAGAATGTAAAAATGTTTTACGAAACTATAGTCACACACATTTAAAAATAAAAGTGATAGATAACAAAGTATAAAATTGTTTTATTCCGAAATAAATACATTATAGCAAGAATAAATATGTCTTATAATTAAAATGCTAGAGCGACACTCCCCCCCTCCCCCAAACTGGTACAAGCGAAAGCTTCCTATATGTTTCAAAAGAATAACCTCGTCAGCGAGACTCGAACATGAAAGGTAACTCAAGTTTTCATATTGGTCTACTGACTATTCGGAAACGTTTTAACTGACGACTCAGCAATTTTCTATCTATCGGCGGTTTAACGAAAAGTATATTGAGGGCTGCCGAAGAAATATATAGCATTAAAGCATTTTTTAGCCCGATGGTGAATATATTCGCTTTAATAATGACATAAAAATATTCAAAAATGGCTGGAAGTTGCTTTTATTTTATTTATAACTTGAAAGTATTCATCCAAATAAACAAGGTGCAACATCCAGAATGCATATACGTTAAATTAGATAAAAATAAATAATAAATAATAAGTAAATTAGATAAAAGTACCTCAAATACAAAATCATGAAAATACTAATAAAATAATAAAAATATTATCCGGCCTTATCCTTTGTGGTGCTGTTCGATTATCCAGCCGGACTGTCCCGTAACTAAGATGTTCGTTTACCAAACAGTTTTGTGTCCAGAACGCGGTGGACCGGCTTCTGCAATAAGTGGGTACTAAAATGACCGGATTCCGTTCACCGTCTGTTCAGCTCGAGGTGTAATGTTCAACTCACTTTGCTATAGTCCCGGAGAATACCGGTACGCTAATTCACGAGTCACAGTTTTTGCGCGAGTCAAATAAGACTCGTGCAAAAATATCTTACCTGTAGCGACCGATAAATTTTTAACGCTACAAAGTCTTATTACTATTATTACTCAAGTATGAGCCAGTCTTCCAGTCTGTTCCAGTCTTCCTACATTTCTCCCTCTGGCCAACCTTCCAAATGTTAACCTTATGTCTGAAACAGCCTCTATCCTCTTTAATTGCAGCAATCCATTTAATTATTTCTATTATAGCTCTACTCCTATTTTCATAAAATTCGACTATTTGTCTAGTTAGTCTACTCGGATTCATCCGTTTTATGTATCCGTAAAACTTAAGTCTTCTTTTTCTCATATCGCTATGTATATCTGTGTATTGTTTGATTTCTTGGTTTTCTCGAAGTCGGTATGTTGTGCTATTTATTTGTTTGGGGCCTAAGATTTTTCTTATGATTTTTCTTTCCTTTTTTTCAATGTCCTCGATGTCTCTCTTTCTATTCAAAATGAGCGTTTCTGCATATAGACATTCTGGCTTAATAATTGTGTTGTATTGTCTCAATTTTGTGTTTTTAGATATGCATTTTTTGTTGTAAATATTCTGTGTAAGTCTCACTGCAGTTTCCATTTTTTGACATTTACGCTTATTGGCCGCTTTTTCCAACCCATTTTCCATGATTATTTCACCCAAATATTTGAATTGAGAGACTCGTCTGATGTTACCATATTTTGTTTTTAGAAATGGTGTTCTTAGTCTGTTGCAGGTCATGTATTGTGTCTTTTCAAACGAAATTTGAAGTCCTACCTTTTCTGCTGTTTCTTTTAGGATTTAAATCTGTTTTTAGGCCCTTAACATATCTTAACATATCTGTAAACGCCGACAATCAATTTTGATGTTGGTTCTCCCCAGTTTAATGGGCTGGTCCAGATTCAGAGCCGACTTTTTGTCACGCCACTCCTGTATTACTTTTTCTAGAACACAGTTAAATAAGAGCGCCGAGAATCCATCCCCCTGTCTCACTCCAGTTTTAATTTCGAAGGACTCTGAGATGTCACCAATGAATTAAACTTTTGACCTGGTGTTAGTTAATGTTGCTTTAATTTACAAATAAATTCTTATATTATAGTCAACATAACATTAAGCCATTACTTGTTCTTCAAAAAAAAAAAAAAAATTACCGGGTTATCAGTTGTAGTTCATAATCATCATTTTTAAATTCTGGCACTTTTATTGGATAACCCTTTATTTAAAATTTTGTTAGTTCTGCTCCACGTAAAGAAAAAAACGCTTAATGTTTCCTCATAACCTTCTGCCTTAATGAAGTTTTGAAAACATATTAATAGTTTTAATAAGAGCGAATGTTCTAATATAAGGCTATTTTCAGGTTCTTTGTGTGGAGAAATTCCGATGTTTCCACATTAAAATTAGTTCGTAGCTACCGTGTAACTATTTAACTTTAAGGGAGATCTTATGAGAACGGAACTGCTTATTGTGGGGGAACAAGAAAAGCGGCGGCAATCCGCAAGCGGATAATACTTGATAAGGCTTTTGTATCAGTATTTGGCTTTGCCCGGTGAAGCATACCTAATATCTCTGGGAATTTATATACTGCCGGAAAGATTCAATAAGGAAACGATTTTATTCCACGGGATAAAGGAATGTTAGTTTTCATCAGATAAACGTCGAGCTTTAAAGTACAAAGGACAATGTGTATAAAATAACAAAACATCCGCTCTTTTGAAAGCAAAATGACGATCAAACTGATGAATGTTGTGGAAGTAATATCGTCAATATATCCAAAGGCACATCCTTTATTGATATAATAATAGATGTGCAAATAAATTTATTTATATTTTATAAAAAAATGAAAAGCATGCTCAACTATGTTCAATGAATTTATTTATTCTTTTAGACTACTGTCGAATTCTTCTACATGAGATTTTACACGTTTAGATTGTTTACAGAATGCCTTCCTTGCAAGTGCCCATTAGAAATCATTCTATAAAAACTAGTTGCTTCAGCCAATGCGCTTAAACAAACAAGTTAAGCAATAAAATAAAGGGTTTTCTGAACGATCCCTCTCCTCCTCTTCCTCCTCCTCCTCTTCCTCCTCGTCGTCCTTGTTCTTCTTCTTCTTCTTCTTCGTCATATTTCTATTATATATATATATATATATATATATATATATATATATATATATATATATATATATATATATATATATATATATATATATATATTCACTACCACCATCTAATAACGTTAGATAATTTGGATTAATTTACTTTAATTTGGTTTAGTTTGATTTTATTCGGATTAATTTACATTAATTTGATTTAATGCACTTTAATTTGATTCAATTTTATTTAATTTGATTTAGTTTAATTTAAGTTACGTTTATATTAAGTTTTATTTAAGTTAAGATAATCTAATTTGTATTATTTTGTAAGTTAGACGAGGTCTCTTATATTATAAGCATGTCTGTTAAGATCAAACTTTTCTCTTTACATGCCTAGTTTAGTAGGGTAGTCTGGACACCACCGCTAGACTTGTTTTTTGTGTTATAACTGTTTGATTTTTATTTTTTGTTTTCTGAAATTGTGCTTGTACTTACTGAATATCTAGAACTGTTATTGAGTCTTTTTGACAAAAATATACCTTTTCCAGTTTTAGTGTTCATTTTTATCTTTAGTAATTCTGAAGAACTGGGTGGTGCCCTATTAACGTTCCCGAGCAACCCATCCGTGACTTATACTAATTCGCGATTCTATTGAGTTTTTTTCGACGTTTTATGGAAGTAGATAAAATATAGATTCCCAAATTACAGCAAATAGCCAATTACAGTCCAGATAAGGTAGCTGTCGAAGCAGTAGTTGAAGCAAGTGAAAGTACACCAAAAAAAAGACTGTTAAACGAATGATACCTAATACAATGGCAAAAATAACACACGAAGAAGAAGACAGTCGTAACAACCAATTTCAAAAATACTACTACGATTAAAAAGTAAAGAATTAATTTTAAAAATTCGTGCCCTTTACCTATCCTCACAACCAATTGCTTTTTAATTTGATATGACTGTTCTTGACAATTGAGAAAGCATACATATCATTTGGCCTGTTAAGTTAGAAATTATAGCGTTTTTTGCATACTATTATAGGAATTTTTTAAGATGGATTTGCATTACATTTTGTAAAGAAATAAAATGGGACGGCGATTAAACTATGTGAAAAAAATTACTACATGTTGTATAAAGACTTTAATGATGGAAGAGAAGCTGCTAAAGATGATTCTCGTTCAGGAAAACCATACACGTCAATCAATCAAGAAAGCATTACCAAAATCAGAGATCTTGTACTGAGTAGTCGCGGATTAAATATTAGTGTCCAGTCGAAAAAAAGTCCAGATTTGTAACTAAACAATTATAATAAAGTAAAGTAAAGTGTTTGGGTTAGAGGCGCATCAGCAACTAGGCTATTTAGCGACTGGACCTACAGCTTAACGTGGGTTCCGAACCACGGTCATCAGCTTCCGACAAACCCAGGCCAGCACCCCCCTCGGGCTATAAACCCTTGGTTATGTGCCTACCCATAAGTCTATCAGGAAATCTACCGACTGGCGAGTGACCAACGCAGAACACTTCTCAGAAGGCATCCGGCCTTACCCAGCCTTTAACTGGCGTGACTGAGGGGTAATTCGTATTCGGATTTTACACTCTTGCCTAGAAACAATCACAAACATTTAGGAAAGATAAACGGACAGAAGAAAGAAAAATAACCATCCGAGCGCTGGAATCGAACCAGCTACCGCTCCAGCGCGGATTCGGCAAAGCAGACGCTCATACCGCCGCACCAACGCGACCGGCCAATTATAATGTATTAAAAAACGTATCACCCCACACTGCAATAATTATTCGGCAATTTTTCACTAAAAATCAAAGAAATACCATTCCACAATCACCATATTCACCAGATATGATACCGTGTGTATTTCTTGTTCAGTTGATTGAAGACACCACTTTGTAGATTTGGAGAAAACACCGGAAATCGAGTATAAAAAATATTTCGAGGACTGGAAAAAACATTAGAATAAATGTATTGCAATAAGAGGAAATTCCCTTGATAAAATAAAAAAAATAAACAAAATATTTGGTGCCTTATTCAAAAAGTCGCCTTACTTTTTGATCATAGTATATTGTAAGTGGCGGTTACTAAATTTAAGGCATAACATTATTATTGCAAAACTGCACAGCGTAATTGATTCGAAACAGATTATAAATTGGACAAAACTATTTTCCTTTTTGTCGTCTATTATTTCTTGTTTTTCAACGGAATATATTCAGCGGTAGATTAGAACATACAAACGAAAAACAAGGCTTCGTATACTAAAAATAATATTAAACTTTATACGCCGAAGAATTTCGTTGCCAAAAAACAAAAAAAAAAGTAACCCTGTTTTCAACACGAACGTTTTGTTTTCATTAGTGCCAGATCGATATTTTTAATTATTTGAGAGAGGCGGTAGAAAAGCAATTATCAGATAAGATATAAGACGACCCAAAGCTGCACACCGCTTAATTTTCTCAGATATTAAAAGAATATTAACTCCTTTAGTCGCATTAGAGTGTTTTCAAAATGTTGTTTTAACTAGGCTACATTAAAATTTTGTTAAACAAAATTAAACAGTTCATTATAAGCTGCTAAACTCAGGTTAAATGATAATAACTAAACTGATAAATGGCTATCTAAAAAAATCGTAGTAGAATATATAGGGTATGACACAGGCAGCAGAGAGAAGCAACAAGCAGAGAAGAGACGTGAGACTGAAAGACGCAGAAAACATGAAAACGAGAAGATCTTTTAACAACACTTTCAATATAGTATCTGATGAAATAATTTATAAACTAGGTGAAAAACTAAAGGAAACCATAAGGAATTAATCTGTACATATAATAGACTACGCAGGCAACTTTACCATCATAACCAGAGAATAGAAAGGAGAAACACACAGAAATAGAGTCCAAATTAGAGGTTTATATATAAACAAGGAAAAGACAAAATACTTGAAGTAAATCGAAGGCAAACAGAAATGAACGCAAAACTAAATATTTGTTCTCTACCAGTAGAGAAGAAAAAGAACGACGGGAGTATGGCAACAGCTCATAGAATTCAAATAGACAACAAAGCATACTACACATACAAAAAGAAGAGAATCTATAAGAGTCATTGTAACGTACACAGTAGAAGCGATGAGCTTCACCGTCAGGGAAGCAGCAAAACTATGAGTGTTCGAGAGGAAAATAATAAGAACAATATATGGATGGCATAAGGAAGGACAAGAGTACCGAAGCTTAATGAATAACGAAATGAAAGAGTTACTCAATGAAAAAAATATAGTACATTACGCAAAAGTAAGATAATATATAAGAAGATATTCTAATCCTGCAAGCGACGATGGGAAATGTGTCAAGCGGTGGTGCCATCTGAAGTTATTTTTTTATTCAAAATTAGTTTTTAAATTATTCTGTTAGTAATTTCTGATAACTATTAAGTTGCAAGTTCTTTTTTCAGTCTCTAATGTAAAATTATTATTAAAATAAAAAATGTAGATCATAAATCATACACGCTTGTTTTTTAATTAATGCGTGCAATAACTCTAATTGTATCATTTATTCAGAAAATATAAATAAAACAATAACATTAAATAATCAATATACTTATAAAAAAAACATAAATTGAATATATTAATTTTCTAGCGGTTTTAGCTGAAGTTTGGATGTATACACTTCGACAGCTGTAAACTGTGGTTGTACTGTTAGCTAGTACTGTCTTTAGCTAAACATATCATCGTTTACAACTCTGAAAGTACATACATACGAACGTCAACTAAAACCGCTCGGAAAAGAATATATTCAAGTTATTGTTTTTTTGACAACTATATTGATTATTTAATATTATTGTATTTTTTATATTTCCTGAATAAATTATATAATTAAAGTTATTGCACGCGTTTTTTTTTTACTTATTTTAACACTGAATAAAAAAAACTTGCAACTTTGTAATTATTAGAAATTAATAACAGTATAATTTTAATGCTATTTAAATAATATATAACAATGATGAGGATTTGAACCTCAATCTGCAGGTCGGCACGCCATAAAAAGTTTGAATTGGTGCCTTGGACATACTTGAGATGGCGCCACCCCCTGATATATTATCTTAACAAAGGCACATAGAATTGGATGGAATATTGAATTGGAAGGTACCTGCGGCATATAAGTTAATTTTATTTATTTGTAGTAGAAAAACCTTACTTAACCGTACTTTAGTAAAAACCCTTTCCTTGGGCCTTATTAAACTACCGTCCCTAAAACAAAAATACTTTCTAAAAAACTAGTCATCAGATTATTTCCTTTTAAATTTGCTTAAACTAAGAAAATCAACAAAATTAGATATATTTTAATAAAAATTCAATAAAACTATACTGGCCCTTTTTTTACCCTCTGTGGATATCTGTATATAATATAAATTTCTGGATGGATATCAGTATAAATTTCTTAATTAGAATAGAGTAAACTAAAACAGTCTTCATTCTTTGTAACAAAAATAAAATAACAATCGTAATACTGTCTAGAAACATTAGTTTCGTTGAGATCATTCGTACTCTAATGACGAAGTACGACTAAGTCGACAATGAGGGCAAAACAATCATTTTTTTATATTCCTGTGTTAATCCCATACACTCCTCGTGGAACCATTTAGCAAATTTACCACACTGTCGCATGTCTGATAAACGTTCTTCGTTGCATGACAATCTCAAGCAGGTTCTGCCGAGATTTTAGCCCCTTTTCCCTTTTCCTTTGCCTTTATAAGATCCCTGTTTTCTTTTTCAAATCTATAATATCCTTGTTCGCATCTTTGTTTTCCATGTTTTACCAGTTTTCCCTGTTGTCTTTGGTTTTTTAATTTCTTTTATTATTTTCT
The DNA here is from genome assembly GCA_031761425.1 of Cosmopolites sordidus. Taxonomy (NCBI): domain Eukaryota; kingdom Metazoa; phylum Arthropoda; class Insecta; order Coleoptera; family Curculionidae; genus Cosmopolites; species Cosmopolites sordidus. The sequence continues at coordinate 65,322 of JARFXV010001138.1, forward strand.
TAGTCTCAAATATGTTCTCTGTAATTATCTGGCGTTTGTAATTAAATGTCTTTCTTCTCGGTTTATTGTTTATTATAGCATCGTTAAGCTTAGGAAAAGCTTTTGAAAAAGAGACTTATATTTCTTAGTGGTATGCCATCATCTGGGTTAGATACGACATACTTTTTCTCCTCAGAAGAATATATAAACCTTGGGGTGTGAAGAAGATCTTCCCAACAGTAGCAGATTTATCTGATGATGAGTATTTTTCTCAATATGTCTTCCAAATTCTAAGTTATAAATTATTGGACGTTTACTGGCAAATGCGTAAGAAGTGGACGGTGTGGGAGAGACGTAATTTCTATGTACTACTCGTAAATTCCTTGGTGGTGTTTCATAGCCTTTATTGCTAGCGCAGTCTACATTATCTGCAAACTTTTTTCAAAAGTTGTAACGAGGTCATTATTATTGTCATTATTATAAAAAACGTATTCGTCATATATATATATATATATATATATATATATATATATATATATATATATATATATATATATATATATATATATATATATATATATATATAGTTTCCTAAAGCTCCAAACCTTCGTCCACGTCGCAGGAAGCGCACAACGGCTAAACCCGAACATATATTTCGGAAAGAGACAGCTAACAGGGCTCTGACAGAAAAAAAACCCAGGTCGCGTCTGCAGTAGCAACCACCGGCAACCTGGTCGGCGTCTGTTCACCCAGAGGGTGCGGCTGTACATCACGCTTCAGGAACTAACACTCCCTGGTTCTAAACTCCCAGTGGAAACACTGAACCTATAAGCTTATAAGCAACCACGACTCGTGCAAGTAATAACTATGATACCCCAGATGATAACCAATCCACCCGACGACAGACGGCAACCGGGTGTTCGGATTCTGGGGAACCTGGGCTTTCACGATTTCAAAAAAAGTCGGAGCTTTCCAGCAAATTTCCACATAAAACACCTACATATTTTGGCATCTTCGACATCAACACGCTGATCCAACCAAGAAAACTTCACAACCTAACTTTAGAACTTGACAGGCAAAAGATACTTATGCTTGCCCTACAAGAAACACGCATTACGGATGAGGACACGGTAGACTATGGAAACTATCCCATATTCAAAAGCAGGACATACAAACGAGTAGCCAGGGGCACTCCGCTTCTGGGCATGACCTTTGTGGTACATAAAGAGATAGTTAACTTTATCACGGAAATCACCCATAAACAATAGACTAATGACAATGTGCATAGAGTGAGCTAATAAAAAAAACACCATGATAAACGTACATGCCCCCACAAACGGAGACAACAAGAAAAACCCAAAGTCTACAGAGAAATTCTGGGCGACACTAGAGAGGGTAATGGCAAAGGTCCCAAAGGATGACGTCAAAAGTTTACTGGGCGACTTTAACGTACAAATCGGTAGAAAAAAATCCATCAGAAAACAATAGGCAAATTCTCCGGTCATAAATTTACCAATAAGAAAGGCACAAGATTCGTCGAACTACGCCAAAAGAATAACCTTAAGATCATGTCGACATCCCTAAGGAAATCTCCACGAAAACAGAAGACATGGAAATCGCCTATACAATAGATTGGAGAATTCCAGATAGACCATGTTGCGATCTTATACCCACAACAAAGAGAGATCCAAGAAGTCCGCAGGGACGCGAACATTGACTCAGACCACTACCTAACACGAATCAAAGTCAAGTTCACCCCAAGAAGAATTCATCACAAGAAAGCACATCTACAGAAATTCGACACAAAAAAGATCAAATAATCCAGCATAACAGAGGAATGGGAAAAGGAACAGGCAGATACATGGAAAAAATTACACAAAAAGCACATGAACTGATCCCATTGAAAAAGAACACAAAACACCCTTGATGGGACTCGGAATGCGAAAGTGCATTATAGCGACGCAAACGAGCATTTCAGGAGTACAACACTAAAAAATTCCCAGAAAGTCTACAGCATTTTGACGAGACTAGAAAACAGACCGCAAAGGTTATCAGGCAAACTAAGTGGAGGAAGACATGAAAGAACAATTAGATTCTATAGAAGAAAATTTCCGCAATTATAACACGAGAGACTATTATAGGACTTTTGTAAGAGAAATTCGTGGATACACACCACAAAATCTTTGCTTCAGAAAGCGGAATGGGAAATTAGCTCTAACCAATCAGGAGAATTGTCAGGAGCTGGCACACTATTTCTCTGATCTCCTCAATTGCCCCGAATGCGACACAAGATTCCCCAAGGAAAATTGTATCCATACCCACTCAGAATCACCACCACCAACAAACGAAGAAATTCACAGGCACATACGCAAACTAAAGAATTACAGGTCATCCGGTGAAGATGGTATCACCGCGAAACTATTGAAAAACCTCGGACCAAATTCACTGCAGGAGCTTACGTAAATTATCACAAACATTAGGCAAACAGAAGAACTACCAGATGAATGGAAATGTGCTCTTATCTACCCGCTGCACAAGAAGGAAGACTGAACAGATATGAACAACTACAGAGGAATCTCCTTACTACAAGTCACTTACAAAATTCTCCCAGTATGCCTTCTCCAGAGAACACAAGAACAATTAGAACACAAAATTGGCGAGTACCAGGCAGGCTTTCGCCCTGGTCGCTCATGCACTGAAGAAATATTAAACTTAAAAACAATACTGAAATACAAAGCTACCAGAAACATTCCAATTATCTGCATGTTCGTGGACTTCAAGAAAGCATACGATTACATCGACCGAAAATCTCTATTCAACATCCTAGAAGAACAAGGACACGACCCCAAAACACTACCATTGATCAAGCACAGACTGACTGACACAACCTATAAAGTGAAATTTATGGGAGAAAATTCCGAACTCTTCGTGATTAAAACTGGAGTACGCCAAGGAGATGGGTTATCCCCACTCCTCTTCAACCTGGTCCTGGACAAAGTCATAAGGGAATGGAAAAAAAACTGAAAAATCAAGGACAACGCAAACCAATATGACTCGGACGATCCAAAAACAACATAGAAATATCATGCCTGGCCTTCGCAGACGACCTAGCCATGCTCGCAGACAATGAAAAAAGGCCCACCAAACTGATCGAAGTCCTCAAGGAATGTGCAGAGAAAGCCGGCCTACAAATCTCTTTTCAAAATACCGAATTCTTCTGGTCAAAATTAGATGTCCAAAATTTGAACACCAAATACGGCAAAATAAATAGGGTCACTCACTTCAAATACCTGGTCGAGATCCTCGAACTCACAAGAGGAGACAACATAGCACCGAAGACTCGACTACAGAAGATGAAGAGGGCATACGGCAAGACACACAATATCTACAATAAGAAATGCATATCCACAAACACAAAAGTAAGACACTACAACACAGTAATCAAACCAGAGGTACTATACACAAGCGAGACACTTACACTCCATATAAAAAGCGGCATAAAAAACATACTAAAAGAAAAACGCAAAATTATGAGGAAAATTCTCGACCCAAAACTGACTGAGGAAGGATACAGACTACATTCTAGAAAGACCACAGAGAAAATGTCCAACGTGGCGGCAGACATAAGAGAGAGAAGGTTGAAATTCTATGGATATATCAGTAGACTCCCACCGACAAGACTCACCAACAGAATTCTTACATACATACAAGGAGTCATCAGTACCATGGATCACACAAGTCAGAACTAATCTGGGAAAGGCACAAATGTGTCTGCCAGAGATTGAGGATAGAAGCACGTACACAAACAAACTACATATGTGGAACGTTGCATCAGAGAGCGAAGTTTCGAGGAGATCGGGAACAAAGTGGACGGAGGAGGGTAAGGAAATTCACGGAGAAAGGATCAGAGAGAGGTATGAAGAATCAGAAAGAACACCCGAAAATGAGTCAGAATGCTTTGCGTGATCCAACCGGGTCTATACGCACCTAATATATATATATATATATATATATATATATATATATATATATATATATATATATATATATATATATATATATTCATATCAGAAGCAACCTTGAACAGCCGAAGCTCTATAATTAAAATTTGTAAAAATAAAATTGTACATGACATAACATACAAAGCAATATAATTAACAACATATCAAAAATAAATGTCATAAAAAAATCGAGAGGAATTGTAGGAACAAGATAATATATTTAGTAATTATTCATATCAACATATAACTATATTACATAGAGTTAGATATAAGACAATTTTAAGGACATTAACTCCAAATCAGAACGAAAATACATCCTGATAATAATAATCGTGCCTACATAAGTAGTGCTAATCCATGTTTACAACCACCTGTCATCAAATATATACAAAAAATTATTACTTATAACATTATATATTTTTTTTTGTTTTGAGTATATATTACCTGCTGAACCTGCACAATCGTAATATTTAGTTGAACTTTTCTTAGCTTTTCATTAATAATTAAACTAATTAAGGTAAGCTTTAATAACCTATACCATTGTCGCGGCCGCGTGACACCCGAGAAGTAAATTCTTCTATTAGAACCTTCGATTTAAAACACTAAACTCGAAGAGATTTACCACTAAATACCAAATACCTTTTTTTAAAAACTTCTCGACGCACGTTTCGCTAACCATGTAAGCATCATGAGGAGATGATTTAATCTGATTAAATCGTCTCCTGATGATGCTAACACGGTTAGCGAAACGTGCGTTGAGGAGTTTTTAAAGAAAATCATTTCGGTTTTAGTGTTAAATCTCTTCGAGTTTACCCTACAAATAATTTAGTAATATTTAATAGAAATAATTTATTTCTTATTTACATTTACATTATTACTTTTTAAAAAACTCACATTGATGCTTTAGCACCTCAAACTTTGGCACAATAAAATGTAATTTTTGAGAAAATCTGTGACCATAAAAATATCCACAACAGGTATATTATCAAAGTTGGCTGAACCCTTTGTCAGACATTATTGAATTAAATTAGTAACCAACCATAATTTTTTTGCACTAAACTTCAATAATTTTGACATTTTGCTTTTGGGGGACAAATTTGATAATTTTAACCAAACCAAAAACCCAAAACCGAAAAATTAAACATTTTAGAAGCTATTGAAATTTATAAATATAATAAAGATCCGTCTAGACAGTTATTAAACGGTCAGACGGATCTCCGAAATTCCCCACTATTTAAAATATTGTAAAAAATTAACCCCAATAAAAGTATAAAATTAGGTACATAGAATAGATAAATAGCTGTAAAACCTTAATTTTAAAGCAGTGTTTGAGAATGTAAAGTCGTTTTACGAAACTATAGTCACACAAATTTTGTTTAAAAATAAAAGTGATAGATAAGAAAGTAAAAAATTGTTTTATTCCTTTTTTTTTAATATTATTTATGACAAAGTTTTAAAATAACCAGAAAAAAAAGATAATTATTTTTTTATCAAAGATCCAATTGGGCACCACGTCGTCGACTCGATATTTCCTCCACGCTTTGCTCCACCCGCGCAATATTAATCTTGCACTATTCTTGAACCTTAGATGCGAAACATACGTCCAACTGTTCCGAATTTTTGAAATTACTTGAATAAGTGGAAAAATGCCCTTTCATATTTAAATTCACGTTGTTTTAATTGACTTTTTTTTTAACGTAAATTATAATTTCACTGCATCGATAATAAAACTTGCACGTCTACACTACACAACAGCGAAACTCAAACTCACAAATATCACAATAAAATGACAATAAAATGACAATAAAAAAAATGATAGCGTAATACTTACCCCACCCTTCCTAACTAGTGCATATGACACGACAAAAGTTTTAAAACTTATTCGTACACTTAATGTGGAGGAATTTCCTTGAAACAGTTTTATTTAACAATTTATTACAGTTTATTCTTTTAGCAAATGTAGCACGACGGAACGGGAAAAGGGCTTAAATCAGGTTGAGTTAAACTTAGGCAAGAAAGTGCATAAATTCGCGCAAAGGAAATGAAAATGATAAATGCGAGAACGCGGAGCTTTTGTCTGGCCGAATTTGGATAAAACCGCGCTGTTTCTGTCCCTTAGGCTTTCCAGATGGAATTTATTACTGTTTCTTTTTAAGCTAACTTAGCGTTTTAATACCTCCCAAAATGTTATGTTGAAGGATGTTTTTTTTCCTTTATTTATTCCTTTAATCAAACGTCTTGCATGAGTAGTAATCTGTTTTACAAATCATTTCTTTCAGCTTTGATTTCACCAGGCTTGGTTCAGACAATTAGAAGACGATTTTGCGTAATTTTCTGTCTAAAACAGAAAATAATATAAAATCGTGTCCCCATTTGTTTCTCTCTTAGAATATTTACAATTTCGAAGTAACACGCCCGAATATAGACTCAAGTAGAGAGTATGGCAGAAGAACAGGTGATTAAAAAACGCAATAACTATATACTTCATGTAATAAAATTGAAATATATCAGGTTGACCGAACAGTTTAAAAGTATATTCCAAGAATTCTCCTTATAACGCTTGTGAGCGAAATTATATTTTATTAACGCTTAGATTCGCTTTGATTTGCCTTCAGTTAATCAAGTTGATTCATATTAAAAATGTCAGTCGATAACGTGCATTAACGCCATATTATGCGTTTTTATTTCAAAAGGGGCCAGAACGCTGTCCAAACAAAAACCCAGGTTTGTATTGCATATGGAGAGGTTTCTATTAGTGAAAACATGCTGCAAATGCGGTTTGTATGATTCAATGGCGATTCAATTATGATCTGAAAGCACCACGGATTGGAAGACACTGCATCACGTGTAATGTTTTGCAAAAAAAAAATTCTAAGACTCAGTTTCTAAAGCGGATAACTGATAATGAACAATGAATTGTGTATAACATAATGCGATGATGAGAATCATCGGGGTTGCCAGCGTCAGCAATATAAAGTACGGCGAAAGACTGTTTCCATTCGAAGAATATTATCGTTAGCGTTTGGTGGGATTGAAAGGGACTTATAAAGCTTTCAGCTTCTCCTACCGAACAATCAACACCAACAATCAGGTCGGTTGAATACGTTTCAACCAGGACCCGTAAAATATTGTTAAGTTTCCCCATCCACCTTATTCACCGTACATTACACCCTCGAACTATTTATTCCACCATATTTAAAATTGTTTTAATGGGACATTTTTTAAAATACATGAAGAGGAATCCATACGAACTTTTCAGAAAACCCGATATATAGCTACACAAGAAAACAAGCTGGAATGCTTGTTTTCTTGTGTAGCTCTACACAAGAAAACTCTACTCTACTCAACATTCAACAGGGAGTAACCCTGTTGAATGTTGAGTTTCATCTCCGCAATATTTTGTATCAAGTTAACATAAACCCCTGTCTTCAAATAACCCTACAAATAAAACCTTCTGACGTTAAATCTGGCGATCTTGCTGGACGTTGAATGTATCTGTATCTGGAGATAACCTTATTGGAAGCATATTGTCTAACAGCATTTATGGAAAAACGATTAATATTTTTTTTTCAAATATGACTTAAAAATGCCTCTATACATGTATAATTTTACAAGCAAATATAAACATGTGAAAGAAAGCACTGCAACTTTGTTTTAGATCACTATATTAATCCTAGAACCGTACCCAAATTAGAATTTAATTAACTGTACCATGGAGTGCTGGTGTACCCCAATAAATAAAACACATTTACAAAAATATGTTAAACTTTTATTAAAAAACAACTTATATAGGCTTTTTAAGAATAGTTTCAGTCTCATTGAACACAATTAAGGTATATTAATTAAGAACTATCAAACAATTTTGGCAAATTTTGTTTTAGTGTTCATTACAAATCAAAGTTTTGCACGTGGCAAATTGTATACGTAATTTACGGTCTTTGGACCTAAGGCAGAAAGAACACCTGCCATATTTTAGATTTGAAAAAATTACCGAAGCAAATGGACATTTTTTTCTAATATATCCCCAATACTTATTTATAGAGACGTTGGAAAAGTTCGGTACTGAAAGCTATTTTCCAGGTGCGGTTTAATTAGATCAAAAGTGAGAACCTTCACGTAAGTGCGAATATTCTTAAAATCTTGTTTATCAGTGGCATTTGATGAATGTAGCAATATCATGAAATTGATCCCCACGATATTTAGTATTCCATAGAAGACACAAAAGCTCCAACGACGACGGATTTTGCGCGATACGCTGTAATTATGACAAAGCTAGTCGAAGGTATCAACTCCGCCCTCCGTTCGCTTTTAAAAACTTATAATTTCCAGCAAATTTCCATATTTATCTTTATCTGCTTCGTAATGCATGGTGGAAAGCATGAGGACGTTTTTTTTTCCTTTGCAAAGCTTTGGAGGGACATATGAAAGCAAAGTGAGTTGATCGCTAAAAGGCAACATTGATGTATTCAGGCCAGCGTCTTTAATGTCAGAAAAAAGATTGCAGTTACATTTTTGGACAACAGTTTTTGAGCGGTAGGTATAGAGGTAAACCAATTATCAAATGTTATATTCCTATTAGTATTATAAATAGTAGTTGACAGCTGAAGCCTCTCTAGGAGTAGAATCCTGTGTGCTACTTATCATGTAATACGTTTTAGAATCACAAAATATTAGCAGTTTGATCCCATATTTATCTGGCTTTGAAGGGATGGGCATACGAAATGGATACCTCCTTCTAAAACAAAGCAACGGTACATTTATTGTAGTACAGTCAGAGGGTGAAAACAAATTCTTTGAAATCTCAACTACATGATCAAATAGTTCTTTTATACGAGCCAATTTATTTACCTGCCTTCCTTCACCTCCTGTTCAACGATCATCAAAACGAAGACAGTTGAAATCTTTGAAAAATTGAAATCTTTTCTCACTCATAATAGACCAAAAATAACTGATACACGTATTTTTATCAAATATTTCCTTCCTACAGTTTAATGATTTATTTTTGGCATACCAGCTAAGTAGTATAATACAAACAGGGCTTTCAACTCTATTAATGACGTATCTCGAACAAACGAAGGTCGCATGCTCGATGGAACAAAATCATCATCTCCAGACAGTGTTGGCCTGTATGACTTGTATTTTTTGCGCTGTTCAGAAATTTCTTGGTTAATGTTAGACACTAAATTCTCTAAAACTATATCCGTAAAAAATAATTGGCAACTATCTAACGCAGTAGTAATAAATTTAGTAGGGCCTTTGTTACCTGGAGGATGGAATATGTTATTCCTCTGTGGTGTACGTGATGAACGAGGATGAGATCCATCCATCACGCAAAACATCTGGAACACTGAGTACAGTTACCGGTGAGGAAGTAGAACTCAACTGCAATGATTCTTCAAGTTCTTTATCCGAATTCTGAGGTGACTTTATCTCTAAAGCATTAGGAATATCATGTGACTAGTATCGTTTTCCAAGCGAAAATCTTTAATAAGTTCATCTGGTTCTTCATCTAATGCATCACCTAGAACAAGATCTTCTCCATTTTCCGCCTACAGAAGAATATTTTCAATTTCATTTTTATTTAAAATATGTCGTGACGTTATCTAAAAAAAAGTTCCAAAAAATTTAACAATACAAATACCTATTAAAAACAATACAAATAAAAACAAACACTATTTAACAACTTTGTGTATAAGTAAAATATACATAAAGTTGTCATACAATCTACTCTTAAATCCATGTCGATAAATTGTATATAAACAATACAGAAAATATAAAAAAATCGAAAATACCAAAAGAATCTGGGGTACTGGAGCACCCCACAAGTAGCGTGCCGATTCATTCACAAGCAGGACCTTTGTCCGTCTGAGGTATCCGCACGTTTCCCCCGCCCCGCGTAAATATACAGACTCGCGAAATAAAACGTCGTACAGTAAAAAAGTTACAAACGATTTAAATTATTTTATTTTCATTTGTACCCCAGGGTACGGTTCTAGGGTTAAGTTTCGTAGTTGTTACTACGAAACGGCCGTCAGGCCAGATAGTATTCTATTAAATATACCGACCCAAAACAATGTTCAAATGTTTTCTGTCACATAGTTAAAATGTACGGTCTCAGAGTAGCGAACGATTCAAACAATTAATTCAAATAAATGTAACTTTCATTTATTCTTTCATCTTTTTCTAAACGAACAATGTTAAATCAAAATAAAATTAACACTATCTTAAAAATTATATCCTGAGCTCTGGCTAAAATTTTTATTTATTTTTTTCCATTATTTGGATTTTTCGCCACTATCTAAAACTAAAAAAATTTTATCAAAAATACCTGTTCTTATGTAAAAAAAATTATAGATAAATCGTTTACAAATTTTGATACTAGACAAAACAAACAAGTTATTAATAACAATAATAATAACTCTCAAACAATTAACCTCACAATTCCTTATATCTGCGGTATTTCTGACACAATTAAGAGAGTAGAAAATAAATACAACATAAGAACGACATTTAAAACAAAATATACTCTTAAATCTCTATTAACAAAGACTAAACCAAACAATATACAACAAAATACCAAAAATGTGGTTTATAAAATTCCCTGCGAATGTGGCAAATTCTATATAGGTGAGACATCTAGACCATTAGATGTTACAGTAAAAGAGTTAGAGTAAAGTAAAGTTTTGGGGTTAGAGGCGCATCAGCAACTGAGAAGGCTATTTAGCGACTGGACCTACAGCTTAACGTGGGTTCCGAACCACGGTCATCAGCTACCGAAAACCCCGCGCTCAGCACCCCTCTCGGGCTATCAACCCTTGGTTTTGTGCTTAACCGAAATTATCTCGAGAAGCCTACGGACTGGCGAGTGACCAACGTAGAAAACCTCTCAGAAGGCATCCGGCCTTACCCAGCCTCGAACTGGCGTGACTGAGGGGTGATTCCTTGTCAGATTTTATACTCTTACCTAGAAACATTCACAAGAATTTTAGAAAAACTTTTTTGCCTAGTACGGGATTCGAACCCGGTCCGCTGCCGTAACGTAAGGCTGATGCCTTAGACACCACAACTAACGTGGTTCCTTAAGAGTTACAGTAAAACCTTAGAAAAGGCGATTTTAATAAATCTAGAATTTGTCAACACGCATGGGAATCGGGTCATAAAATGAATTGGAATAATTCCAAAACGGTATTAAAAGAATCGATAACAAAATACAGAAGATTATAAGAAACCGCTATAATTAATTTAAATAAAAATAACTGTATTGCTATGCCTTCGGTAGATTTAAATTCAATATGGTTCCCGATTCTTAAGAATACAATTAAACACATTTAAATATTTGAATACACAATCAGTACAATAAACAATCACACAGTAAACATTACCTATATATATATATATATATATATATATATATATATATATATATATATATATATATATATATATATATATATATATATATATATATATATATATATATTTTGGTAGTATGTCACTGTCATGAAAATCTATTGTTGTCAATGTAAGTATCGTTGACATACACAAAAAATATATTTACTTTCACTCGTTACTTTATATATTACAAATTAATATAATTTATTTTTTAGTTTAGTTTTGAAAACGGGGGGAAAGTACCCTCCGAAACGTTAACGTTAAAAGTTTGTAAAAATTTTTTATAACATTTTTATATCTTTAAAATTTTGTTCGTTAGGCAAATTTATTACAAAAAAGAATCACTGAGAAATTTGTCTCCATTTGGTTTTTTGTTTTTACCCAGTGATTCTTTATGTACATAAGAACAGATATTTTGATATTTTTTGAGTTTTAGATCGTGGCAAAAAACCCGAATAAAGAAAAAAAAAACACTCTGGTGAAACCTCTCCTTGTTTGTCGCTTACTGCGCTCAAATTTTCCGAAAAATATCCAAATGGGAACGTAAAAAAATGTATTTTTAAGGACATGCAAGGACATGCATACCCAGTGATTCTTTCTTTACATAAGAACAGGTATTTTTGATATTTTTTGAGTTTTAGATTGTGGCGAAAAACCCAAATAAAGGAAAAAAAATATATGAACACGTCACAATCATTCAGACATTACTTAAAATTTTTATTTTCAGGCGAAAAGAAATGTGCTTCAAACATTGGTGTTCGAACGATATCCCGTCTAATTTATTAAGTTATATTTTTTCATTAATTAATCTTTTTAGTTATTTTTCTTGTTATTTGTTATTTGTTATTACTTCTTTTGTTTCTATGTTTTAGTTTCGTATATAGGTTGTTATTATTTGTATTTTTTGCTTACAGAATATTAGTTTATGTTTATATACATTATGTAAGTCAGTATTATGTATTGTAATTGGTTTTTGGATACGGGTTGAGTATGAGTGGCTCGTTGAGCTAGACTTCGCCCTATCCTTTAACATTTGATTGAGTAATAAAGACATTTATTATTATTATTATTATTATTATATTTACAGTTTATTAGTAATTATAAATTGTAATTCGAATAGATTCCGTAGTCACAGAGAACAATATGTGAATATTGGAATTTTTTCGTCGCAGTATTAAGAATGTATCGGAAGAACAATGGGAGGCAAAAGTACTGAAAACCACAAATTCGTGAATATATTTGCTTTACAAAACATAGAAAAGGAAAATTAATAAAGATAGTGCTAGAAAATAATGTATAATTAAAAAGGAAAGAGCAAATTTCACTTATAATCGGAATTAAGTTAATAATAACAAATATTATGAAAAAAAACTTTTGATAGTGAATACGTCTTGATTTGAACCTTTCGGCAAAAACATTTTTGATTTAAATCTTTAGAACTACAAACATGCATTTAAATGTATTTAAATGTATTATAAATGTAAATAAATGTATTACAAACATGTATTTAAACAAACATTTTTATAATATTTAAATAATTAAAACCTTGTCTTCAGACAAGCATTGAGAATGCCAAGTGTGACATTGGCGAAACGTCTGCACGTTCCCAACAAACGGGACACAAACTTCCAAGCCTGCAGATTATGTAACTTAAACTGTTTGGAACCAATTTTGTACAGTTTTGTTAATAAATCCTTTTAATAAATCCAACTTGTAAATAAATAAAAAACTCAAAATTATTGCATTTTATTAAATTCAAATTAAAAAACTTCTTGATGAAAACTTCTATCGTTAGTGGTGATCCCATGCTTTTCAGTGATAATGTACAATAGAATGTCGTCCAGAAGCCCATTAAAACTGACAATAAAACCGTCGGCTGTCTTTATTTACCTAATTAAATTTGGTTCGGTATCATAGTTGGCTTATGAAAGGAGGATGCCCGGATATCGGTAACGACACGTGACCGAGCCATACGGGGGCGCCACTGAACCGACTACAAAACAGACCGGATGAGCTTAAAGGATCAATTACGAATTTTCCTGGATAGAATGGGGCTTTGTGTCGTTTAGCAGTAAACGAGCTCGAATCCGAACAAAATGTTGCCGGGCATAAAAGGACAAATGGGTTGAAAGTCGCGAGTGCAAAATTAACGAGTTGGATGATGTATATCAAAATATGGCCATGATCGAATTGATAGAAATCGTTGATACGGATTGTAAAATTTAGTTTATTGTGTGTTGCGCATTTAACACATTTGGTGGTGTCAGTTATTTAATCAGTGTGCTATTAATGTTTCTGAGTGGATCTAATATCATTATCTTCATAATACACTTTGAATAATATCGGCTTCTTTAATGTCTCTATAGAATCAGTTATATATTATGATCGGTTTTAGATCTGATTTCCTCATGTATTTCGCAAAGCAACAAACTTATGAAACTCGTGAAAAAGGTCTACCTAGATACGTGATTCGAATGCCCAAGCGTCCTGCCTCAAATAGGTCACTCAATCGAGAGTGATAAAGGTTACTAGTCCAACAACTTTGCCTTTTAAATCATTTTTTCATATAGGAATGCGTTTCTTCATCTCCCTTTACATGACACTTACACAAAAGGAGAACTGTCCACATGATACAGTTCTTGTGTCCAACATATTTCATTTTAATGGATGATTTCAACACCCTCGCTGTAAGCCTCTTGGATAACACCCAAAAGACGAAAAGATTGAAACATTGCGATCCTTTAGAAATAAGTTATAGAATTTAAGATTTATTTAGATTGTTCTACTTTAATTTATAATTAATCTAAGTTAAAATACATGTTAGGACTTTAATGAAAGCGCTTTAACCTGTGATGCCTGGCAACTCGTTGAATATCAATCACAAAGCAGGCCATAATGAATAAATTGCTTAGCCATGGTCTAGACAAAGCTTTTGTAAACGTATTAGGATCGATATATGATGAGGCTACAGCGAGAGTTCACCTTGATGATCTAGAAGTAGGAATTAATTTAGGGTGGGGTGTACGGTAGAATGATGCAGTATTGCTACTCAGCCTATCTTGTAGAAGTATTCCATAATCTGGATTAGAAACAGGGTGGTATAAAGATCAATGGTGCTTACTTCAGCCATCTTAGATTCGCGGATGATGTTTTTCTGTTTTCACAAGACCCAAAAAGCTGCAAAGGGCTGGGGAACCATATAGCTTAAAAATAAACCTAAATAAACATACAAAGAGTCAGGGTATGTTTAATAAATTTACTGATGGCAGAAAAATTTGTTTGGATTTTGTTTTAATTTGTATATTTGTACCGTCCTTCGGCGTTGTATCGACTTTTTTCTGTTTATCCTAAAGTGCCGTTGTATCTCGGGCCTTCTTCTTTGCTAGTAGCACATCATTTTTGCTGTTTTTGGCCGGTTTTATGAGAAATTGTCAAAATCAAAATTATTAACAATTTAAGGATCTGCTACGTTTTCATTTTGGGCCATGACCAAAGAAAACCAGAGAGAATTGACGCGAGAGAAAAATTCTAAAAAACCAAAACAGGCCAAAAACGCAAAAAAAATGATGTACCACTAGCAAAGAAGAAGGCCTGAGATACAACGGCGTTTCAGGATAAACAGAAATAACTCGATACAACGCCGAAGGAGGGTAAAAATATACAAATTAAAACAAAATCCAAACAATAATATCTATACTATAAAGAAAAGTGAATAAAAATAATAAGAAAAATTCCTGCCGTTGTTGCCGGGTATAAAAGGGCAAATGACCTGAAAGTAGCGAATGCAAGATTTACGAGTTGGATGATCTATCTATCATTCTCCAACTAAATATGAAATATTATATCAGAAAAATGGACACTGCATTCACTAAAGTTCGGCTGCCAATTTTGATTCTTTTCCCAAAATGTTCATAATAATTTCGCATAATCTTTTCATATCGTCAACTATTTGCGGATTGGCGGTATAAATCTTAGATTTTATATAACCTTACAAAAAAAAACCGCACTTGATTCACAATGCACACAATGGCATTGCCCAATTGATGTCAGCATATATACAGAGTGTAATTTTTTTTTAAACTGACCTGACATAGGCTAACTTTTATATTTAAAGTACTTCCAAATGCAAAGTTGTAGGAAATAACTTGATTAAGAAAAATTTACAAACAATGCTTTCCGGTATTGCCAGATTTATTCAGTAGCTACGAAAACAATCTTTTTTTAAGTAGCAACACCGTATTTTTGAACATAATCTGACTCTAAAGTTTTAAAATTTAAAATAAAAAATGTTATGTCACATTTCTTTATTGGACTAGCCATTTTATATATTTTATATACATATATATATATATATATATATATATATATATATATATATATATATATATATATATATATATATATATATATATATATATATATGATCGAAACATTGTGAACCGGGCCCGTTGAGAAAAGTATTAAAAAGCTAAGGAAGTTCACTCATGCTCTACGTCGTGCTTTGCCATTCCTTCATCCACCATCCAAAGCGCCAGCAAGAAACCAGTCTTGGTTCTGGCCTTAAGCCGTCATCAGTTGGACTCAAGCTGGACACCTGAAAAGCGGATGAAGGAAGGACTAAAACCATGACCATTTAAATTGGCCATGTCGAATGGAGGCTGCAATCACATGCAGCCATGCCATCCTGCGGTAAACAGTCGCAGCAGTTAGACTAACCCATCTAACCACGGGTAAGTACCAGGTATGATCGAAAAATTGTGAAACGGGCTCGTAGAGAAAAGTATTCAAAAGCTAAGGAAGTTCACCCGTGCTTCACGTCGTGCTATGCCATTCTTCATCCGCCATCCAAAGTGCCAGCAAGTATCTCCCAAGACCGGTTTCTGGCCTTAAACCGTCATCAGTTGGGCTCAAGGGCTCAGGCTTCCTTAGCTTTTTAATATATATATATATATATATATATATATATATATATATATATATATATATATATATATATATATATATATATATATATATATATATATAGACACACACACATATGTATGTATATACATAAGTGTTTGTATGTTTTATATATTTACATATTGTTTCGCCATGCATAATAAAAATATATGTATAAATTAATATAAAAACATACAAAGTTTTATCATGGACGAACTCTTTACAATAATTTTGATTAAAATTTAGTTTGGTCTAAAACTGAATTATTTCCTAACTATTATATCAGATTTAAATTTTTCTATTTTTTTTCTTTACCGAGAAACTTTTCACGGTAACTTTCTATCGAAACTAAGAATCAATTCCGCTCTGTTGAATCTTAAAGAAATTGTTCGTTTAACTAGTGGAAACATTGCCCTTGATGCGGATATTGTGATACCAATACAAAGAAATTTAATTTTGCCTTGAAGACTAAAAGGGAAAATTTCCACCCTACTTTCCAGAAAGTTACAGATTGGTTACAATGTTATATTGCTAAAATAATTCGTAACACTTTCCTTCGAATATGAGCGAAAGTATATTAACTTTAGAAATAGTTTCGCAGTAAAGATGGAAAATTATTTCCAAATGGAGATTAGTGCCTTTTTTTGGTTCTTCGTGAAGGTATGTAGAAAAGTAGTAGTAGTATATAGTAGTGTAGAAGTGTCAAAGGCAATCTGAAAATAAATATAATAAATACCACATAAATTAATAGTACGTAAAAAAATATTACTAATCCATCACAAATTCTTGTTTACAAACATTAAAAGAAAAGAAATATAATTCCATTTTGAACATTATAAAGGAAAATCTCTCCCCACTTACTAAAAATCATCAATACAGTACTATATTGTATCCTCGGCGTCCTTTTTACGGTTTTCTATGAAATACAATGGAATATTTTACTATCGCCGTAATAATTTTTAAACCATACAAAATTCTGTACAATTATGAGGTTTAGGAGGTAACCTTTTTTTATTTTTTACCATAATCAGTCTTTTTGGTATTGTTTGAATTTAACTATTTATGTATCACATAGGATCGGATAGGGTCTCCCTATTCTTGATGAGAGAACATATGTCTAAAAGTCTGAACATATGTCTGAACTAAAGACCCTTAATCATCGAGAGGTGAAACATATGCTCTCCAATTGAAGGGATGGGTGGGACTCGTCCCCAGTCAAGTACCTATCAAATGTTCATTTGGGTCGAGACGCAGGTTGTTGTGTATTCCACATGAGATTGTGAAACCCAGCAGTTGGGTGTGTATGTGGCATTCAGCTACTGTTGTCTCATTTTCAATACAAAACTCATGGTCATAATAACTTCGCTTACCTAGTAGAGGCGCTTAAAGTATTTGAAAATAGTGTATACCATGCAGAAACAAATGCAATTCTGTAGTAAGTTACCAGACCGGCTCAAGAGTATTGTGAATAACAAAACTTTTATAAGATTAGTGTGGGACGTTCTTGCAAGTACAGCCTTTCATAGCTTGGAGGATTACTTTTCCAAGTGTTGATAATATATTAGGTGGTGCAATATTGTTTTATTTATTTTCTATTATATATATATATATATATATATATATATATATATATATATATATATATATATATATACATATATATATATATATATATATATATATATATATATATATATATATATATATATATATATACATATATATATATATATATATATATATATATATATATATATATATATATATATATATATATAACTTCCCAATCATCTACACGTTCGTCGACTTCAAGAAAGCAGATGCCTGCATCAACCGAAAATCTTCGTTCAACATCCTAGAAGAACAAGGACTCAACCCCAAAACACTACGATTAATCAAGCAGACACTAACTGACACAACCTCTAAAGTAAATTTTATGGGCGAAATTTCCGAACCCTTCCTGATTAAAACTGGAGTACGCCAATCTTCAACCTCTCTCTCTCCAGGTCTCCCTCTTCAACCAGGTCCTGGACAAAGTCAAAAGGGAATGGGAAAAAGAACTGAAAAATCAAAGACACTTTAAACCAGTACGACTCGGGCGATCCAAAAACAACATAGAAATATCATGCCTGGCTTTCGCAGACGACTTTCGCTGTACTCGCAGACAATAAAAAAAAGCAACCAAACAGATCGAAGTCCTCAAGGAATGCGCAGAGAAAGTTGGCCTACAAATCTCCTTTCAAAAAACAGAATTCTTCAGCTTAAAATTGGATGTCTAAAATTTGAACACCAAATACGGCAAAATAAATAGGGTCACTCACTTCAAATAACTGGGCGAGATCCTCGAACCCACAGGAGGAGAGAAGATAGCACAGAAGACTCGATTACAGAAAATGAAGAGGATATACGGCAAGACACACCATATCTACAATAAGAAATGCCTATCCACACACGCAAAAACAAAACACTACAACACAGTAATCAAACCAGAAGTACTATACGCAAGCGAGACATTTACACTTTATAATAAGAGGCATAGAGGCCTAAGAGGCATATATAAAGAGGCATAGAAAACATACTAAAAGAAGAAAGCAAAATTATGAGAAACATTCTCGGCCCAAAACTGACACGGGAAGGATACAGACTACATTCTCGAAACACCACAGAGAGAATGTCCAACGAAGCGGCGGACATAAGAAAAACAAGGTTGAAATTCTATGGACATGATTCACCAACAGAATTCTTACATACATACAAGGGGTCAAGTCAACAGTACCATGGATAGCACAAGTCAGAGCTGATCTGGAAAAGGTACAAATAGGTCCAACAGAGATTGAGGATAGAAGAACGTACAGACACAAAGTGCATATGTGGAACGTTGCATCAGAGAGCGAAGTTACGAGGAGATCGGGAACAAAGTGGACGGAGGAGAGAAATAGAATCTACGGAAAAAGGATGAGAGAGGTGTGGAGGATCAGAAAGAACAGTCGAAAATGAGTCAGAATGCTTTGCGTGATCCAACCGGGTCTATACGCACCTAATAATAAAATATTAATATTAATTATATATATATATATATATATATATATATATATATATATATATATATATATATATATATATATATATATATATATTAATTTGAATATGTATATGTATTGTATGTATATTATTTTCTTTTTATCTTTTTTCCAGTTAAGCTGGATTTTAGATGAAGTGCGGGTCATAGCCAAAATAACTTCATTCCTCTAAAAATTTTCGGGCATTGCGAGTGGTATTAAGGACTACCGCTCTCTACATTATTTTAAATAGATTTTCTTCTAGTTCCAGATATTTAATGTTATTTTCAGATTCTTTGGTATAATGTCAATTGTTGAAATTATCAATGGCACAATATGAACCTGGTTCAACTTCCAAATCCACTTTATTTTTAGCTTGAGGTGTGTATATTTTTGTAATTTTTCTACAGCCATCTTTTGAATGTTGTGTGTGTTTGGAACAGCTATGTCGAGGAATGCTGTTTTCTTCTTTTTGTCGAGCAATACATTATCTGGCCTATTAACAGTGCACGGTTTTGTCAGTTGTCAATCTAGTACCGCCTCGGGGGTGTATTTATAATACTAAACTCGCTCTGATATAATGCTATTACGACTTGCAAGCTCTTGGTGGACTATACTGACCTTCTGATTATGACGGTGAATATAGTCCGTCTGGGAGAGTTTACCACATGCTCCTACAATATGTTGGATAGTCTCAGGCTTTTCATGGCATTTCCTACACGTGTCATTTGACACTCGTGCATCCTTAATGATATATTTTCGATAGTTCTTAGTGTACATGACTTGATCCTGAATTGCACACATAAAGCCGCCAGTCTCCGGAAAAGGACTTCCTCAAGTCAACCTAACCAAACTTATTATTATTGTTATCTCCAGATCTCACAGCCCCTGACTTCTATCTTTGAGGTTATCATATGGAAGGTCCTTACATAAATAAGGCTTAAACACTGGATCAGCGTTGACATAACATTCGGCGAGAAATAGATGGGATATATCAAGAAATTAAGTTAAGGTGGACAAGGCATGTCGTGTGTATGAGAGAAGAAAGTATTCGGAAACGAAAAAGGACGGACCGAAACGAAAGCAGTCTGACAACGTATAAAAGCATGTTGTGGACTTTCTGCGAGATATGAATTAGAGGAGGTTAGCAGTGGACAGATCTTATTGAAATTCGAGAGGCAGAGCTGCGAAAAAGAGGAGTCTAAGGGCCAAAAAAGCTGTGTGTATATATACAGGGTACAAACTAAACATCCAGTTGTTACCGGGCAAAAGCCCAGGTTATACTATTTCTGGTATAAATAAGACAAAAATCCATTTTACTGTTTTTTTGCGAAGAACCTTATTTCAAAAAAACTCAACACAAAGGCAAGAGGTGTCAGTCAAACTAATAGTTGGTCTATTATTTTATTAAGAAAAAGCTTAATCAAAATTAAATGAAAGGAATTATTGTAATACTTATATTTATCACAATATTTTTCTTTAAAACTAAAGCAAATGCTCAATTTGTTTGTCCTCGGCACGAATACACGATTTACATCGCCTCAGAAAACATCTTTTCACCAGTCGTGCGAATCTCCTTGCATTTATTTCTTCTGCTGTTTCAACAATTCTGTGACGCATTTCAGCTAGATTTTGTATTGGTTTTGAATATTTTTTTATGCTGAACCAATAAAAGAAATCAAGAGGTTTAGGTCTGGAGAACGAGGAGGCTACTCAATTGAACCACAGCGCCCAATCCACTTTTCGGAATACTCTGTTTAAATAATCTTGTACGGAACCACCATAATATGCTATGGCTCCATTGAAAGTTTTAGGCAGCTCAAATGGTTCAGTTATTTGTTCGTTTAAAATTCCAGTCCACATGTTAACTTTAGTTAGTCTGGGATCTTCACGCGTTAAATGCGAGGTTTCCATATGCCAATTATGTAACTTATGCAAGTTTGAATAACAGTCATTTTGTTTCTCACATCTATCTTACTTACACTGGTGAAGTCGATTTTTGAGCACACAAGAGAATTTTTTATCATGGTATGAGTTTTTTGAAAGGTTGTTTTTTTGCAAAAAAAAATAAAATCTTGACTAAATAGGCCATCTTTTGAAATAACTTGCCCAGGGTAAGGTAATACATGACTCAATGACACTTTTTCAATTTCAAGATTTTCAAAAATACGCCTATTATCACTTAATAAAGTTTTTTCTTATTTTTTCCAGAACTGGTATATCCTGGTCTTTCGCCCGGATTCCGCTTGGCGGCGAATTTCGAGACACCAATATATATATATTCATATATATATATATATATATATATATATATATATATATATATATATATATATATATATATATATATATATATATATATGTTAACGTAGTTGAAGATAAGAACATCAAGTTGTGGATGCAAAATGTGGAAATACCTACCAGGCAATATTTTCTAAAAGTAACCGATTAAAGATTGAAGACATTGTACCTTACTTCTATCAGTTTAGCAATAAATATTTACGCAAGTTTTCCAACATTTTAAAAATTTTAAATATAATATTTGCCTTTTTTCCTACGGTTCTGTATTTTTCTCTGTTTCCTAAAAACTCTCATCATGCCTGATGGTGGGACACCCCTCAGTGGAAGTAACTGTAAATCACTTGTTTCTTTTTTATCCTCTACAAGCCACTTCTTTAGAACCTCCCAAAAAAATTAAGATATACAAACCCCATAAATGTTTTTGTATAAAAAAACTATCTCTTAATAAATTAATCTATCAATGATGGCAGATCTTCTTTGAAAAAATAAACATATATTGCGGTAAAAAGACGATAAAGCTTCGGCCTACCGTCCAAACAAAAACAGCAGTCTAACTAATTAGTTCTTATCAATTTTCTTCCCCTTATAGCTCCCCTAGGCGTTTTTTTGGTCCGGCGAAACTGCCGTGGCGGACAAAAACTAACCAGAGCACATTAATTTAGTCGGACGGTCTGTTTTGAATTATTATAGGTTTCCTCAGTTCGTTTGTTTGATTAGGCGAGCTATTCGCAACGAAATATGGGATCCAGATTTATCTGAAAGGAGCGTTTTATCAAAATTGGCCATTTGCAAAAAATAAGCATTTGTTTACCGTTCAGAAAAATGAAACCTTCGAAAAAAACATGACGTAAATTGGAGTGGAAGGATCCCCCCATTTTTTTCACGTTAATCAAAAGAATATTACCGCAATTGCATTGTACAAGGAGTGATCGTAAATGATTTAACATTAAATGAAGAGCTAGCAGTCACAATAATACTGAATAAGAAAGGAGTTGTTATCGGTTGTAAGAAAGGTTTACGAAATAATATTAAAAAAATACTACGGATATACTCTCTTGAACACAACTCAGGATTCACAGCTGAAAGGAGCACTTAAAATTAGATGTTTTGTCTGAAATAAATTAAAAGAGAATCATTAGAATCATCACTAATTAGAGTCAGTTTTAAAAAAGAGGAAGCTTAAGAAAAGAAGAACATTATTAAACGAAAACAACCGTGAAACACTAAACGTGAAGAGATTTACCTCTAAACACCAAATAATTTTTTTGATTCTTCTTCGAGGCCAACTTCTCGAGGCACGTTTGGCTAACCATGTTAGCATGATCGGAAAATGATTTAATTTTGTCCTTATGATGCTAACATGGTTAGCGAAACGTGCGTCGAGAAGTTCAAATAAAGTGATTTGGTGTTTAATGGTAAATCTTTTCAAGTTTAGTGTTTTACACCAAAGGTTCCAATAGAAGAATTGAACCGTGAAACGGTAGAATATTGTTTTCGAATAGAATAACAGTCGAAAACAGATAAAGCAAGACCTGAAAAAACGTCTTGAACAACAAGAATCAGGAAGATCATAAATGACAACAAAAACCTAAAAAGCCTATTAAAGCAGTGCAAAGTAAAGAACTTCACTGTAGTAAGGGATGATATCAAAACCATAGTCAAAAGGAACGAAGCTATGATCAAAGTACTAGAGTTTTATGGTAAACTCAATGAATTGAAAAACGAACCAAAAGAACAATCTCGGAAGGCACTAAGCCAAAAAATAACAGATGTAAACTCAGAAGAAATAGGAAGACATAAACGAAGACGAAATATCCAAAGCAGTAAGACAAATAAAGAGAAGCAAAGCCCTAGGGAAGGTTATTATAATACTCAAATTGATTAAATAAGGAGGACAATAAATTATAAAATATCTCAAACTCATTCTTAATAAATGCTTGACTGAAGGACATACACCAAGTGACTGGAATGAATCTTTGACGATACTAATTTTGAAGAAAGGCCACACTTAGAACATTCTGCAAACAAAAATAATAACAAACGTTGATTTGACGATCACCAGCCAGTTGAGCAAACTGGATTCCGGAGAGGTTACATCATAACGAACTATCTACTAACCCTTAAAATATTAATAAAGAAGACCAATCAATACAATCTCGGCCTCTGTTGTGCATTTGTGGGCTACGAAAAAGCTTTTGACAGTATTGAGTTCTTAGTAATAAGATATGTCAAATGCAGAATAGATCACTTTTAGAGAAACCTGATACAAAATATTAACAGAAAATCTGAAATGGCAGTAGGGTAGAGCGGGGTTAGTTGTTCGTAGGAACAAGTTGTGCAATCGAAATATCTCGAACACTAAGCAACCTACAACGAAAGTGTAAATAGCATAAAGAAGGGGTTATGGGACGGGAATACATAGCGCGACTGTTAATTGCTGTCCGGGCCTTCAATAAAATAAGAGAACTCTTTGTTTTTTTATTGTCGTAATAAAAAGTATTACAGGTCATCATAATTTTTCTACTATACTCGTATAAAAACATTTAATAAGGACCAGATAAATATTTAAAGATTACTTAATTATTGTTCTTTAGATTATAGATGGTTATTTATTTTTAACTCATGTTAAACCTCAACAATGCATGTTCAACTTGCCCCACTAGATGTTCATTTTAGAAAATCAAATTTTTCTTTAATAAATTAATAACCATCAATTAATTTGTGCATGTGATGATTCTACACAAAGTTTACTAATTAAAATTACTTATATTGATAATTGTATTAGTGATTATTATTACATTTTAGGAGGCATACCTATAAAAGAAAGACCTCGAAAGGTTTAGCTACCAATCAACAATTTAATGAGGCAGCAAAAGCTGAAGAGGAGGAGAAAATCAGTGTATATGCTGCAGCCAAACAATTTAATATTAACAGGATGACTTTAAAGAGATATGTTTGTATTAATTGTGATAGAGATAATAATTTGGGATTATTTATCGTCTAGCAATATTCTTGATCTCATAATTAGTTACTACTTTAATTTAATATTTATTTGCGTTATAATTATTTTTAAATATATAATTTTAAATATAAAAAGTGTAATAATAATCCAAAGATTGGAAAGATTTAATTTTGTTTGATTTTAATTTTATTTTTCCAGAGATATAATAACAATATGAATATGTAATAATCATAATAAATAAATATTTGCTTGTTGATTATAATTATTTTGTATTCAGATCATTCTTTACAGTCATCAAGTCCATTTTAGCCATTGTTCAACTAGCCCCACTAGTGGGGCACGTTGAGCATCTTGGAGTTCTCTCGCATTTCCGACAATAACTTTTAAACTTGTACTCGGATCGTTTTTACACCGCTAGACGTTTTGGAGAAGAGTAAATTACGAACCTAATAGAGTAAGAGTCAATTAAATCCGATGCATATTCTTAAAATTATAGAGATCAAGCGAAAAGTTGCTCAACTGGCCTCACTCTACCCTACAAATGAATACTCATACTCATACCAAACCCATCACGATCAATAGAGGGTAAGACAATACTGTTTCCAAAACAGTTAACGTTGATTTTTAAAGAACTAAATGGGAAGATATGGAAATTAATATAAATGGCAAACGTTTAAACCATCTGAGATTTGCGGACGATATCATAATTATATCAAACAATCATGAAAATATTCAAAAAAAGGTTCAACACGTGTCAGTTGACAAAGGTCTCAGAATGTACCTAACTGAAACAAAAGTCATGAATAATGCAGACGATCACTTGACAAACTGACGAAGACAAGACATGAGAGTGTAAGCTCGCATGACCCTGGTGACTAGTAACTATTACCATGTTGCGAAATAACGCGACCAAGAAAGTTTAATTGCAATAAATCGATTGTCCGGCGAGTTGTATGGCAAGTCGCAATGCCTTGTTAAAAGAAAACATTGTTTATATCCATATTTACCATTTCAGGCTAAAAATATTCTGTTAACATATCCTTAAACCGGGAAACTGATTCTCCCGATCAGGAGACTTGAACATTAATTGAAAATGACGTACGCACGTAAAATGACGTTGAGTACGATTTCACAGAAGTACTTCTCAGTTCTTAAGAAGAATCCTTTTTGCAGAATAAAGGCCACTTCAGCATCTTTCCAATGTTAGCGGTCCTGGGCTTTTCTCTACCATTCAGATAATATACTTAATGATGTCATTAGTCCACCTTACTTTCGGTCTTCTTCGTAAACGTTTGTGAACAAGCGGCATCCATTCCAGGATTGCTTTGGTCCGCTTGTCATCACGTCGCCTCGCTACATGGATTACCCACCTCCAGTTCAATTCCTTTATTCTTTCAATGATGTCGCACATTTTCATTTGTTCTTTGACCTATATGCAGGTCTTTCTGTTCCGCCTTGTACTGCCAGGCATGTCTTACCATTCCCCCTCTATGCTACTCGAAATTTTTAAATTTATGGTGATGTGAGTATCCAGGTTTTACTTCCATATGTCATAATGGGCAGGACGCGCTGATCAAAAAAACTTTCTCTTCAGGCAAAGTGAGAGTTTGTTCTTAAACATCATGGTGAGCCTACCAAATACCTGTCAGCCACTCTTAACATGCCGTTTAGCCTACCAGGCGGTATTTCCCTCCATTGAAATACTCTGTCCACGATATATGTGATCAACAATATACAAATCCCACCCTAAAATAGAAAGTCTTCTATCTTCAACAAATTTATTAAACATGACCTGATCCTTTTGATGTTTTTCGTTGATCCGATTGGTTCTCTTACTTGTATCTTTGTAGCTCCTCTGTGTTTGTGAAAGGAGAACGATACCTGATAATCTATGATGGCTGTAGTATGCATTATTAATCTCTATTCCATCCTATTCACAATTCAGATTATGGAATCCCTCTTCAAGGCAAGCCGAAAAAAAACAGGTTATATTGCATCATTTGCGGTACACCCTGTTCTACATTGATTTTAACTTCTAGATCATCAAGTGAACTTTTGCTGTAGCTGCATCATAAATCAATCTCAGAAGGTTAATATAGGTTTATCTAAGTCTTGGTTAACTGTGCATTTCTCTGGCCTGCTGAACAATCAAATTGTGAAACATTATATCAATCACTCAGCCCACTTCTGAATCATTTTTCTTATCTGGGTTGTGTGACATTCAGTTTTCTTAATATTCTCTTAACTAAAAACCTCTTACATTTTTAGGATATTTTCAACCATTCTCCTCTAATTTTTCGTACAATATATCCTTCGTTTCTTCTTCATTGTCATGTGTCAATTCTTATAGAGCAGATTCTGAGTGATTTTAGGAAAAAAATTGCTTATCACAGTATTTTTAAACATTGTGAATTTAAAGTCAGTTAATTTTTAGGATTTAATAGTAAATTTCAATGAAAATTAATATTATCGTAGACAACTTCATTACTGATCTAGACAGTTTCTGTAAGTTATAATGCTTTATATGCTATCGTTAAATTGTGTTGCATAAACAAAGTTATTTCCCGACGAAAATAATTTTCCTAATACAAGGAGACATTGATTTCCAAACAACGTTTTCTTATTCGAATATCCAAATAAAAAAAAACACTATAATATTTCCAAATGAACCGTATATACATATCAAATATTTATATATCAAAAACAAATATCGCATTAGCTCCTATTCCAGTTTTTCAATATCAAACATAAACACGGCATATTTTTCTTTTTTGATGTAATTTTTCTTTATTTACATCAGCTTTAAGCATATGAACATTTTTTATCAATGTTTGGTCTTCGGATATCCTAATAACCTGACTGTATATATATATATATATATATATATATATATATATATATATATATATATATATATATATATATATATATGTATGTATGTATAAACTTCGAAAATAATACATCACTTTTTGTTTAACATTCTTTTAGTTTGTTTCTTTTTTTTTAATAATATTACTATACCTAATTAGAATAAATTTTTACGGATTAATTCTTTTTAAAAATAAAAATAAATAAGTATATTTTCTTTATGCAAACCAGATAATATAGACTCTGGAAATAATCTTTGTAATATTATATAAAGAGTTTTTGAAATGGAGCGTTTTTTTTTAATTCTTGAATAAAACAGAATTTGCGTTGATTTCAAAAAACTTTTTATTGATATTATAAGTATAATGTATGTAAAGACTACAAAAACTGAATTACATACGTTGGAGGGCACATGTTCAGGCTCGTCAGGGTATCGACATTCTTCAATTGCAGGGCTGGGTGGGGTTCGTCCCTAGTCAGGCACCTAACAAAATGTTCATTTAGGCGGAGACGCAGGTTGCTGTGTGTTCCACATGAGATTGTTGATCCCAGCAATTGGATTGTGACACTCAGCTACTCTTGTCTCATTTAACGCTGCCCAAAGAAATCTAACACTGCATATATACGCCTTTCGACGGTCAGTTGTTGACTGTTGGGGGAGGGTCTCCCTATTCTTGTCCGGGGAGCATATGTCAGCACCCTGACAAGCCTGAACATCAAGAGGTCAAACATGTACAAAGATGGGTGGGATTCGTCCCCAGTGAGGCAACCTAATAAAATGTTCATATATATATATATATATATATATATATATATATATATATATATATATATATATATATATATATATATATATAAATATATATATATATATATACATATATATATATATATATATATATATATATATATATATATATATATATATATATATATATATATATGTATATATACATGTAGACGTTCGAGAAGGTGGATTAGGCAACATTCAATGCTACTGCCAACTCTTTCAACGTATGAGTTGAGCCTACGCCAGTGGCGGCTCGTGGGTTTTTAATGTCGGAGGGCGAAGAAGAAAATAGTGCTGCTGATTATTTTTTTACTTTCCCCTTTATCTTTTTTTCTTTTCGTGTTATTGAACCCCTATAAGGAGGTGAACCAGGAAAATGAGTTAAAGGAAAGAAACTGAACGAAATTCAAATATGATGTTTTGCTCTGAAAAATTGTTTATTGTGATAAATGCTGGAGGGGCGCCGCCACTGGTCTTCATGCAACTTTTTCGGCTGTTCTGGACGCTCCTTGTCTTTTGTATCAGAATCACCACTCTTAAAGCGTTTAAACCATCTTTCCCAATCGTTTGGATTAAAGCATGTTCTCTATAATCTTCAACCAACAATCAACTTTCAATAGCCGTTTTCTTCAAATGAAAGCAGGAAAGGTTTTCCCCGCAAAACGTCTTTTTGCATTATAAAGGGTATTCCATTAAGAGGTTTCAAATGTTGGTAACGAATAAAAGAACCGTTTTATAACATACCTGAAAGTTATTTATGGCAGTGCGAAGCTGGATAGTGTACAATTATACGTGGAATACAACATCTGTCAAATGACCGCTACGACTTCTCTGGCAGCTCACAATTCTTTTGTTGAAATTCTCGATTACTGCTAAACACATTTGCGGAGTTATGTCACGAATTATTCGCCTAATTTCTTCTTTCAACTGTTGAACGGTTTGCGGATTATTTTCGTAAGCTTTGCTCTTCACATAGCCCCACAAAAAATAGTCTAGCGTCGTCAAGTCGCATGACCTTGGAGGCCAATTTACGTCCCCATTCCGGGAGATCAGCCTCCCTCCAAACTGTGTACGCAATAAGGTCAATATTTTACGTGCTGTATGATATGTCGCACCATCTTGTTGGAACCACATATTCTCTAAATCCATGTCCATTAGTTGATCCCATAAAAAACATCAATCATCGTTCGGTATCGTTCTCCGTTTACTGTAACAGCTCGTTCATCTTCATCTTCAAAAAAATACGTTCCAATGATACCCTCAGCCCAAAAACCGCACCAGATTGTGACACGTTGAGCATGCATCGGGATTTCGTGGATTTCTCTAGGATTTCATTGCCCCAGATGCGACAATTTTGTTTAATTACGTAACCGTTTAAGTGGAAATGAGCTTTGTCACTGAAAATGATTTTATCGCAAAAATTATTGTCATTTGTCTTCATCTGTAGGATCCAATTGGCAAATGCACAATTGGCTGGCTTTAGCTCCTGTGTTAGCTGAATTTTGTAAAAACAGGAGAGGCTGATCTCCCGGAATGGAAACGTAAATTGGCCACCGCTACACTATTTTTTGTGGGGCTATGTGAAGAGCAAAGCTTACGAAAATAATCCGCAAACCGTTCAACAGTTGAAAGAAGAAATTAGGTGAATAATTCGTGACATAACTCCGCAAATGTGTTCAGCAGTAATCGAGAATTTCAACAAAAGAATTGTGAGCTGCCAGAGAGGTCGTGGCGGTCATTTGACAGATGTTGTATTCCACGTATAATTGTACACTATCCAGCTTCGCACTGCCATAAATAACTTTCAGGTATGTTATAAAACGGTTCTTTTATTCGTTACCAACATTCGAAACCTCTTAATGGAATACCCGTTATATTTCGACATATTCAAATCTACGAAAAATTATGTTTTTTTGCACACTGACAACTAATCACGAACTGGTTATTGATGGTGTATGTTTACCCACCAAAACGCAATAGACATCATTTATCTAGGTTAACAAATGTATTAGTAACGCCATCTCATAGAAAATTCGACATTATTAACCGAAACAACTATCACAATAGCTAATGTAATAAAATACAGAGGTATTATTAACGCTCCTTTTCAGGTTAATTTAGAATATGTTGATTATTTTGAGCAGTGTACGTCGGACTGAAGCAAGGCGACAACTCAATTAAATTAGCTAAATATTTCGTATTTGATGTAAAGACATTTCCTGCGGCAATACGTGAAATATCTGTTCAAGCCTGAACGTAAAAATTATATTAAATTTATCGGTCTCTTTTATATCGAAAGCTTTTATTTTCCTGGCAATATAAGGCTTTCTTTTATCAATATACCAAAACGAGATGGTAATAAATCATTGATTCAGCGAAAATATATTTTTTATCATTTTCACTTTTTTTGTTAAAGTAGCGACTCCTTTTAAAGAAATATCATAAAGAAAATGATTTGTTTCGACGAATGTCTTAACATCAACTGGTGAAATGAGATTTTTTCATTATTTCAAATTCTATTATCAATTAATTTAGTTAAGTGCACGAAATAGTTTTTAAATGGTAACTTTACACTTGAAGAGTTTTATCACTAAACATCTGTCCAATTTTCTAAACTTCTCAATCCACGTATCGCTAACCCTGTTAACATAAATATGCAAATAGAGGAGATGATGCTAACAGAGTTAGCGAAACGTGGATCTAGAGATTTTAAAAAGTGATTTTACGTTTAGTGTTTTATGTTCAGTGTTTCACAACAAAGATTCCATTAAAAGAATTGATGTAGTGAGTTTAGTTATATCATTTTCATTAAAGAAAAGTAATTTTCTGTTTGAATCACGTGATTTATTATGTCTTTGTAAACTGGCATAATAATAAAATTTATTTTACTCTTTTTATTTCATAAAAATATTTATAATTTGAATACTCCTCTTCAGTATACTTAAGAACTGTTATATTTTTATTATTCTACTGAATCAGATATATGTTGCAAAGAAGCAAAACTAATTAACTAGAAATAGTACATAGAAAACAGATTGGAAAAAAATCAATATGCAATAAAAGAAGTAACGCAGAGAGAGAAAAAGTAAAAAAATAGTAAAAATTACAAGAAAAATATACTGGATATATACAAAATGTAAAGCAAAGGTGAATACGAAAACAGTCTTTTGGCAAAGACCATAAAATATAAAGTTTTTGGACAGAACATTGTTTGTTAATTATTAAGGATACTCGCAGGTATAAAGAGAAAGGACAGGACAAACAGAAAGGCAACAGATACACAAAGAAAAAGCAGCAAGTCAACATATAAAAAATCGTCGTCATTTTAATTTCTAACAAAAAATTGTTCTGGCAAATTACTTCAGCAAAAATAAAGAAATACACACCTAGGTAAAAACGGTTGAAACTACGTGATGGGAAGCATCACGGCGTGATATGCGTTAAACAGCAGTTCCGACACTATCTTTACAGGATTACCTGGAGATACTTTTTTTTAGCCAGGATTAGTTTCATCAAGACAGTCTTTATATAATATATATATATATATATATATATATATATATATATATATATATATATATATATATATATATATATACGCCATCCGACGGACGGGAGGTCGGCGAAAACATGGGTTGTTGGCTGTGGATAGGGTCTCCCTATTCTTGATGGTATTGTATATGTTGGCGCCCTGAAGAGTTTGAACCTCGAGAGACGAAACATATGTCATCCAGTTGAAGAGATAGGTGGGGCTCCTTCCCGGTTAAGCAACCAACAAAAGTGTTTATTTAGGCGGAGATGCAGGTTGTTGTGTGTTCCACATGAGATTGTGGAACCCAACGGTTGGGTGTGTGATGATACTCAGCTACTACTGTCTCATTGGACGCAGTCCAAGAAAATCTAACACTACATATATACGCCATCCGACGGGAGGTCGGCGAAAAAATGGGTTGTTGGCTGTGGATAGGGTCTCCCTATTCTGGATGGTATTGTATATGTCGGCGCCCTGAAGAGTCTGAACCTCGAGAGACAAAACATACGTGTTCATCCACTGCAGAATGAAGACCTCTTCCGCATGTGTCCAACTTTTGCAGTTCTGAGCCTTCCACTGTCAATACTTAAACTCGATACAAAAAACTTAACGATGCCATCAGTCCATCGTTTTCTTCGTGGACGTTTGCGATCAAGCAGTATCAACTCCAGGATTGCCCTAATCCATCTGTCGTTATATATATGGCACACACAGCTTCAACATCCACCTCATATTATGGGATACTTTCGATCGAATTTCCACCCAGAAAGTCCAAAATATCACGCAACAAAAAACTGACATCCAAAAAGAAAAACTTCTACGCCTTATTAAATCCCAAATTCCAACACCCATGCCAACACATGCATCGACTAATTTTGTACATCATTTACGAATACGCACATTAGCGATTCAAGCCGAAGAAACCCGCCAAGATATTGCTAGAATTATTCGCCGTGCCAAATCTCCGAGATCGAACCATCCGTCTGACGAAAAACGTACCTTGCTTGAGTTACGCAGGAATTCAGACGTAACAATTGTTCCAGCCGACAAAGGAAATGCCACGGTCACACTTAATACTGTTGACTATGAAATTAAAATGTCTGAACTATTATTGAGTGCAGACTGTAAGCAAATTCCTAACGATCCTACAACATATGTAGAGAAGAAATTGCGCCCTGTCATCAATACTAATATTCATTCGGATGAAAAAGGTTTTAATAATTAAAAAAGGTTTTAATACCTCGCGAAAAATCTTCCGGCATCCCAAAAATTTACGGTCTCCCAAAAATCTATAAAATTATATATGATATTCCTCTTCGCCCAACTATCAGCGCATACTCACAAATTATCAAGTTATTTAGCGCAAACTCTACAGCCGCTCGTGGAAAAATCAACGTCCTACATCAAAAATTCCTCTCATTTCATTGAGCTTCTTCAAAGACACAGTATATCCGTTAGTTTCCATATTATCTCGTTATTTACAAAAATCCCCCTTCCAGAAACTGTAGACATCCTAAAAAACAAACACAACATATCAACGGATATTCTTAGTCTTATTCAACATTGCATGTCGAATACATATTTCATCTGCAATTTTAAGTTCTATAAGCAGATTCGTGGAGCTCCTATCGGCTTCCTTCTTTTTCCGGTTATAGCCAATATTTTTATGGAACACTTTGAAACCCAAGCCATTAACAGTAGTCCGTTGAAATCAACTTGCTGGTTCAGATATGTGGATGAACCTTCGTCATTTGGCTATACGGAATACAATCTTTAAATCTTTTCCTTTCACATTTGAATAGTGTACATCCCCACGTCCAATTTACAATGGAGATTGAAAACAATTCTGCCCTCCCTTTTCTTGACGTTCTAATATCAAAAAGGCCAAACCAAAGCTTCTCCTATTCAGTCTATTGTAAACCTACCCACATAAACCGTTATCAAAATGCGAACTCACATCATCATCCATTCCAATTAAATTCGGTGGTCATATATATATATATATATATATATATATATATATATATATATATATATATATATATATATATGTATAAATATATATTAATATTTGAGGTAGCTAGTTGGCTTCTATTTTCCTTACAACTTGCTTCCATTTCTTGTGGTCCATTGCTCTTTCCCCCAAATGGATATTCCCCAATCTTCTATATATCTCGTTGCCTCCTTCAGCCACTTCTTCCATATAATTTTTCTTTTACCTCCTTCCTCCTTTCCCTTCGTACAGCATCTTCTTTTAAATTCTTTGTTCTGGCATCCGAATTATGTGACCCAACTATCTAATCCTTTGTGATCGAATTTTCGGTGTTATTGTCGGATTTTTGTAATAGCTCATTACCTCTTTCTTTGTACGTATTCGCTATCTACCTTCTGTTGTTCTGAAACCACTAAAACTATGTGTTTACTTATGATATTTCAACTCGCATTTCCGATTGCTGTTGCGCCCAACAGTTTGCCAAAGAAGGAATTGTTGAAATCGGTCAATTTTGTGATTTCTCGTATATAGCGATAAACCGAAATTTCATGAACTCTCAGGGATTTGTTGCAATAGCTTATATTATTACGCTTATATAAACATTGATGTGATATATGCCTAAATATTGATGTGAAGTTGTTAATCGTTTCCACGTTTTGGTCCGCAGAGTGTACTCACACTCTGCATCCATCGCACTGATAGCTTTCACATATCCGTAGGAATGATGTTCAGTACACGTTCGTTCGAAATGTTTATTATCTCAACAATCTGCAATCGATCAACACGATATCAAGGATTTTTTTGACCACTTGCTCAGTAGTAAAACCGATTGGGTATTCTGAACGCAGAGCATCACTAGTGCTGGTCCAATCTCTATTCATCAGCAATCATCATCAGGCCGTATCGATCCACTGCAGGATGAAGGCCTCTCCAGCATGCTTCCAACTTTCACGGTCCTGGGGTTTCCTCTGCCACTCGGGTCCAATACACTTAAGGGTGTAATCAAGCGGTATCCACTCCAGGATTGCCTTGGTCCATCTGTCGTCCCATCGCCTCGTTATATGGCCTGCCCATCTCCATTTTAATTACTTTACTCTTCCAATGATGTCACAGACTTTCGTTTGTTCCCTGATCCATGCACATGACTTTCTGTCTCGTCTTGTAATGTCAAGCATACATCTTTCCATTCCCCTCTGTGCTACCCGAAGTTTTTAAATTGATTGCGATGTGAGTGTCCATGTTTTACTTCCGTATGTCATAACGGGTAGAACGTACTGATCGAAGACTTTTCTTTTCAGGCAAAGTGGGAGTCTACTCTTAAACACTAGCGTATGTAATTTTCGCAAATAAGTAATATCGAATATCAGCCTAATGCGCCCCGACACACAAAATTAGTAAATAAGTGAAGTTAGTAAAACGTTTTTTTGGCATGAATGCATAACGTTAGAAAGAGGATAAACCAAAGATATTTACTAAAGAATTCGAAGACCATGATCGCTTTTAGTTTTTTTTTAATATGCTATTCAAAATTGAGCTTTAAATTTATTTTTACTTCTTCCAAAAACTTTGCGAGTCTATAAAAAAAGTAGATGTCGCTTGCATCTCATTTTCATTTTCAGTCATCAGATTTTCGTTGAATCCTACATTACACATTATAATAAAAAAAATAATTTGCAGGCTATACCAATAACTTTTTTTTTAAATTCAAGTTTCAATGCTGACTTTTGGAATTTTACTAATAATGTTTTATAGAGGCCGAGGAGATAGCAAAAGACGCCTCCTATCCGCCATTTTAATATGGCAAGCAATGCACCAAACTATATATATATATATATATATATATATATATATATATATATATATATATATATATATATATATATATATATATATATATATATATATATATCAAAAATCTTTCACCCTTTCTCCACGTGGTGCCACCGATCGCCTTCGCCAAACTGTCCACCATATGACTTCACGTGTCTCTCGGGACCGGTTTCTAGCCTTTCAGCCGTCATCAACCGAGCTCCAGACAAACGCAAGGAAAGCTACGAGCAGTACTGACTACTACGAGCATTCGCCGTATGATGGCGTGAGTTGTGTGCGAGCTCGACCCGTCATTAAAATGGCCAGTTGACATGGCCTGGCCCCGAGCGTCTCTCTCAACTGCTTTCCTTGCGTTCGTCTGGAGCTCGGCTGGATGACGGCTGACAGGCTAGAAACCGGTCCCGAGAGACACATGACGTCGGATGGTGGACAGTTGGGTGAAGGCAATCGGTGGCACCACGTGGAAAAAGGGTGAAAGATTTCTGCAATATTTCCCCCAACGGTTCCGTTACGCTACCTTGTAGGCATATATATATATATAATATATATATATATATATATATATATATATATATATATATATATATATATAAATATATATATATATATATATATATAGTCTGGCAAATCATCATGAAACATTTAACATCAGAGCATGGATTGCAAATTATCAAAATTTATTACCAAAATCAGTGTTCTGTGCGCTAACCTTACAGAGCACTTTGTGAATTTTCTAGTGCACATAATCACCCAACCGAGCTATATATTCGTCGAATTTTCGATAAATTTCGAGCGCATTTCACGCTTCTCGATGCTGAAACAAAAATAAGACAAAAACTGTGCATTTCGAAGAAAATATGGCCGGTGTCGATAAAGATCCAAATTTATCAATTCGTCTCCGTTCGCTGGATGTTTGAATTTGTTGTTCGACTACCTGAAAAAATTTGATCTGGAGGAGATATGGTTCCGTATTTATCCAAAATTGTTTTCAAGCATTAATGTCATTAAATGATATTTCACATGAAATAAATAATTTAAAAGAATCGAATTTGATTGTTGTTTTATCTGAATTTATAGTTCCGACGCACTAAAAAAAATCACCCTATATTAAAGATTTAAAGAGAGGTTAAAAATTGTGCAAAAAATAAAATCGTAGGAAAAAATATAATGAAAGACATGAAGCACCTTACAAGTAAATTTTTTTATTTATTTTGCCTTTCATCCATGGTGTTTCTTAACGATCAAACTGCTCTTGACGTCCGTAATCAGATTACCGAAATAATATAAAAAAAAATAATGGAAATTCTGGTTCTATATGGCTGTGTATTATACCTACAAGATTTGACTTTCTTATCTCTCACGAAATAACCCTTGTACTCCTGCAGACCACGTTTCCTCGAATACCCCGCATTTAATTAGGACAAAAGGAATCCGGTATTATTTGTATTATCAAGCTTATTCTTTATGGAAATCGTGCGGTCAATAATCACGCAAAGCGGTATTTTAGTCGGGATACTTTTATTGTGATTTTATTTTAGGAAAAATCTGTAAATAAACCGTTGAAAATACAATATATCATAATTGTTAAAATAATGGCTGTTTTAGTTAGTTTTCCTCCTTGTTGTTTTGTTGTGTTAACGGTTGAATTGTGATAAAGTATTTTCTGATTCATGATACAAATGGATTTGTGAGACATGTCCAGAACCTGTATCATCTCTCGTAAGCTCGAGTGATGATGTACCGTTCCCATTTCCTTCTCCTTATCGATGTTTTCGCCAGTCGAAGATGTTGATCTATCCGAAATATTTTATCATAAGGCGCGTTTCAGCATAGTATAGCAAATACATTTGAAAAAGAGAACTGCAAACAAAGTGTTAAAAGCTAACTTTTAGTCAAGTTCGTTACCTATATGCATAAAGCGAATCCACGGAACTGTAGAAAAGCAGTCAGCAACCAGAAAAAAATATATATCAGTCTCTCGAATATTAAATTACTTAAAAACAAAACTAAAGTTTTATACCATTTTCACTGAATTATATTATTCTGACATGTTTCGCCAACACAGTGGCTGCTCAGATGTTAAGTAAACTAAATCACTTCTATCTAATTATGGTTATAATATTATTTTAAAATATTTTATTGTAACACTGACAGATGACAATGTATTATGACATTGAAAATACCTGTAATTTATTTTTATCATTTTTAGTTCGAGGAGAGTGCACACTATTTTACAGAGGGAAATAGTTGTGAAATTAAAAGTTTAATAAGTGTGAATTGTTTGTTTCTATTTGGTCATTTAACATTAAGTTTTAAGTTTTTAAATTTATTATTTTCTAACGATTCCAACAACAACAGTTTTTTATTTTTAATTTCTACATGCACTACTACATATATTATGATCAAAGTTATAGCCATTACTTAGCAGATGATCCGAATAAGCTGAATCAGGTTATATATATATATATATATATATATATATATATATATATATATATATATATATATATACTTCAAGAAACTTGAAGAGTTGAAGTTGAAGAAAGCATACGACTGCATTAACCGAAAATCTCTGTTCAACATCCTAGAAGAACAAGGACTCGACCTCAAAACACTACGATTGATCAAGCAGACATTGACCGACACAATCTCTAAAGTGAAATTTATGGCAGAAATTTCCGAACCCTTCCTGATTAAAACCGGAGTACGCCAAGGAGATGGGTTATCCCCACTCCTCTTCAACCTGGTCCTGGACAAAGTCATAAGGGAATGGGAAAAGAAACTAAAAAATCAAGGACACTGGAAACCAATACGACTCGGACGAACCAAAAACAACATAGAAATATCATGCCTAGCCTTCGCGGACGATCTAGCCATACTCGCAGACAATGAAAAAAGGGCAACCAAATAGATCGAAGTCCGAAGATCGAAGGAATGTGCAGAGAAAGTTGGCCTATAAATATCCTTTCAAAAAACCGAATTCTTCTGCTCAAAATTAAATGTCCAAAATTTGAACACCAAATACGGCAAAATAAATAGGGTCACTCACTTCAAATACCTGGGCGAGATCCTTGAACCCACAGGAGGAGAGAAGATAGCACAGAAGATTCGATTGCAGAAGATGGAGAGGGCATACGGCAAAACACACAATATCTACAAAACACCCACGCAAAAATAACACACTACAACACAGTAATCAAACCAGAGGTACTATACGCAAGCGAGACACTTATACACCATATAAAAACCGGCATAGAAAACGTACTAAAAGAAGAACGCAAAATTATGGGGAAAATTCTCGGCCCAAAACTGACAGAGGAAGGATACAGACTACGTTCTAGAAAGACCACAGAGAGAATGTCCAGCGTAGCGTCGGGCATAAGAAAAAGAAAGTTGAAATTATATGGACATATCAGTAGACTCCCACCGACAAGACCCACCAACAGAATTCTTACGTACATACAAGGAGTCAAGTCAACAGTACCTTGGATCGCACAAGGCAGAGCTGATCTGGGAAAGGCACAAATAGGTCCGACAGAAATTGAGGATAGAAGAACGTACAGACACAAAATACATATGTGGAACGTTGCATCAGAGAGCGAAGTTTCGAGGAGATCAGGAACAAAGTGGACGGAGGAGAGAAAGAGAATCCACGGAGAAAAAATGAGAGAGCTGTGGAGGATTAGAAAGAACACTCGAAAATGAGTCAAGATGCTTTGCGTGATACAACCAGGTCTATACGCACCCAATAATATATATATATATATATATATATATATATATATATATATATATATATATATATATATATATATATATATATATCTTCATATATCGTGCCATAATCCGTATTGGGAACAAAAATAAAAATCAATGGTGCATATCTAAGCCATCTTAGATTCGCTGATGATATCTTCATCTTTCACAAGACCCAGATGAACGACAAAAACACATACAAGAACTGCAAAGGGTGGGAGAACCATTTGGTTGATAATAAACCTAAAAAAGAGTCAGGTTATGTTTAACAAATTTGCGATCAACAGAAGAATTTATATTTTATGAAACGATTTAGAGGTTGTGGGCCACTACATATATCTTGGGCAAAGGATTTCAGTGGATGATGATATTGTCTGGGAAGTGGAATGGCGTATTAAGTGTGGCTGGCAGGCATTTGGTAGGCTCCATGTAGTGAATCTCAAAAACAAACTCCCACTTTGTCTATAGAGAAAGTTTTTTAATCAGTGCGTAATTTAATCAAAAGCTTCGGGTAACACAGAGGGGAATGGAAAGGTGTATGCTTGGTATTACAAAGCGGGACAGAAGGATTTGCATGTGGATCAGAGAACAAACGAGGGTATGTGACATCATTGGAAGGGTGAAAGAATTAAAATGGAAGCGGGACTCGCTTGACATAAACGCCCGCGAAGAAGACCGAAAACACAATGGACGGATGGACATCATCAAGTATATTGGACCCGAATGGCAGAAGAACGCTCAGGACCGCGCGAGTTGGAAGCATAATGGGGAGGTCTTCATCCTGCAGTGGATCGACAATGGGTGAATGATGATGATGATGTTTTGAACATTTTGCCATTTCGACCAACATAAGTCTTTGGACAGTCAGAGCAAGTTAGCATAGAGATTCTTGACTTATTTTCACTTGGTATTTTATCTTTGTTTCTTTTTTGATATTTAAAGATAGATAAATAAAAATTATTTTCATAATAAGTCAGAACACAAACAATTATAAATACATGAGAAAACTGATTCGGCTTATTCGGAACATTTGCTAAGCATAGACCATAAGTTGGATCAAAATTTTAGTATACTGCATGTAGAAAATAATAAACTGCCGTTAGATTTGTTAGATTACTAAATTAAAAGAACTGTTAAATTAAAAGAAGTGTAATAAATTTAGAAGTGTCAAAATCACATAAAACTTTAATTTTATTTTAAAGTAATTTATAATGGATTTTCATGAAGTAAAAATTGAATCCGTCAATTACTCTCGAATATCAGTCAAGAGTCTTGTTGAGTGTTTGCTTTTATTTCGTGTTCACTAGGAACTGTTTCAGCAAACAGCCAAAGGACAATATTACCTGAGCGGTATGAGATGTATGAGATGATCTACTATTTCGTAAAGTCATGTTGGGTCCATAGTTACAGACAAAATTTACAGAAGTTGAAGGCTATACCGAGAAGTACTTATTAAAGTTACTGAGATATACGT
The DNA here is from genome assembly GCA_031761425.1 of Cosmopolites sordidus. Lineage (NCBI taxonomy): Eukaryota > Metazoa > Arthropoda > Insecta > Coleoptera > Curculionidae > Cosmopolites > Cosmopolites sordidus. Next base: position 106,200 of record JARFXV010001138.1, read on the forward strand.
GTGTTACTTACACACATATATTACATATATATGTATATATATATATATATATATATATATATATATATATATATATATATATATATATATATATATATCAGGTGTTCCATTAAGGATGGATCGCGGCCGTATCTTGAAAACTATTTATCCCACAGCTTTGGGGGAAAAAATTGTACTAAAATGATCATGAGAAATTCACCAAAAATATTTTTAAGCTTCTAAAACGACCGCAAGAGGGCGTGACAAGCTAAACATTTTTAAAAATCATTTTTTTGTGTATTTTCAAGTGTTAACCAAGTAAGAAAAATTCTCAGTTATAATTAGCAAACTGTCTCCTACAACTTTGTTTTGTGACATTTTGTCGTAACTTCGCGAATAAAGAAGTGGGGGCAGTTTTACCTATATAAATAAAAAGTCGTCTAATGTCCGTTTGCCTAAACCGATTTTCCTCAATTTGGATTCATTTAAAAGGCAATTGCTGGGACAATCTGATAATCTGGGGGATAAATTATTTAGTTTATAAATGAAACCGCGAGGTGGCGTTACATTCAACAATAGTTTTTTACATGGCTAGAAAGGTAATTTAAAGAGGAATCATCCAGTGAAAACCCGAAATCGATATCTCTGACATGTTAAGAGATATTTCGATTTTTCTGAAAAAATCAGTTATTATTTCACTACTACCTGCATTAATTTTAAAAAATATTGACTTAAAGTTTGCCTTTCTTCACATTTTACCCAGGCTTAGGACTGGTCCAAATTCTTCGTGCCTTTAATAATTTAATTTGGAGCGTGTTTAAAGGCCAACGGGCCAACAACGAAGATAATAATAATAACAGTCAAATAAAATTAACAGCACAACAGTCTAATAATTAACAGAATCTGAACTTTAACGCCTTTCTAAATGTTCAAAATGCCTTCCATTCTTAGAAGTGTAAAGATTTATTTTTCGACGAGAACTAAAAACGGCAGCTTCAATTTCCGCTCTTGAAATGCTGGTTATTGAATTTTGAATTCTTTCAATCATGTTTTCTCATGTGGTAGGACGAGTTTGAAAAACAAGGTCTTTTAATCTTCCCCACAAACAAGTAAAAATCGAGGACTGTCAAATCCGGTGAGCGCGCGCCGGCCACGAACATAAACTACCCCGTCCTATCCAACGATTTGGAAACGAAGCATCCAAAAAGTTTCGAACCACCTGCGAGAAGTGGGCAGGGCATCCATCATGCTGGTACCACATTTGTCTTCTTGTTTCCAATGAAACATCTTCCATTAGTTCTGGCAGTCCATTTTGTAAAAAATTTAAATATGTTTCACTATTCAAATGTCCATTAAAAATAAAGGAACCAATAATTTTGTCTCCCAAAACACCACACCATACGTTCACACTCCATCTGTTTTGGTGGTTGATTTCTAACATCCAGTGTGGATTAGCAACTGCCCAGTAGTGCATATTATGTAAGTTAACGCCTCTATCACTGCTAAAAGTAGTTTCATTAGTCCATAGTATGTGTTTTAAGAATTGTTTATTTCCACTACACATATTTTTTAACCAGTGACAATAGTCTAACCGTCTGTCGAAATCGTTATCCAAAAGGGCTTGGTGTAAGACAACATGATAGGGGTGCAGCTTGTTATCTCTTAAGATTCGATGAACGGATATCTTGCTAACATCTAATTCTTCAGATATTTGTCTGATACTTAAATGGGGGTTGGTTTCAACATAAGCCAGAACATTTACGACATTATCTCCATTACGAAGCGAACGTAACCTGGTGCGGACTGGATCTGGATGCACAATTCCTGTTTCTCGTAAGCGTCTTGCTAGACGTGTAAACACCTTCTTCGAATAATGCCTTCTTTCGGGATATTGACTTGCATATTGCCGCTCTGCAATACATGTATTTTCAAAACATTGGAAATACACCGCCAACATGTCATAGGCCTCGTTATTCGTAAAAGGCATTGTTAGATATTATTATAATAATTATTAATAATCAATAAATGCAATGTTGAAAATGTAATGCATTTCAAAACTGACAAGTTAATTTGACTGTTTTTGTTTGTTTCCATGGTTCCCTTCTTACACTCTTTGTGTAATGTACCTAAGTATTGCATGCGTTTATTTGGAAACCCGAAAACGCATAATTTCATTCATCCATTCATTTAGTTTAAAAGAAAGAGTAGGTATATTTATTAATGACTGATTTCAATATTCTGTCAAGTAGTATTTAAGCATCACAAAAGAGAAAATGCAACAATTGGGGAAAGGTATTTTTTCCGTGTATGTAATTAAATTAAAAAATATTATCAACGTCAGGATTAGAACATTTATGATGATTGATACTGAATAAATAATTTTATTTTTTAAATAAAATTGTTACGGTTGCGATTGCGACCTAAATATTAAGACCAATTTTTAACTTAATATTACGGTAAAAATTAAAACTGATTTTTTTCAGAAAAATCGAAATATCTCTTGACATGTCAGAGATATTGATTTCGGGGTTTTACTGGACGATTCCTCTTTAAATTACCTTTCTTGCCACGTAGTAGAAGCTGTACCATTCCATTTGAAAAAACTGAACAAAACTTCAAAAAGCTATTGTTGAATGTAACGCCACCTCGCGGTTTCTTTTATAAACTAAATAATTTATCTCCCAGATTATCTGATTGTCCCAGCAATTGCCTTTTAAATGAATCCAAATTGAGGAAAATCGGTTTAGGCAAACGGACATTAGACGACTTTTTATCTAAATAGGTAAAACCCCCCCCCCCCCCCCCCCCAGTTCTTTATTCGCGAAGTTACGACAAAATGTCATAAAACAAAGTTGTAGGAGACAGTTTGCTAATTATAACTGAGAATTTTTCTTACTCGGTTAACACTTGAAAATACACAATTTTTTTTTCTTTTAATGTTTGCACTATTGAGAGTGCACGTAATTGAACTATTCAGTTTAATACAGTAAAAATTCATCTTTTCTTCTCCAGTATATGCATATTTTCTAATTTGTAATCGAGCCGGTGTTCGTATCATTTTCAGATTACTAAAATGATACAAGAAAATAAAATAAATTCTGTATCTATAAAGTTTCCTATAATACCAACAAAATTGGGGTGATATGTGTCTCACGAAATGACCCTTGGACTTGCAGACCTCAACCCTCTTACAGACCGCGTTTAATTAGAACAAAAGGATCCAGATATCATTTGCTATTGTTAAGCTTATTCTTTATGGAAATGGTCCAATTAACACGCAAAACAGTTTCTTAATTGGGGTACTCCTGTTTTGATTACCTTGTGATCCATACACACACAAATCATTGACATTATTACATAATTATGGATATTTAGTATAATTAGTTTAGTGTATTTGATTATAGTTGTTTTTATTGCAATAATAGTCTGAGTTCATTGTTTGAAGCATACAAAACTATATCAAACGAAAGACGACCAATTGCTACATTTCAGTTCTTCTCCACCAAATTTCTCGAATTCGAAAGCAGCTTTAGCTCTCAAGTTACAACTTTCCATTGTATCTCTTACTCCCTTAATCCACAATCAACGAGGTCTTCGTCTTGTTCGTCTATTTGGAAATGTCAATTGGTGAACTTACTTGGACCACCGTTTATAAGGCAGTGTAAAAATCATTTAAACTATTTTGCTCAATCCAATCAATAATGCATTCATCTGTTTTCTTTCTTTTTCATTCGTTCATCAAATAGTCCCCTTTAAACTGCTATAATTATTCGAAGATATTTACCACTAAACACCAAATTACTTCGAAAACATCGAAAATAGCCAGTTTTGAAGAAGCAGCAGTGTTAGCGAAACGCGTCAAATATTAATAATAAAGTGGACATATAAACATACAGTCTTTCATTAAATACCCCAATTAGTTAGTGGGCTTTTATAAATACTCATTTCTTTGACGCACCCTATACAATGAACAAGAAGATAATATTAAAAATCATTCTTGGACACTGCTTTGTTATGGAGTCGACGAGTGTATTCTGGAAATGCAGCATTGAATCAATTCTTCAGAACTGGCTATTTTCGATGTTAAAATAGATATAAATACAAAAATATATATTTTTTAAAGAAATCCACACAGATGCTATTTATTGTCTGTACAAATTCAGTGGAGCCACATTAGATGTGGTGTCTAAGGCGTCAGCCTTACGTTAGGGCAGTTAATGAGGAGCGGGTTCGAATCCCGTAGTAAGCAAAAAAGTAGTTTTAAAATCCCTGTGAATGTTTTCAGGTAATAGTGTAAAATCTGACATCACGGAATCACTCAGTCCCTCACTCTCCTCAGTCACGCCAGTTCGAGCCTGGATAAGGCCGGATGCCTTCTGAGAGGTTTCCTACGTTGGTCACTCGCGAGTCGGTAGGCTTCTCGACATACTTTCGGTTAAGAACAAAACCATTACAACGTTACAAAACTTTGATAGACTTTAATAATAGAATGGATAAGATATATTATCGTGGATGAGAATTGGCTCTAGATAAGTCAATGGCTTTCCGGCGAGCGAGACTTGTTTTCCAACAATATATAAAAAAATAACCATCATAAATATGGGATTAAATTATATATGTTATAATTTAATATATAAATTATAATATATATATATATATATATATATATATATATATATATATATATATATATATATATATATATATATATATATATATATATATAATATATATATAATAAATATATATATATATATATATATATATATATATATATATATATATATATATAATATATATATAATAAATATATATATATATATATATATATATATATATATATATATATATATATATATATATATATATATATATATGTAGTGGTAGATTTTCTTGGACTCCGTCCAATGAGACAGCAGTAGCTGAGTGTCATCAGACACCCAACTACATATATACGCCATCCGAAGGGAGGTCGGCGAAAACTTGGGTTGTTGGCTGTGGGTGGGGACTCCCTATTCTTGATGGTATGGTATATGTCGGCGCCCTGAAGAGTCAGAACCTCGAGAGACGAAACATATGTCATCCAGTTGAAGGGATGGGTGGACTCCTTCCCGGTCAAGCAACCAACAAAAGTGTTCATATATATATATATATATATATATATATATATATATATATATATATATATATATATATATATATATACATATATATATATATATATATATATATATATATATATATATATATATATATATATATATATATATATATATATATATATATTATATCCCCTTTGTGGATCAGACCTTGACGTGGTGAAGGGGTTTGAGTAGGGCAATGAAGCTTTGAGCTATGCCGTCTGGAGTCTATGCTTCTGGGAGGGTCAGCCCTGGCAGACAGGTCAAGGCGGAGGCCTCAGACTAACATGATCCAAAATCTGCCAACCCGCATTGGACCAGCGTGGCAGATGGACTTTTGACATTGCAACGTTAAATATACGGACTATGAAAACAGAGGCCCGATTGCAAGAACTGTTAATCGAACTTGACAACATACATTGGGATATTATTGGACTCTGTGAAACACGAAGGAAGGGTGAAGAGTTAATCAAACTGGAACCAACTGGACACGTACTCTACACTCGAGGTACGGAAAATGGCCGATGTGGCGGAATAGGATTCCTCATCAATCGAAAGCTGAAGGACAGTGTGGTAAAATTTGAAAGTACATCCGACCGATTAGCCCAATGCGTCATTCAGCTGAATAAAAAGTTTAGGCTTCAAATCGTCCAAGCTTATGCACCAACTATAAGCCATAAAGATGAGGAAATTGAGGAATTTTATGATGATGTGGCCCAGATTTTATACAAGGAGAAATGAAGGTGCAAAATCCTGATGGGTGATTTTAATGCCAGAATTGGAACAACAAGAACAGACGAAAATGCAACTGGCCCATATGGAACTGGTGAGCGAGACAATAGAGGTGACAGATTACTTGATTTTGCTGAAGGACAAGAACTATATATTATGAATTCATTCTATAAGAAAAATATCAGCAGAAAATGGACATGAAAAAGTCCATCTGGGCTCACAAGCGAAATTGACTACATCATGACCAACGATAAAACAATATTTACCAATTGTACTGTCCTTAACAATTTTAATGTTGGAAGTGACCACCGAATGGTACGAGCAAGGGTTCGGATTGACTGTCGAAAAGAGCGTGAAAGAATGGTAAGATCAAAGAAAGGCAAGGTGGATTCTGGAAAACTGCTGGAGAAAGGAAGCGATTTTAAAATTGCTTTGTCAAACCAGTTTGCTGCGTTACAAGATCCAGAGGGGGTGGAAATATCAGTTCAATATGAAGAAATCGCCAACAATGTACTTCAAACGGCTGCTTGAATAGCACCAGAAGAAAAATGTCTCAAACAAACAAAAATCTCCAGTGAGACCATTGATTTAATGAAGAAACGGCGAGCAATGAGAAATGCAGGTAGTCCTTTTGGCAGGGTCAAGTACACTGAGCTCTGCAAAACTATAAGAAAACGTATCAGAGAGGACACGCGCCGATTCAATATGCAGCTAGTGCAAAAAACCTTGGAAGAAAACAAAGGAATTAACAAAGCTAAACAGAAGCTGAGAAACAAAAGAACGCAAATATATGCTTTAAAGCGTGAGGATGGCACAGTGTGCAGGGCGCGTACCGAAATGTTAGAGATTGTCAGAAGGTTTTATTCCCAGTTATATGAAGATCAGAGCCAGTCAGGGGCAGCAATACCCACGGAAGAACAATATATAATGCCAGATATCCTAGTGGAGGAAGTAACAAATGCTATAGAATTGATGAAGAACGGCAAGGCTCCAGGAAAGGATAGTGTAACTGTCGAAATGCTAAAAGCTGGTGGTCGGACGTTACATAAAACACTGGCAAAATTATACTCAAAATGCCTCAAAGAACAAAAAGTACCTGACTTATGGAAAAATGAAGAAGTGATCCTTTTACATAAAAAAGGAGCACAGGAAGATTTAAATAACTACCGTCCAATAAGCCTCCTATCAGTGATGTACAAAGTTTTCACTAAGATAATTTCTAAAAGAATATTAAAAAAACTGAATAACGCACAACCAAGAGAACAAGCAGGATTCAGAAGTGGATTCAGTACAATGGATCACATCCAGGTTGTACAGCAGGTCATAGAAAGGCACAACGAATACACCATGCCACTGTGCTTGGCTTTTATCGACTACGAAAAAGCATTTGATTCCATCTCAAAGCATGTGATAATGGATGCACTGCTTAGCCAAGGTGTAGAGAGAGCCTATGTAAACCTATTAGAATCGATATATGATGGAGCTACAGCCACAATTCACCTTGATGTTCTTGAAGTGGGAATTAATATAGAACGAGGTGTACGGCAGGGTGACGCAATATCGCCTATTCTTTTCTCGGCTGGTCTTGAAGAAGTGTTCCATAAACTGGATTGAGAACAGGATGGTGTAAAGATCAATGGTGCAAACTTAAACCATCTTAGATTTGCAGATGATATTATTCTCATTTCACAAGACCCAGAGGAGCTGCAAAGACGCATACAAGAACTGCAAAGGGCTGGCGAACCATTTGGCTTGAAAATATACCTGAAAAAGAGTCAGGTTATGTTCAATAACTTCGCTCAGGACAGAAGAATTTCAGTTTTAGGAAGGGATTTAGAGATTGTGGACAGCTTTGTATATCTTGGGCAGAGGATTTCAATGGAGGGGAATACCGCCCGGGAGGTGGAACGGCGTGTTAAATGTGGCTGGCAGGCATTTGGTAGGCTCAACATAGTGTTTAAGAGCAGACTCCCACTTTGTCTGAAAAGAAAAGTATTCGATCAGTGCGTTCTACCCGTTATGACATACGGAAGTGAAACCTGGACACTCACATCGCAATCAATTCAAAAACTTCGGGTGGCACAGAGGGGAATGGAAAGATGTATGCTTGGCATTACAAGACGAGACAGAAAGTCCTGCGCATGGATCAGGGAACAAACAAAAGTCTGTGACATCATTGGAAGAGTAAAACAATTGAAATGGAGATGGGCAGGCCATATAGCGAGGCGATGGGACGACAGATGGACCAAGGCAATCCTGGAGTGGATACCGCTTGATCGCAAACGTCCGCGAAGAAGACCGAAAGCACGATGGATTGATGGCATCGTTAAGTATATTGGACCCGAGTGGCAGAGGAAAGCCCAGGACCGTGAAGGTTGGAAGCATGCTGAAGAGGCCTTCATCCTGCAGTGGATCGATACGGGCTGATGATGATGATGATGATGATGATATATATATATATATATATATATATATATATATATATATATATATATATATATATATATATATATATATATATATATATCTATATATGATATAGATATATATATATATATATATATATATATATATATATATATATATATATATATATATATATATATATATATATATATATATAATATAATTATATATATGTTAACCACTCCAAATGGAATGGTGCAATGGTTTGCAGTATACTCGTATGGTTGATGATTTGGGAGGAAAAGTGCATACAAGAAAGTAATCATGTATTTGCTGCAAGTAAAACTAAATGCTGAGCATCACGTATATATGGACAATTACTACAATAGTGATGACTTGTCAAATTCAATGTTTCAGCAGAAAACTCACTGCACAGCCACCCTACGAATGACCAGAAAAAATATTCCGAGAGCAGTACAGACCACAAAACTGAAGAAATGAGATAGTATCGGTCAATACGCAAAAGGTATTATGATTGGTAAATAATAATAAATGTCTTTATTAATTAACTAAATGTTAATGGATATGGCGAAGTCAAGCTTAACGAGCCACACATACTCAACTCGTATCCAAAAACCAATTACAACACATAATACTAGACTTACACAACGTAAATAAACATAAATTAATATTCTGTAGGGAAAAATACAAATAATATCAACGTATATACGAAAATAAAACAGAAACAAAAACAAGTAATAACAAAACAAGTAATAAAATAAATCTGATGTGCTTTCTGTAGACCATTAAATGACAGCTCAAAGCTCTAGAGAGTTAAACAATTAGCAGCATTGTAGCTGAAAGAGCGATGAACGGGAAGTTTGTTATATATCTTCCGAATTTTCGAACGACATGGTTGAAATTGAAAACAAAACACATGTAATGAAGTCCAAGCCATTACCAATGATAAATTTTAATAAGTTCATGTCCAGAATTGACAGATGTTGTCATATTATCCAGCAGAATGAAAAACCATACGATGGTACAAAAAAATTTTTGTGCATACAATAGAAATGTTTCTAACAAATACCCATATTTTATATAATTAATTCTCAGGATCGAAATTCGGCTTTAGATTGAAGTTCATGATAGTTCGATCATTACCACATATAGACGAAAAATCAATCAGAACTAGCTGAAAAAGTAAATTAAAGTCGTAAAACGGGAATTTCTTCGCGAAAAGAAAAAAAATCCTAGTCAAGAAATGTAGATACGTCAGTCTTGAAGTAAACGGACTGACATCATTTATGAATGTCCTAATAGTTCTGACCGTCCAGTATATTGTCTCAAATGCTGTTCAATTAAATAAATATAATAAATTTACTAATTATTTAGTTCAATTAAATAATTAAATAAATATAATAAATAAATAAAATAAATAAATTTATCATAATTATTCTTTATATTTTATTATTAATAGTTTTGTAAATATTTTTCATATATTTTATTATTATATTATTATTATGTTTATTTCTATTTTTTTCCCAGCTAAGCTGGATTTTAAAGGCAGCACGGGCCATAGCCAAAACAACTTCATTCCTCCAAAAATTTTCGGCCGATGCGAGTGGTATTAAAAATGACACATTAAACACATTTTCTTCTAGTCCCAGAAATTTGATGTTAATTTTCACGTTCTTTGGTATGATGACAGTTGTTATATGATATATATTTGGTATGATGACAGTTATCAATGGCACAATATGGACTTGGTTTAACTTCCATATCCGTCTAACTTGAGGTTTGTATATTTCTGTACTTTTTCTTCAGCCGTCTTTTGAATGTTGTGTGTGTGTGTTTGGAACAGCTATGTCGATTAGGAATGCTGTTTTCTTCTTTTTGTCCAGCAATATAATATCTGGTCTATTATAGTGCACGGTTTCGCCTGTTATTATTGTTCCGTCGTAATATAACCTGAAATCGGCTGAATCTAGATCGCCTCTGCGATGTATTTATAATAGGGAACTCGCTCTGTTATAAAGTTATTACGACTTGCAAGCTCCTGGTGGACTATACTGGTCACCTGAGTATGACGGTGAAGATAGTCCATCTGGTTTTTCAAATCGTACGCCAGGTTTTCATACTTAGTGGTTTTCTCCAACTCGGTTTTCCTAATATTATGAGAGAGCGGTACTGCGATGTCAATTATAAACGCTTTTTACTAATCAGATCTATTATAGTCGAACGTTCGATCTGTTGTGATTGAGCTATATCAGTATAGAATAGAATCGGATGATTCCAGTACGGCAGAAGGTGATTATTTATATTATGGAGGAGGTGTGTTATCTAATAGCAAGTACTTTAATGCAATTTGCTGATGTATAATTTTCGCCAACTGATTATGTCTTCCTAAATAAGCATTAAGAGCAACAACTGCACACCCACCGATAAGGTATTCAATCGTTTTCCCCACTATACCGCACTTCCTGCATCGGTCGACAACATCCATGTGTCGACAACATCCATGTATATGTCTTTCGTAGTTCCGTGTTCTTACTACCTTATCTTGAATAGATGTCGCAAAACCTTCTGTTTCTGGGTACAACAGCCTAGCGGTCAGCCATTTCAGAGACAATGATTCATCAATGGTAACATCCTCGAGTGACTTTGAATACCGCTCATGCAGTGAATGTTCTTTCCATTCTTGGACACAATCCGTAAGTGTTATTCTACCATCAACATGGTTCACTTTATCTAGGTTCAGCGGGGTGAAACCCCAGTTCTCCTTAGCAACCAACTTCATTAGCCGGCTGCTTGAATTAACGAAGCGCTCTCTCATCTTACTCTCCTGGTTCAGACAAAGACTCTTAATGTTCACGAGGCCTCTGCCTCCCAACTTTCTCGGAATGTATAGTCGCTTTATAGATGAATTTGGATGCAGACATCGGAATTTTGTCAATGTTCGACGTGTTAATCTGTCCAGTCCATCAAGGTCTGTTTGTGACCATTTAACAATACCAAAGAAATAGGTCAGAGTTGGCACTGCCCATCCATTGATCGCTCTAACCAGGTTTCAACTGTTTAGTTTGGTATTTAAAAGTTTTCTTTTCGTACATAGTAGAAAAGTCTTTCTTTAACTTGCTATGGTTAAATTTCTCGTTTTGAGGTATACCTAAATATTTATAGGATTCTTCTGGTGCTAGTTGTTGTATGTTACAGTGTGTTGAATGTTGATTATTGACTATTCCTTTCTGAATGCTATTGGTAGAGCATTTGTCAAGTCCGAATGACATTTTGATATCCCTACTAAATTCTTCGACCATTTTTATTAGGGAGTTTAGTTTTTTCTAGTTTCTCCATAAAGTTTAAGGTCAGCCATATATAGTAGGTGTGAGAGCTTTCGTGGATTCCTCATGTTTAGTTTATATTCTATATTACTGTTGTTCAGTAATGTGGACATAGGGTTTAGGGCTAGACAAAACCGAACTGGAGAAAGGGAATCTTCCTGAAAAAATCCTCTCTCGATATTCAAAATTGTAATGCATTGTTGATCGATAAAGAGATGTGTTTTCCATTTCCCCATCAGGCTGATGAATGATGGGAGCTTATTTTATAAATCTTCAGGACTTCTAGTAACCAATCGTGTGGAACACTATCGAAGGCTTTCCTGTAGTCTATATAGTAGATGTTTAGGTTGCGTTTTCTTTTCCGTGCTTGTTCGAGAACTACAGCATCGATCGTTAGCTGTTCCTTGCATCCCATACTTGCTCTTATACATCCTTTCTGCTCTTCCTCAAAAATATTGTTTTCATCGCAATGTTTGTAATTTTTTTTCATTAATTAGGGCTGTCAACCATTTATACGATACTGACAGACATGTGATGGGTCTGTAGTTATTGGGTTACTTAGCATCACCCTTTTTGTACAGAAGATATGTATTGCCTTCCATTAAAAAATTCGGGATAGAATCAGGATTTATCATTACCTCTTTAAAAGCACTAGTAAGTGAACGGCTTAATCCAGAAGTTATGTAGTCCATCTGGTCCAGGAACTTTTCAGTTATAAATTTTCTTGACGGCGGTGCAAATGTCAATCGGCGTGAAATCGATTAACTCCATTTCTGGGACAGCAGTTGTGTGCTATTCAATTTTTTTAATCCAAGGTGCCAATTTTTCATAGTCATCGGATCTTTTCCAAACCGATTGCCAATATTCTGTAAAGGAAGAAAATTTCTTTTGGTTATTTATGAATACTGAATTTTGGTGTTTTTTTTGGTTTAGCTTTTTGTCTAAACCGATCTTTAAGATCTGATAATATATTATTATTATTATTGTTATAGTTTTGTAACTATTTTTAGATACAAGTATTAGATTTGTTTAGTTTTTGTTACTGCATACATTTATATTTATTATACCATATCTTGTGTAATTTTTATTTATATTATATATTATTTTTTGTTTTAGTAATATATCTTATTATTTTTATTAACTAAATATATTACATATATATGAATATTACAAATATAGATAGCCCTGATGTCCGACGGGAAATGCCGTCACTAGAACACTGCTCGTATATTAAGACTGGAGTGTCACTGACGGTATTATCCGTCGAAATTAAGCTCAAATCATTCTGCAAACTGACACATTTTAAATAGTTGTCAATAACCAGCCTTGAAATTCAAAGAAAAATAGTGGTGGGCATCCGCCACAATTTCGCTAATTTAACAAGTCCTTACCGGCAGTGTAAGTATTAACGGCGAATGTATATTGTGCGTCATTCCATCCACTGATTCTTAGTTATTAATGCTACGATGCTATAAATATAGCGCAGCTGGTCGCTTTATTATTCTCAAGAAACTCACGGGAAAGTTTTTAAACTCGGACGTCAAAGATATCCAGGATTGTAATTTTAACTTCTTCGTCGTCGTTGAACCGTTGATCGCCAAGAAATTCCTTCAAGTACCGAAACAAATAAAAATCACTGGGTGCAAGGTCTGGACTGTAAGGTGGATTTTTCTATTTTCTCAATAAAGTTTAAGGTCATCCATATATAGTAGGTGTGAGAGCTTTCGTGGATTCCTCATGTTTAGTTTACATCCTATATTACTGTTGTTCAGTAACGTGGACATAGGCTTTAGGGCTAGACAAAACCGAACTGGAGGAAGGGAATCTTCCTGAAAAAATCCTCTCTCGATATTCAAAATTGTAATGCATTGTTGATCGATAAAGAGATGTGTTTTCCATTTCCGCATCAGGCTGATGAATGATGGGAGGGCTTATTTTATAAATCTTCAGGACTTCTAGTAACCAATCGTGTGGAACACTATCGAAGGCTTTCCTGTAGTCTATATAGCAGATGTTTAGCTGGCGTTTTCTTTTCCGCGCTTGTTCGAGAACTACAGCATCGATCGTTAGCTGTTCCTTGCATCCCATACTTGCTCTTATGCATCCTTTCTGCTCTTCCTCAAAAATATTGTTTTCATCACAATGTTTGTAAATTTTTTCCTACAGACCCATCAAAGACATGTGATGGGTCTGTAGTTATTGGGTTACTTAGCATTACTCTTTTTGTACAGAAGATATGTATTGCCTTCCATTAAAAAATTCGGGATAGAATCAGGATTTATCATTACCTCTTTAAATGCACTGGTAAGTGGGCGGCTTAATCCAGAAGTTATGTAGTCCATCTGGTCCAGGAACTTTCCAGTTATAAATTTTCTTGACGGCGGTGCAAATGTCTGTTTTAAGTTAGAAGAAAAATATTATAAATATCATTATAATTTTTTTTTTCATCTTCTACATACTTTTATCTACTTTTCTACATAATTCTCATTTTTATTCAAACATTTGTCATACCGCTCAACAAGTTTTTAAACTCGGACGTCAAAGAAATCCAGGATTGTAATTTTAACTTTTTCGTCGTCGTTGAACCGTTGATCGCCAAGAAATTCCTTCAAGTACCGAAACAAATTAAAAATCACTGGGTGCAAGGTCTGGACTGTAAGGTGGATGATCCAGTTCTTCCCATCCGAAAGACCGGATTAGACACCTTGTGTTTATGCAGAAACATGTGGCCTTGCATTGTCATGGAGCAACATCACACCGAAAGACGGTAAGCCATGCCATACATGTAAGTAAGCCATTTGTATGGCCGGAGATTTCTCAAGGTGACACAATACGCATCAGAATGGATTGTTGTGCCTCTCGGCATAAAATGTGGTAAAATGTGATAAAGTCTCAACCATACTTACAAAATGACGTTTAAAATCGATCTTATTCTGGGGTAAAAAGATCTAAATATTGGTTAGATAGTTTTATTCGAAGTCATTTTTGATCAGCATTTAACAAATGCGACAGATATCTTTCGCTTAGCTTTCACAAGCCCAATTCCTTTTTCAAAATATGAAACATCCGTTCAGTTAAGATGTTCATAGTCTTAACAATTTTATTCGAAGCCAATGGTCTTTCATCCATAACCATATCATATATAAAATTAATTATTTGTTCAGTAGTTACACCTATCGGGTGTCCAGACCGAGGATCATCATCCAGGCTTGTGCGACACCCAGTTACAAACCATTGATTTTGAAAGAGCAGATTTTCCTAGTACATTTACCATTTCACTATGAATTTCCATTACCTTACAGTTAATCACTTCACGATTTCCAATATTTTCCATTTTAAAAAATAACACTAATACTTTTACTTCAAGCTGCTGCTTTTGTACAAATGAATTAACAGATCGACTTGAAACTTTACATAATGTTCATATGAAGAATGAAACTTAAAAATGTAGTAGATTATATAGTTCTTCTACGGCTCTATAGGTGTCGCTGCGCGAACTTTTCAATTAACCTAATAATGCGACAGTTAAATTTCACCTTTCACCCTGAAAACACCTGACTCTTTTACGTCCATCATTACAACCTAGGCTCATCACTACATTTCAGATTTCTATCCATTTGACCTTGGAACTAATTTTTTTGAGCGAGGCGTCTTGTGGTGTAATGCAAGAAGAAGCACCCAATATTCTATTTTGCAAGTAAATGCCTATTTACAGACATCCTCGAAAGAATTCTATCTGTAACAACAATAAAAGCCTCGCACGCTTATCAGATATTACGTAAAGACGTCTAGGATAGCCATAACCTCAACCTCATTCGCAGATTGAATTCTCAAACCATCTGAAGCCTCCTCAAATGTTAAAAGAAGCAATGTCCAATCATCTCGTTAATTAACAAAAAAAAACATAAACATGCTTCTTTCATACGAATAAGCAATAAATTAAATAAATACAATAATTAAAATAAATCAAAAATAGTAAGGCAATCAATTAAATGAAAAATTAAACTAAAAAAATAATTGTTAAATTTTACCCTTCCTATTGTTTCCTTTCTTTACCAATCGAGCTAGTGTTAACGCTCTTAATCAGATAACTTAAATGATATAAGTGAAATAATGTAAATTCTAGTTTCGTATGGTTCCGTTTAATACCAAATACAAGATTCGATTGGCCTTATCTCGCACGAAATATCCTTCGACTTCAGCAAATCTCCCTCTCGCATACCCAGTATTTAATTAGGACAAAAGGAATCTGGTATTATTAGAACTGTTAAAACTTATTTTTTTATAGAAATCGTTTGATCAATTAACACGCACATAAAAGGGTATTTTAGTTTGTCGTACTTTTATTGTAGGCCATATGTAAACAAAACTCTTAAAAAAACAATATAGTTCTTGTACAATGTCAAGAAATGGATCGTAAATTGCTGAAATAATGGTGGTGTGGCCTAGTGATTTTTTATAATGTTTACAGTTATTGTATATAATTATATTTTATTATTGCATTATATCTTACACGCACTAGCCTTAATAAAATCCAGTTATTGTAAAAATGGTAAAATTAATATGTATAGATTCTCTGTAATACTCTCACAAACGGCACAAATATTTTGTGCAATATATCCAATCGAAATCTTCACAAAAGCAGTTTTAGCAGGACAAGCAGTTTTTCTTTCGTCTGTCAAAGAGACACTGCCTGTCCACAGATCCATTGAGGGTCAGAACTTTAGAATGAGGCACATTGATAACTGCAAATGATAGTTCGGTAATTTTTATTTCATCTTTAATATATAACGTCGTTCAGATGTGGCCTTTGACGACACCTGGTGGAATGCATTCTGAAGGCCCAATTTTCGATTACCTTATTACACAAATCTCATGGTATATTTTCACTGGTGGTCTGAATGTTTTGTTTAAAATCATGATTTTTTCACGGTTTATTTCTATAAATCGGAGATTTGATATAACCCCTGCAAGAGAAGAAATGTAAGAGTATAATGTCGCATTATTGACTAATTGACATTATTATTTCGCGAAATAAGCGGCCAGAAAACTTTTCTTGCAATAAATCGATTCTCTGGCGAGATTTGTGACACGTCTTACCGTCTTGTTAAAAGAAAACATTCTTTATATCCACATTTATCAATTCAGGCCAATTCCAGTAACTTTCTGAAGATGAAGATGTAACTCTTGAATCACTTCTGGATTTTAATGGGTCTAAATCCTCCACTTAGATTCGTTCACAAACCCATTATTTTCCCCAAAGTTGTGGTCGCTTTTCAACTTCTCCAGAACCCAGTTCGTAAATATTCGTCGCAAATGAAAGAGCAGTGTATTTGTGGCATTTACATTTCAAATAAATTATAGTTAAAAAAACTAAAAAACACTCTTCAATGGTAAACCGAACTAAAAAGTAAAAAATAACACTGGGGAACAGCAATTTGGTTGACTTGGACTGGACTGTGACTTGTTTTTGACTAATTTTTCATCTCTGAATTCAAAAATATTCACAGTTTTTTCTCTATCACGTCAAGTTCTTAAGCTACAGCATACCCCTCATTTTACCTTAAAGTGTACATACGAAAGGAAATAAGGTGAGATCTGACCAAATATATTAGATTATTTTATTCATATTATTAAAAGTTAAATTATGTTTATACAAAAAATAAATAAAAGATATTATGGTAAAAATTTCTTCTTATAGCTTTTCCTGGAGTGTTCAGTTTGTGGACATTCTCACTTGATGCTCCAACATTAGTCAGCCATCATACTGACATCCCATCTACCTTGATACCGCGCTTCCATAACCTTTAGATCTTGGTGGAATCGCTCGCCCTGTTCATCACTAACAGCACCAAGATTTTCTGGGAAGTTAGCAAGATGACTATGTAAAAAATGCAGTTTGATGCTCATGTTGCAGCCAAGCTTTTTAAAGTTATCCAAGACTTGTTAAAAAATTTCGATGTAATTCGGGGCTCGTGTATTTCTAAGAATGTCTTTTTTTCAGTGAAATTTTCATCTTTAACGAGTTGCCGAATCTGTGGACCATCAAATACACCAACCTTTATCTTTTCATATGATAGGCTAGGGAATGCCGAAATGATATACTTAAAGCAGTCGCCTTCAATTGACAAAGCCTTTACAAATTGCTTCATGAGACCTAGTTTTATACGCAAAGGCGGAAATACAATGTTTTTTTTGTCGACAAGTGGCTGATTTAAAATGTTTGGATCACCAGGTCTTAGGTCAGATCTTGGCGGCCAGTTTGATTGCACCCAATGCTTCTCACGAGCTCTGCTGTCCCACATGCACAAAAAACAGGGATACTTGGTATACCCGCGTTGCTGGCCAAGAAGGAAACAGACCATTTTAAGGTCAACACAGATGATACATTGGTGCATGTTATATTGCAACAAGTCAATGACTTTCTTTATGTCGCCATATTCTTCACGCAAAGAAACTCAATGACTTATTGGGACTGAACCGTATAAATTTCCATTATGTAAGAGAACACACTTCAAGCTACGCTTTGAGCTATCTATAAACAATCGCCATTCAGTTGCGTTATAGTTAGAAATGGCCAATTCTTTCATTAAACCTTCTACGTTCTGGCAATATACAAATCCGTCATTATTTCTAAAGTACTCCCTAAATTCACTTTCTCTGGATCGATAGTAAGTGACTTTAGCTCCTTTGTCAAGCAATTTTTTTTTCGTGCAGTCTTGATGCTAATAATTCCGATGCTTTTTTGGATAGTCCCAATTCTCGTGCTAAATTTGTTTTATTCATGTTGATTGAATCCTTTACGAACAGAATCATTGGAAACTTTGAATTCTTCGTCGGTGGAGTCGCTTCGATCTTTACTCGATTCACATTCTTGTATTTCTAAAGAAGGTAATTCTTAAAAAACTGGTACTGGAATTTCAACTGAATGAGGCACAGGGCGTATAGCTGACGGTAAACTAGGGTACTCAATTTTATGTTTGTTTTTCTTGTTGAATCCTGATGTTTTCACTATGCAAAAGTAGCAATCAGTTAAGTGATCTTTGGGCTCTCGCCAAGCCATTGGTATACCAAACGAAAGTTTATTACGTGTTCTCTTCGTCCACATTCGTAAACTCTCTACACACTGCTTGCAGACTTTATGAGGGGTCCATGATTTATGTTGGTCACCTATTTTCACTTTAAAATAAGCAAAATAGGCTTGCCTGACAAATGTACTAATATTAGTCCGTTCAATGGGGATGGTAAAACTGGCACATATACAACAAAATGAATCAGGGCTGTTTAAGCACTTACGACGAGAACTACCAGAGGCAGACATAACGAAAATCTGTAGTTGTGTATATATATACTTTGACTTCACTATATCAGAGCGACACAGACCCGCGTACTTTAGCATCGCATGCGTAACTGACCGAACTATTTTTGGATGACGCAACGTCACTCACGCCCCCACTCCTAGGTCGAAGAAGGTTCGCCGGTAGGAGAGCAGTAATGATTACTGTGATTCGCCAAGCTTAGTCGGATGCGCAACAACTGTAGAGAAAAAACTTAACGTGATAGAAAAAAACTAAATAAAGTTTTGGAATTAACATGTCAATTTACGTATAAAACAGCTTAAATATCGAACTCAACAGAAATTATTTTTCAAATTGTTCCCCAGTGTAATTTTTAGTATAAGAATCAGTGATGAACGAGAAAATGAATGTGTCATTGTAAAAAAAGCGTGGGGTGCTCGATGTCGGTTGTTATAAATATTCCATCAGTATTCGTACTCGTACTCGTTTCTATAAAACAGGG
Organism: Cosmopolites sordidus; assembly: GCA_031761425.1. Lineage (NCBI taxonomy): Eukaryota > Metazoa > Arthropoda > Insecta > Coleoptera > Curculionidae > Cosmopolites > Cosmopolites sordidus. The sequence goes on from JARFXV010001138.1 coordinate 125,602, forward strand.
TTAGCATGAACATATGATACAAAGCACCGCATGCTTTCTTACAATGACACATTAATTTTCTCGTTCATCACTTTATTCTTATACTAAAAATTATTTTTTACTTTTTAGTTCGGTTTACCATTAAAGCGTGCTTTTTCGTTTTTTAAACTATAATTTATTTTTAATTTTTTTGTTCGATCTGCTATAAAAGTGTGTTTTTTAGTTTTTTAAACTGTTATTTATTCGTCACTACCTACCCGTGGCTGGAGTGGGTCATTTGCGCGCCTACACCCTTCCTTAGGCGTTGTAACCGTGTCTCAGACTCCCTCTCCGAAAGCAAATCCTTGATCCTGACGATCCTGTTCAGGATAATGGGACAAACTTATTAAATTATTGTATTGTCATCGATCATTGATAAGTGTTTTGATTGATTGCGCGGTTGGCTCTTGGTGAAACATAGTAACAATGATAATAATTAAAACACTTGGTATTTGTTTCACAATATATTCAAGATATTCTCTAACATGTTTCGGCCTCGCGACCATTCTCAAAGAGAGTTATGTATAAACTAAACTAAAGTTTCAAAGTGCTGTCTAATGGAAGTCGGTTTTTTCATCTCGTTAAATTTATTACGCTATCAATAATTGGAGTATTTCCGAAGTCTAGCTGGGTGTTTGTTAGGGGGTTGGGGGTTGTTACGACGGCAAAAACCTGACAAACATCCAGCTAGACTTCGGAAATACTCCAATTATTGATAGTGTAATAAATTTAACGAGATGAAAAAACCGACTTCCATTAGACAGCACTTTGAAACTTTAGTTTAGTTTATACATAACTCTCTTTGAGAATGGTCGCGAGGCCGAAACATGTTAGAGAATATCTTGAATATATTGTGAAACAAATACCAAGTGTTTTAATTATTATCATTGATAAGTGTGCAAAGTTTCACTTTAATTTGACGTTCTGAAGTGGGTAAAAAGGACGTTCAAAAATTCCTTTACATAGATAGATAAAGGTGAAAAAATATGGTGTTAAAAATATTGCTTATCTTATGTTGTAAAGTTTTAAGACTCTTATTCCCTTAATTTATCCGCCATAGAGCAACTGGTGCTAGTAGATATCAAAACAAAAGTATTTTGTCAATAAATTTATTGGTTAGTTACTAAAAAAACACCGGTTGTTGAAAGTGAAATTAAATTTTCGGAGATAATTTAAAAACGATTGAATATATCAGGTTCAAAATCGGGGTAGTTCGGTTTGCAAAGGCGACAAATCCGAATTTAGTACTAACTTGAGCCTTTTTTCTTTAATTCTTATTAAAAAAAAACACTTTTAATTTGGGAAAAATGTAAAAAATGGTTCATTCAAAGTATACCCCCTGCCAGCTTCACATTTTTCCCATCTCTCTGGCAATTTGTGGATGCCTTGCCAGAAAAACCGTACATGTTTTAAGATAGTCCAGTCATCAAGTGATTTTTTTCGACATCTTCATAATTGTTGAAGGGCATGAGACATCAATGAAAACAAGTGGTAGTTGGAAGGAGCCAAGTGTAGTGAGAACAGCGAGTGGGGCAAGAGTTCCCAGCAGAATGCAGAAATGGTGTCTCTGGCAGCTTTCGCTGTGGATGATAGGGCGTTGTCGTGCTGTAAAATCAATTTTCCATGTCTTGTAGCCCATTCTAGTCGCTTTTCGATCAATGCATGGTTCAAATTGATCATTTGATTATGGTAGCGACAGGTATTAACTGTTTCAGAAGTTGGTACATGGTACAGGACACAATTCTTATCCCACCAAATACACAGCAATGTCTTTCTTCCAAAGCGATTTAATCTTGCTGTTGATTTTGATGGTTGTCCTAGGTCAGTAAATAATTTTCTTCGTTTTGGGTTCCCGAAATATATCCATTTTTCGTCTCTAGTCAAGATCTAATGCAAATGAGTCTTTCTTTCATGTCGAGAAAGCAAAATTTTCAACACCGTTTTTCACTTTTCCATATGTCTGTTGTTCAGCTGATTTTTCAGTGAGTCCATTTTTCTGCCTTCTGGATTTTTCCTATGGAATACAGAAGATCACAAATGGTTCGGCAACCAAACTTTAATATATCTGCCATTTGTTGTTTAGCTTACATATCGTCTTCGTCCAATTATGTTGTAATTTGGCATATTCAAATTTTTTCAGTTGACCTGAACGATCTATAATTTTCACTTCGAATCTGCAAGTCTTGCGTTGGGACATACACAATATATAGCTATAAGTTTACGACGGCTATCAATCGTCTTTTTCTTTTGATTGAACCAGAAAAGCAGTAGATGCCTCAAATGCTCTTTATTTGACTTGAAACTCGACATGTTTATCACACGAAAAAACTATGATGCTCACTCGAAATCGTTTAAAAATCAATGGCGGTTTAAAAGGTACTGTCGTAGCAATAAAATGACATAAGAGATTAGACTGTGAAACGACCTTATTTCCAACGCCATCTCTTAATACAGTAAGAATTATTAACCACTACACCTGGCATTTGTGTATGACCCGTTAGTTGGCATTAAGGGAAGTTTCAAATATGTTCATCTAGTTACTTGTTTGTGGCGATCGAGTAAAAGCAAAACAGTTTTGATTTTCTGAAAAATGTGATAAAGCTGTGGTGCGAGCTATTCCCAAGTACCTTACTTTAGAATATTTAACCCACCCAGATGAACATCCGTTATGTCAAATCCAGAAAGTCGTACGTACGAAAGCCGAAAAACATTTTACATGATGTTCTGGGTATGAAAAGATTTCCGCGCGATTTCTACCGCGTTTGTTAATATTCGATCAAAGATAGCCATTTTAAGACCCTCTCTTTGCATCTCAACAGGACTATGAAAAGACGTTGTTCGTATGCAATCCCAAGAAAAGATCAAGATATATGTAATGATCCACAATATCCAAATATTTTCCCAAAACTTAAATTCTTCTGTCCTCGGCAAATTTATTAAACATGATCTGACTCTTTTTCAGGTTTATTCTCAAGCCAAATAGTTCTTAAACTGTTTGTAGCTCTTGTACGTGTTTTATAGCTCCCCTTGGTATTGTAAAAGAAGGACGATCATCTGAGAATCAAATATGGCTTACGTATGCACCTTTTATTTTTATCCTGTTCCTAGTTCAGATTACGCAATATCTCTTCAAGGCAGGCCGAGGAAAGAACAGGTGATATTATCTCACTTTGTCATATACTCCATTTTACATGAATTTAAATTTCATAATATATTAACTGTATAACTTCATAAGATTATCTATGTGAACTGTCGCTGTTACTTCATCATATATGAATTCCAGTAGGATTTACATCAGCTCTGTCTGCACTTTAGTTAAGCAATGCATCTACTATGGCTTATATTGAGATTGAATTAAATGCTTTTTCATAGTCAATAAAAACCAATCACAGTGGCATGGCTTATTCATTGTGCTTTCCTATGGTCTGCTTGACAATCTGGATGTGATCCATCTCTGGATTGTATATCATTTAGTGTTTTGAATATTCTTTTAGCTGTTATTTAGGTGAAATCTTTGTACATTACTGATGGGAGGCTATTGAACATTACTTAGCCGGTATTATTTTTATCGCCCTACTAATCTACACTAATATATAAATCTACAGTGGTTTTTATGGATGTTCCGTTATAACTCTGAATATGAATCCGATTGACTTGAAACTACTAATAGACTAATATTTATATGAGTGTTGGACTCCCTACACCAGTTGGGGGGGGGGGGGGGGGTGTTAATGATGAGAATCGCTAATTATCTGATTTTATAGCTTTTATAAACTTATTATTAAAATGAAAATTTGAAATGAATTTTTTCTTTCTTGGGCTATATTAAGACTAATTAAGAACGTCTGCAACGGAGTTCAAACTCCTAAAGCTGTTGTGAGGGCGCTAATGATCAAAAACGCTAAATTTAAAATATCAGCTCTTATCAACTTATTATTGATTATTATTATTATCATGTACATTAACTACTATTATTATTAATTTTAATAAATTAATTATTAATTAAACTATTAAATTAATATTTTCCTGTAGCATTAAAACTTTGTTTGTTTTTTTCTAACTTAAACAAATTTTTACCAAATGTCAATTGACTGATTTAAAAAGATATTAAAAACATATATATCTATGTATATGTATATGTTTATATTTATTAATTAAAGAAGAAAAAGAAGAAAAGAAGGAAGCGTGGAATAATTAGATTAAAACGAAAAATTAGTTTCCCAGCATTAAATTAGTAAGATAATTATTTCAACTTTTTATATTGAATTTTCGTTTGTCAATCTCAAGATAGCTTTTAATTATTTCCACTTATTTGTTGTAGTCATAAATGCCTAAAAAAGGAAAGTCCAAATTAAATTTAGTAACGTATAAATCAAAGTATATGAAAGCTAAGCATGCATGTGAAAGTCAAGATGCAACGGAAAATAGATAACAAAAAAAAAAAAAGGAAAGAATATTTACGACGTATGAAATTAAAAATTCGTTGGAAAGTAAAAATAAATTGTGGTTACAGTTGATTATAAACAAGAATCAAAATTAAGTTCAATGACAAAAATTTGTAGTTATTGTAAAGCATTAAAGTGGATGGGTGAATGTGAAGGTTTATGTTGTTCAGCTGGCAAAATAAAACTAGAACCTTTGCGACAACTTCCAGAGCTATTAAAATCGCTACTCCATGGAACACATGTAAAATCAAATGCATTTTTAAAATCTATCAGACCTTACAACAATGCTTTCTAACTGACATCATTCGGTTCAATGAAGAAGATGTCACTTTAACTAATAAGTACATGAGGCTCATGAACGATTTGCGGCCAATCGAAACTAACATCGAAGAAGATGAAATAGACGACGAAGATTAAATATTAGGAAGATTAAATACTATATTTGAGGGCACTATATGTAAGCTTGATTTAAGACGAGAAAGGGAAGTTAAAATTTTTTTAATAAAGAAACTGTAATAATGACAATAAATAATAATGTTAATTTTAAATGCCCAGCGAAGCGGGCGGGTATTGCTAGTTCATTATAAAAACTGTTAAAAAAAGTCAATAATCATGCAAAACATTATGGATGAAATTTTGGATTGTTTTTACTATTTGTCTAGTATATTATCACAAAATTTAAAATGCAATATTATGCTTGATAGCATATTGCTCTATTATGAACCCAAGTAGGAATTCTAAGAACCAGAAACAAAAAAATCATTATACGATATTAGTACGCTAATTTACAGGTTTACTCCCAACACATGCATACATATTTATTATATACCTATTGTAATTCATATTTTTTATGCAAGAATGGAGTAAAAAGAATAATATTCTGAATTATTTTATAATATATCTGGAAATCATCAAACATTTCCTATAATAAGGCTCGGAGGTCGAAAGCACTTGCTACGATCAATATTGGGTAGTCCGGAAAATTCGTAGGAATCTTCTATTAGTTGCTTGTACACAAAAATCTGTTTTTGGATTAGTAATATTTATTTACATGTAATTAATTCCTGTGATTTTTACAGTGCTTACGTTCAGATTCGCTCTGATGTGTCTTCATAATGAAAATATCGGTCTATAAAAGTCAAGAAATCTGTCCAAACAAAATGTGTGTCTTTTCAAATTAATTTGCTATTGTCCTTTCAAATATTTGTTCATCTTGCTATGTTGTTTCAATAATACTAGAGTGAGATGTAGCGCCTTCCTGTTCGAACCACATATCCCCCAGATCAATATTATTCAATTCAGCCCATAAAAATCCAGTTATCATCTTAGGATATCGAACACCATTTACAGTTACTGTTGACCAGCAGCATTCTGAAAGAATTACGGCCCAATTACAACTCTTGATCATAATGCACACAGAAGCAGAAACAAAAGCAGGAGCAGGAGCAGAAGCAGAAGTAAAAGCAGGAGCAGGAGCTGACGCAGACGTAGACGTAGAAATGGACGTCAAATTAGAAATAGAAATAGATATAGGGGTCGACTTAGAAGTAAAAATAGACATGGAGCAAAAAATACCCTGTACAATGGAACAACACATGGAATTACAAAAAGAGGCTTGAGGTAAAGAAAACTTATCGTGGTAGTAGTTACTAAAGAAGAAAAGAGCACGCCACATTGCTAGTCGCCGTCAGACAGATCACAATATGACCGGTTAATTGTCAGAGGCAGCATTAGTCGTACCGAGACAAATGACAAGGTCGAAAAAGGGATTTTGGAAGGGATAGGGATGGCGGAATCTGCACAATGGACGGCGTGTTTCCTGAAATGGATAAGAGAGGTCGCCGTTCATGCGACCTCTCTTACATATTTCAGATACAATCAGAAAATGATATAATCAGAAAATGAGTAAGGTCCGCCGAAGATTGGGAATGACAAATACGAAGGAGAACATTTGTATGGGGATGAAAACCCAAACGTTACAATGTTTTAGATTCACTGAGTCCAAATTGTTATAAATGACGATTAATGGAAATTTCTGGATCTTCAGCAACACTTTCACGTACCAAAACAATATGCATTTGTGAATGGCTGTATACTGCTCTTCATTTATTTTCCAACGAACCAGTTTCTTGAAATTTTTGAACAATTCGATTGATAGTGCTTTCAGATGGGCGATTGTGCAAACCGTATATATCACGTAATTTTTAACGCCCATTTTCAAATCGTGCATTATGTACGACTCCATTTTCATAAATATCATAAATTACACTTCTGAAATGAAGCTAGACCTAGGAAAATTTACAACGCCAGATGTGTTTAATTCAAGAATGAAAAAAACTGCTCAATTTGAAAGACCCGTTATTACTATTATCTATTGAATCATGAATTCTCCTAACGTATGTACATTTTAGCGATACGTGTAACTTATTTTTTTTCACCTTTATTTGGGTTTTTCGCCCCTGTCTAAAACTCAAAAAATATCAAAAATACCTGTTCTTATTTAAAGAAAGAATCACAATCACAACGATAATTACATTGACAACAATGGATTTTTATGACAGTGACATACTACCAAAAAATATATATAGGTAATGTTTACTGTGTGATTGTTTATTGTACTGATTGTGTATTCAAATATTTAAATGTTTTTAATTGTATTCTTTAGAATCGGGAACCATATTGAATTTAAATCTACCGAAGGCATAGCAATACAGTTATTTTTATTTATTCTTCTGTATTTTGTTACCGATTCTTTTAATACCGTTTTGGAATTATTCCAATTCATTTTATGACCCGATTCCCATAAAAGACATTTTAATAAAAAACAATTACCCAAAAAATTTTATAGATAAATCGCTTAAAAATTTTGATACTAGACAAAACAGACAAGTTATTAATAACAATAATAATAACTCTCAAACAATCAACCTCACAATCCCTTATATCCGCGGTATTTCTGAAACAATTAAAAGAGTAGGAAATAAATACAACATAAGAACAACATTTAAAACAAAAAATACTCTTAGATCTCTATTAACAAAGACTAAACCAGACAATATACAACAAAATACCAAAAATGGGGTTTATAAAATTCCCTGCGAATGTGGCAAATTCTATATAGGTGAGACATCTAGACCGTTAGATGTTAGATTAAAAGAGCATAAAAACCTTCTTAGAAAGGGCGATTTTAATAAATCTAGAATTTGTCAACACGCATGGGAATCGGGTCATAAAATCAATTGGAATAATTCCAAAACGGTATTAAAAGAATCGGTAACAAAATACAGAAGATTAAATAAAAATAAGTGTATTGCTATGCCTTCGGTAGATTTAAATTCAATATGGTTCCCGATTCTAAAGAATACAATTAAAAACATTTAAATATTTGAATACACAATCAGTACAATAAACACATTTAATTGTTCATATAGATTATCTTCAAATCATTTGTTGAACAATTTAATTAGTTATGTCTTTCAGCACATTGAGACTGGTTTATATTTTATTAAATTGGTACTTTAATTAATTCAAAATCAATATTTTTTGTATATACATACATTGTTATCGCTAGGAGATCTGAAAGTTAAGATAGTAACTGTGTAGTGAACATTTATATTATGTATGTATCAATGTGCAATACACAATTATTTTGGTAAATATCAAATGTAATATCAAATTGACATTCTTTTACAGATTCTCTACCAAAATGTGTTTTATTTGAAAGAAGAATATTTATATAACATTTAGAAAAATATTTTCACTCCTATGTTATATATGTAATAGTAACCAAACTAAAATGTATGTACTAAAATAACTGTTACAATAAATGTAATATTAAATGAACAAAAACATAGAACAGAAAAGAATTTTTGAAGCCGAACACTACCATTTTTTTAATCAAATTCCAAATTCCATTATCCAAAACAAATATAATTAGATATTGTTCAGAGAAACATACTATGTAATAACAATATTCTTTAGTAAAGCAGTTCCTCTCTTCGCTCTACCTCTCTTCCTCCACTCACCTTAATATCTTGATAATATTTTTCTTTATTTAAAGCATTTTATTTGACTTTCTTTTATATAATGGATGGTTTTTATTATTTTTATTATTTCTGAACTTCCGATAGCGGTCGCTGTGAAACAAACTGTGAGTTTGCGCACTTTTAGAATCAAAATTAGTCATATAGTCTGGCAAATCATCATGGACCATTTAACATTATCAAAATCAGTGTACCGTGCGCCAAATTTATAGAGCGCTTCGTGAATTTTATGGTGCATATAATCGCCCAACCGAGCGATGTATCTGCTGAATTATAGACAAATTTCGAACGCATTTTATGCTGCTCGACATTGAAACAAAATATGACAAAAAAACTGAGCGAAGTACCTTCTCTCGCTTTCTAAACCCTTTGTTAAAAATTGGTAATGTAATACAAACTTCTCAGTCGCGATGTATTCTCACTTGTTTCAAGATCTCCTTTATATATAATAGCATTGCTTTATATATAATAATTATATATAATAATATTTATATATAATAATATTTATATATAATAATATTTATATATAATAATTATATTCGAAGGTGTTTCCATTATATATTTCCATTAAGCCCTCATATCCCTTTTAATCATTTTGGTTGTTTCTTCTACTTCTGCTTCTTCAACTTCGGTGTATTATTCGTCATTTATATATTGTGCTGATATTCCATCTTATCCCCTGTGCACAGTGAACTTTAGTATATTTGAGCTTCCTTGTTTAGTTTTAATTTTGCTTGTTTCTGTTGGTTTTTCTTTTTGAAATTCCTTTACAACTGGTAAAATAATATTCGGTTAGCGTATATTATCGTTTAATGGCGTATAATGGCGTATAATGGCGTTTAATGGAGTATACTGGCGTACAATAGCGAACGCATAACGTATAGCGTTTAACAGCGTATAATAGCGTATAAAATCGTACAATAGCGATAATAGCGTATACGAACGTATAATAGCGGATAATAGCGTATACGAACGTATAATAGCGTATAATAACGTATAATAGCGTACAAAAGCGTAAAATAGCGTATAATACCAAATAATAGCGTTTAATCATCTTGCATTTTCTTGATAAAAATCTTTCAATGACTTTTTAGCCTCTCTTGTTTTGCTTTATTTCTCTAACCATGTGTACTGAAAATATTAAATCAATCTCCTACTTTAAATATTATCTCATAGATCTCAACATACAACATCTATTTGCATGTGTTGAGGATAAAATACTAAACATTAATTAATTTTGCTTTGCCATATTCGATTTAATAACTTTATTAAACGATAACTCCATTAAATTTATATACTGAAGAGTTAATTTAAACCTAGAAACACAATAAACAAAATAAATACAGGTTATATCACCTTTTAGTCATGATGACAGTGTTCCTTTTACCCTACATAAATAAAGACGTTTGCCATGGTAAATGGTTTTTGTCGTGTACATTATTCAGCAATTGTGCATAGCAGGCCATAAATTGCTTGTCGTTAAGGGACATAAATCAAAAGCGTGAGAAATTGTTAGGGGGTAATGGTTGTATTATCGATACATTTGGACAAATTGCACATCATTGTCACGATTTACATACGTAGCTTGCTTTTGATATAAATTATACTGTTTCTAAAAAGATTCATGTTATAACAAAACAAATATATGGATGTTTTATCAGTAACACAGGAATTGTCTGCAAAAAATTCGAAATTGTTGCTATAAGAGAATAGAAAAATGCAATAATAATTACATTCGAACTGAACTTAGCTTGTAGTAATACAATATTCAAAACGTTCATATTAAAAAGCCGTCTGCGTCTATTTTACTATTTTATATCAGTAATTTTGACATAACTTTATAAATAAATCCTTAACTAGTCTAAACTATCAGATTCATGCCGGTAATCTATTGCTGGCAATTGAAGACGATGGAAGGAATTGAAAACGGACTTTGGGACAACTCAGATACGGGGATTCCTGTCAGCTGGTCGCTTACCTCGTTTTCAAACTTCTCCAATATCCCAAAGTGGTGCTTTTGTGAAGAATTTTAAATCTTATAAGAAATATTATATAATAGGAAAAATTACAAAATTACTAGATTATCTTGTAATTACAAGATTACAAGATACATAATACTTAAAATTGGCTTCTTTAAATAACCATATAACTAGCTGTATGATTATTTCAACGAACATACAAGATATAAAATATTTAACAGTTTACAAACACAGATGTCAGAGTAACAGTAAGGGCTTTTATCTAGATTTCTAAAATAGAAATTAAAAATGCGTGACAAACTCAATGATGGTAATAATGGTGATTATTGTAACAATAAAATTTCAAATAATGATATCTGGAAAAAGTTCAAAAGGTACAGTGAAAAGGTTAAAAAATATGAACAACTTTCTTTTGAGGCCAAGGACATCATAGCATTTAGAAGGTAAAGATAATGCCAATAGTCATGTCGGCCAATGGTCTAGTACACAAAAATACCATCAAACATATTGAAGAGTTAGCTTTAAGCAACCACCTAATTTGACAAATGCAGAAAGTAGCCATTCTGGGAATAACCAGTATCGTTTGAAAGGTCCTATCCAAGTAGTGGGTTATTTGCTTATATTGATCTGCGGATTCGCACGAAGCGATATTTTCGGCCTTGCTCGACTCACCCTATGAAGCAAAACACGCGCGACCCAGCATTGCCAGCTGCGATCGTTATTTTTTAAAACGCCACGATAACTCCTCGGTAAAAATGCTAATTTACTATTAGGTATTGAGCCACATTCCGTATGGGCAATTCCTTACTACCAAAAGAAAAAACAAATCAGCGTACTTTTGATCTTTGATTTGGTTATTCTGGCTCTTTTGGCTATAGTGAGGTCTAGCGCTTCATTTCCAGGTAGTGTTTAAAAATTAAAAACCCGTCACCAGTAATGAAGTAAGTTTCAGAAAATGACCAAGTGACCAATCACCAAGTCGCCAAGACCCGTCACCAGTAATGAAATAAATTTTAGAAAATGAGGGCAATTTGCAATTATTCTCAAATCGTCCAGACATGTTTCTCTCCTGTTGTCCTTTTGATCTTGAGAAAGAGGTTTAAAATATGTTTTAAAAGTATTTTCGTGCAGATTTTCTTTAAACAAAATTCATTGGCCGAAATCAAATGCACGATTGTGTTGATCAGATCAGATTTCTCTAAAGGGGACACATCGATTCCTCTAAAAGGGAAACAGTGTTGCCAGGTCGAATACTACGTCATCAGTTTTATTGCTTTGTTTGTACGCCTCGTATAAGTCTCAGGTTAGATTGAATCAATAAATCTATCCAGTTGGAGACTGGGGTTGAAAGAAGTGAAGGCTTAAAAATGGGCTGTAGTCTCACAGGAAGAGGAAGTCTCAACAACTGTAACTCATTGCCTTTCGTTAAAAGATGATCTATTACAGTAACTTAAATTGATTGAGTGACGATAAATAGTCTAAGGTCTAGAATAATTTCGCACCCAACAAAAATAAACAATGTTGTATTTAATCGAGGCTTTTCTGCGCGATTTAACTTCCCTTTGATTTTTTGTTCCTCTAGTTTGATTAGTGTACTTGCACAACTGTTTTCTTCAATACCTATTTCTATTCCTTATATCATTCTATTCCCAGGATCAAATTTTATTTACGGATGAATCTAACTCACCTGAATGTAAAGGAGCTACTGTATACAGTGACAATGCTTCTCAAGGTTCTGCTTTCCATCAGCTTCAAGCATGTACTCATCAGAGTGCATGGCACTCATGAGGTGCTCAAACGTGCATCCACATATCCACATATAATTATAATATTAGTTACTTAAGACTAACACTTAAAAGTTTAAAGAGCTTTAAGTATTAGCTTTTACACTTAAAAGTGTAAAGAACAATTGGGTTTTGTATGTATATGAAAACATCCAATACAACAGCTAAATGTAAGAAAATCACCAAGTGGGAGATTATGGCCAAACCATTCAGTCAAATTTTTGAATTACTAATTTCTAATTACTATTGACAATTTTAGTCATAGTAAGGAAGAACTTGTTCATATAGAAAATGTTTTTAGTAATGTATTTTTTTTTCCTTAAAGATACATCATTTGAGTAATTTTTACGATTTCGCAGTGATTTGTTTCACTGCAATTTAATTTCTTAAAAAAAGTTAACATGCTTATAGTGCAAAACGCGAAAATTTTCATCAGTTGGCACAATTTGATAGAGGCCGCATTGTAGGTCTAAGAGAGGTCGGATTATCTTTTCGGGAAAGGATAATGAATAGTTCACACAATCTTGACAACTGGGCGAGCGTGAGCCGAAGAAGGTCGACAACAACGAGCTAGAGGCACAGAACGCCGTCCAGCCACGACCGAACTCCAGGAGCGCCGACTTTTGACCGTAAGAAACCGTCTTTCAACTTCAAGATCAATTTCTAACCAGTGGAACGAAGAGCAGGGAAGGTTAATTGGAATACGAGCAATCTACAGTAGAATCAGATCTTTTGGGCTCGTTTCTTATGGACCATATCTGGCTTTATCTTTAACTGCGGAACATCGGCGTCAATGGCTGGAGTGGTGCAGAGAAAGACATCAGTGGGATAAGAAATGGAATCGTGTTGTTTTTCGCAACAAGTCTGTATCACTAAAACAAGTCACTAAGACAAGTCACTGTCACTGTCCTTCATCTCGTGTAAGAAAATATCACAGAGAACGACGAAATCCGGAGTTCTTCATGGAGAGTCACGTACATTGCACAGTGGGTGTTATAGTTTGAGGTGCCATCTCACATGGTAGTAAGTCAGCTCTAGTTTTTGTCCGAGTGTAACGGTTCAGCAATATGTCATAAAAATTGTAAATCCCCATTTGTTACCCTACCTTCGAATACTTCCAAATACACTTTTAAAGCAAGATCATGCATGTCCACACGTTGCTCGTGTTACTTGCTTTCTGCCTTAGCCTTCGAGGTTCCCGGACCTTTCCGCAGTAGAGCATGTGTGGAATATCATAGGTCGAAGATTGTTCAGATTACCACACCAGTCACAGACGTTGGAGGCACTACGGGGTGAAATTCAAGTAGTAGCATGGGACACTATACCTCAGGAGGAAATTGAATGAATGAATATATACAAAGTGAAGGTAGATTCAGCCATTATTGATTGTAGCTTCCTAACTCGTAGAAAATAGATTTTCAAATTTTAGTCAGTTGTACTGTTTAACAATAACTATAAATCTATAAAATAGTTTTTAAAAATGTTATCATTATTTCCTAATATTTTCCTAATATATATATATATATATATATATATATATATATATATATATATATATATATATATATATATATACATATGGTATATATGTATATATATCATCATCAACCCGGGTTGATCCACTGCAGGCTGAACGCCTCTTCAGCATGTTCCCAACTTTCACGGTCCTGGGCTTTCCTCTGCCACTCAGGTATAATACACTTAACGATGTCATCAATTCATCGTGCTGTGGGTCTTCTTCGCGGACGTTTGCAAACAAGTGGTAACCCAAGGTTGCCTTGGTCCATCTGTCGTCCCATCGCCTCGCTATATACCCTGCCCATCTCCATTTCAATTGCTTTACTCTTCCAATGATGTCACAAACATACGTTTGTTCCCTGATCCATGCGCAGGACTTTCTGTCTCGTCTTGTAATGCCAAGTATATATCTTTCCATTCCCCTCTGTGCTACCCGAAGTTTTTGAATTGATTGCGATATGAGTGTCCACGTTTCACTTCCGTATGCCATAATGGGTAGAACGCACTGATCGAAGACTTTTCTTTTCAGGCAAAGTGGGAGTCTGCTCTTAAACACTATCTTGAGCCTGCCAAATGCCCGCCAGCCACATTTAACACGCCGTTTCACCTCCCGGGCGGCACTCCCCTCCATTGAAATCTTCTGCCCAAGGTATATACAGCTATCCACAATCTTCAAATCCCTTCCTAAAACTGAAATTCTTCTGTCCTGAGCGAAGTTATTGAACATAACCTGACTCTTTTTCAGTTTTATTTTCAAGCCAAATTGTTCGTCGGCCCTTTGCAGTTCTTGTATGCGTCTTTGCAGCTCCTCTCGGTCTTGTGAAAGGAGAACGATATCATCTGCAAATCTAAGATGGTTTAAGTTTGCACCGTTGATCTTTACACTATCCTGTTCCCAATCCAGTGTACGGAATACTTCTTCAAGGCCAGCCGAGAAAAGAATAGGCGATATTGCGTCGCCCTGTCGTACACCTCGTTCTACATTAATTCCCACTTCAAGATCCTCACGGTGAATTGTGGCTATAGCTCCATCATACATCGATCCTAATAGGTTTACATATGCTTTGTCAAATGCTTTTTCGTAGTCGATAAAATCCAAGCAGTGACATGCTGTATTCGTTGTGCCTTTCTATGGCCTTCTGTACAACCTGGATGCGATCCAATGTACTGAATTCACTTCTGCATCCTGCTTGTTCTCTTGATTGTGTGTCATTCAGTTTTTTAATATTCTTTTAGAAAATATCTTAGCGAAAACTTTGTACATTACTGATAGGAGTCTTATTGGACGTTAGTGTTAATCTTTAAATCTTCCTGTGTTCCTTTTCCATAAGTCAGGTACCTTTTGTTCTTTGAGGCATTTTGAGTATAATTTTGCCAGTGTTTTATGTAACGTCCGACCACCAGCTTTTTGCATTTCGACAGTTACACTCTCCTTTCCTGGAGCCTCGCCGCTTTTCATCGATTCTATAGCATTTGTTACTTCCTCCACTAGGATATCTGGCATTTGTTCTGCTGTGAGTATTGTTGTGTTTCATTGGTTCTGATCTTCATAGAACTGGGAATAAAATTTTCTAACAACCTCTAACATTTATGTACTCGCCCTGCACACTGTACCATCCTCACGCCTTAAGGTATATATTTGCGTTATTTTGTATCTCAGTGTCTGTTTAGCCTTGTTAATTCCTTTGTTTTCTTCCAGGGTTTCTTGCACTAGCTGCATGTTGAATCGATGCGTGTCCTCTCTGATACGTTTTGTTATAGTTTTGCAGAGCTCAGTGTACTCGACCCTGCCAAAAGGACTACCTGCATTTCTCATTGCCCGCCGTTTTTTCATTAAATCAATGGCCTCACTCTCTTTTCTTCTGGTGCTATTGAAGCAGCCGTTTGAAGCACATTGTTGGTAATTTCTTCATATTGAACTGATATTTCCACTTCCTCCGGATCTTGTAACACAGCAAACCGGTTTGACAAGGCAATCTCAAAATCGCTTCCTCTCTTAATGCAGTTTACCAGAATCCAGTCTGCCCTTCTTTCAACTTACCATTCTTTCGCGTTCTCTTCGACAGTCAATCCTAACTTTTGCTTGTACTGTACAGATGGACTTTTCCATGTCCATTTGCTGCAGATATTTTTCTTATAGAACAAATTCATAATATATTGTTCTTGTCCTTCAGCAAAATCAACCAGTCTGTCACCCCTATTGTCTCGCTCGCCATTTCCATATCTTTAAAATCACTCATAGTTCAAAAAACTTCCAGAAGTCAAAAACTCCATTTATAAGCCATCTGACGAGTAGTCGGTGAAAATATGGGTTGTTTGATTGTGGAGAGGGACTCTCTATTCTTGGCGAGAGAGCATATGTCGGTACCCTGATGAGTGTAACCACCAGCAGACGAAACATGTGCCCTCCAATGTAAGGGATGGGTAGAGCTTCCTCCCGGTTAAGCAACTAACCATTGCTCTCTATAGCGGAGATGCAGGTTGTTGTGCATTGTGGAACCCAACGGTCGGGAGTGTATAACTTCTGACTACTGTTCTCTCTTTGGACGCAGTTCAAAGAGGTAAAAAAACTCGATTTATAAACCATCCGACAAGAAGTCGGCGAAAATATGAGTTATTTGATTGTGGAGAGGGAATTCCTATTCTTGGTGAGAAAGCATATGTCGGTACCCTGATGAGTCTAACCACCAACAGGCGAAACATGTGCCCTCTAATGTAAGAGATGGGTGGGGCTTCCTTCCGGTCAACCAAATAACCATTACTCATATATATGCAGGACTCAATTTAGTTTTAGAATTAAATTGAATAGTTTCCTGATGATGCTAGCATGGTTACAGAGCGTCTTGAAGTTCAATAAAGTGATTTGGTGTTAATTTTTTTCGAGTTTTTAAAATAATTAATTGTTGGAAATTTATAATTAAAAAAATTTAGTAAAAAAATTTAAATAAAAAAAAAACAATATTTTATAAAGAATATTATCTGAAAACATTAAATTTTCTATTGATCGCATCGAAAGTATTTGTATTAAGAGCCTACAGTAAAAACTTGCTCCAACAATATTGTGCCGTTATTACTCAAACTTTTTCGTTTATTCTTTAAATTAATATAAACTGATATTATTACCGGAAGGAGAAATTTCTCTTCCCTTTGTTGGATCGACGTGGCTTGTTATAAGCCTATTAAAAGTTTCCTAAAATATACTTATTATTTGCTTATAATTATAAATTTATTCTATTTAGGATTTGTTATTTTATAATGTTTTTTTTAGTAACAACGTAACAATTTAATGACGATAATAGAAACTTATATTTAGTAACAGTAGCCGTCTCGTTTATTCTGGATTGTGATATTAATAATATACAATGTTTAAAAAAAACACATCATTCAATATTATCATATACTGCTTTGATCAAAAACTAAGATGACGTAACAAAATTGGCGCTTTAAGTACCGATGCAACCTTCTGTTTTTTAGGTTGGTGTGACTCTTCTTGATATCTGATATCATATCTTGATCTTGGTATCTTGATATTTTGAGATATTGGTACCTTGATATCATTTCATTTGTTTTTTGTTGTATCTCAATTTATTTACAATCTGCAATAAAAACATTACAATAAGCACATGGTTTTATTTAAAAATCTGGAGTGTAGGAAACGTCCTACTGGTTGTTTCCAGTGCAAGTCATAGTAATGGGTTATTCAAATTGAGCGATTTTTTCTAATTCTTGAATACAAGACAGACGGCGTTGTGAATTTGTCAAGATCTGGTCTCATTTCAGATGTGTAATGTATAACATTTATAAAAATGGAGTCGTACACAATATAACAACCAACTAATTTATGGAAATGGGCGTTCAATGAAAAATGTTTCTAGAAAATTACGTGGTACTTAAGGTTTGCACAATCGTCCATCTGAAAACACTATCAATCGAACTGCTCAAAAATGTGAAGAAAATTGTTCGGTAGAAGATTAAAGAAGAGCTACATATGGTCGTAGTGGTCATTTAGAAGAGCATATTGATTTGGTACGTGAAAGTGTTGTTGAAGACCCAGACATTTCCAGTACATTTACAACACTTTGGATTTACTGAATCCATAACATGGTGTATTTTCGAAAGAATTTAGCTCTAAATGCATCTAAGGTTCAAATAACACAGGAATTAAAGCCAGTATTAAATGCCGTGCATTTATCAATTGGATCAAAGAACAAACAGATGATTTTTCTCAAAAATTATCTGAAAAGATGATATTTGAGATGATATTCAGAATGGTGGTGGTGAAGCTATAGATGAGAATGGTGTTCGATATCGTGAGATAATAACTGGATTTTTGTGGACTGCCCCCACACCCCACTCTGCTAATGAAACAACTGATTTACTAAGAGAAAAATTTCTGGACGTGTTATTACAAGAAACGGTAATATTAATTGGCCACCAAGATCATGTGATGTGACACCGTTGAACTATTTGCTTTGGGGTTACATTACATACAATTATTCGAGTCACTGGTGAGATAAAGCCACAGTTATGCCAAAATGTCATCCAAAACTTTGACAAAGAGTTTACGTTTGTGAAGCTGCAAGAGGTGATCATTTGGCAAACATTGTATTTCGTGTTTAAATGTCATACACTATGTTTCAATTATTAATAAAAAGTTTTTTGAAACCAACGCAAATTCTGTTTTATTCAATAATTCAAAAAACCGCTCAATTTGAAAGACCCTTTATAATTAATTTTAATAAGTGATTAATAATTAAAATATAAATTAAAACTTATTAAAAAAGGAATAAAACAATTTGTTACTTTGTTATCTATCACTTTTATTTTTAAACAAAATTTACCTGACTATAGTTTCGTAAACGATTTTACATTCTCCAAAAATAAAAGTGATAAATAACAAAGTAAAAAATTGTTTTATTCCTTTTTAAAAAATGAACTGTCGCAAAGTAATGGATCAATCAATAATTTGAAAGAAGCAAGTACAGCAGAACAGTACAAGTTGTACTTTAAACTAAGGTTAAAACAACGCACAGCAGTACAACACGCATGGTTCACTCAACAATGTTTAAAGAAGAAAGAGAATGTAAAATCGTTTACGAAACTATAGTCACACAAATTTTGTACAAAAATAAAAGTGATAGATAACAAATTGGTTTATTCCTTTTTAAAAATGAACTATAACAAAGTAACGGACAAATCAATCAATAATTTAAAACTTATTTATTAGTTAGATTATAGTTTAGTTTGTACATTGGGATTTATCATATGATTATTAACAAGCCTGTTAGGATACATACTCAGTCTTTTACTGTATTTAACTGAGAGGTCTTTAATTTCTAGCTTCACTCTATCTTCATCTCGAGTGATGATGTGATTTGGAAGCAACTATGGGACGTTGATATTCATCCTTGGCGTTTTCGATTAGATTTTTTCCAACAATCTACCACAATTGTATACCGTATGTGCAAATAGCTTTGAGGATGGTTTTAATGAGGTGCGTTTTCCAGGTGAAACGTTTATCCAGCTGCATTCCCAAGTATTTGGCTTCCTAACGTTGATGTAGTTGATAATTATTCAAAAAATTGAGTGTGCAGTTTTCTCTGCGATTGGAAAATGTGATCTGGTTCGATTTAGGTTCATTGGCTTGTATACGCCACTTGTCCAGCCCTTTTGCCATATCGGTTCTGGAGTATGTGTGCCGCTGAGGCTGAGTTTTCATGCATGGCTAAGATTGCGGTGTAATTAGTATAAGTTGCTACGAAACTATCAGTTTTTATTGGCAAGTCAGAAGTGGATAGAAGGTACAATAAAGAACCAAGAACGCTTCCCTGTAACACGTCTAATTTGATGCTCCGAAAACTAGTTCTTTCAGAGAAATGAGTCTAGGAGGTAGGATTGTAAAAGAATAAAGTAATTAAGAAGTATTTTTTTTAATATTGCACAAAAGTCCTAGGTACCAGACTCTATCAAATGTATGTGAAATGTCCAGAAATGCCCCAGAACAGAATTTTTTTTTTTCCAGATTGCGTTTAATTTTCTGTGTGACCCGATGGACTTCATCGATTGTCACATGCTCCTGCCTGAAAGCTGTAATCTGCCGACAATTAATATTTTTGAAAGTTTCAAAATAATAGGCAATAGATTTTTTAGCCTGTTAGATATTCATCTTCGGGTTTTGGGATTAAAGTAATTTCTGCTGTTTTTCACTGACAAGGAAAGTATCCTTTTTGTAATGTGGCATTACAAAAAGGACACTTTCCTTGGGGGTTTCAAGCTGGCAAGTTGCTCTCAATATATCAAAGATATTATTATCAGATGGCGTTGTAGGATTGGCTTGATGTCCACGAAAGACTTCTAAGTTGTAATGTTCTTCCTACGTTTAATCTGGCTGACCATCCTCTATGGAGAGTTATGAATGATTTAATTTTCTTGTGGTTTACTACAATGGATATTCAGTTGATTATGTGGACGTTAAGTTATTTTAGTAATGGTGTATGCTATTGTTTTTAAAATTGTTCAGTAGTGTTTCGAATTATTGAGCTGCTCCTTTTAGTGAGATTTTATCTTCAGGGCGCGTGTGTTCTGCCAGCTTTCTCCTAGTTTACGCTCGATTGTAATTTTTTTCTTTCATAGCAGAATCTAGTGCTATACTCTATGTCTTCCTTTTTAACAGGTATAACTAGCCAAGCAGATTCTTGGCAATATTTAAACTGTAGTCAATTAACTCACGAAACTTTTAAAGAGTAAATTTATTAGTTCGTATCGATGGGTTGTTACTTTCGTTTACCAAGTGTAGCGGTTAATAATTCTTATTTTTTAAGAGATGGCGCTGGAAACAACGATCGGTTCACAGTCTATTCTCTTATGTCATTTTATTGTTGCGATAGTATCTTTCAAAACGCCATTGATGTAAAAACGATTTCGAGTTAGCGTCACATTTTTTTCGTATGGTAAACAAGTCGAATTTCAAGCCAAATAAACACGCATGTACAATTTTTCTTTGTTCAATCAGAAGAAAAACACGAGTGAAAGCCGTATACTTGTAGGAACTTACGGTGATAATGTCCCACACAAGACACTTATGGGCGTTGGTTTAGACGATTCAATAGTGATTATTTCGATTTAAAAGACAAAGAACGCCCAAGTTAACCAAAAATAAAAAAATTAAGATGTCATTGTTGGCAGAAGGCGAACCATTTTTGAATGTCTACATTGATTGAGAAAGATCCCAAAGGTAGAATAGAAAAATGGGTACCACATCAACTGCATGACAGATGATATTACTTTGTCGGCATGAAAGAAAGACTTTTTTGCATCGGATCGTGACTAGAGACGATAAAGAGATATATTTCGAGAATCCAAAATTTAGGAAATCATGGGTTGACCCAGGGCAACTATCAACATTGACCGCAAGCCCCAATCGCTTTTTAAAGGTGACAATGCTGTGTATTTGGTGGGATCAGAAAAGTATCGTATTCCATGAGCTTCTGTAACTACTTGAAAAAGTTAATATAACTCGCTACACTCAAAAAATCATCAATTTGAACCACGCGTTGATCGAAAAGCGACCAGAATGGACTACGAGATACTGAAAAGTGATTTTGCATCACATACAGCGAAAGCGGACAGATACACCATTTCTGCACTTGACTGGGAACTCTTGCACCACTTGCCATGCTCACCAGACTTGGTCCTTTCCGACTAGTACTTGGTTTCATCGATATCTCACGCACTTTAACTGATGACTGGACCACCTCATAAGATGTACGATACGATTTTTCTGCGAGGGCATCCACAAATTGCCAGAGAGATGAGAAAAATGTGCAGCTAGCGATGGCGTATACTTTGAGTAAACCATTTTTTACCTTTCTCCCAAACTGTGATTTTTAAGAAAAATAATAAGAATTGTTAACCGCCAAACCTGGTATATAGCTGTGCCTAGTGCTATCAGCACCGGTGTCAAGTCAATTCGAAACAGAATTGCGCCATAATTAAGTTTGGTAATACATATTTGGTTATACAGAAGTCGATGCCGCCCAGTTGGCGGAGGGGTCTAGAGCAGCAGGCCCGATCATATCGATGGCTGGCCTGGAACAGGTTCGAATCCTGCTATTTTCGGTTGGATGTTTGTGATAGTGGGTTGCCGGACTCTCCTCTTGAATTTCCTGGCAGGCACTTTGCAGAAAATCATTCGCAAAAAAATACAGAACTCGATTGGATCGTGCCTTTTATATCTGTCATTCGACCAATACATTGACACTACAATTTAGGAATATTGTAAGTTGTTAGACTTTTAGAGGCATATTTAATAATTTATAATTGTAAAACGTATATTAATTTTTTGTTAATGCATACATTTATCGAACAAATAATTTGTGTTAGATTTTATCACAAAATTTCTTATATTGAGACACTTAAACAACTATTACCACGAGAAAAAAATGTTTACAGGTGCTAGAAAGGTTTTAGTGACGGTAGAAAGCCATGAATATCCATGATGAGATGAACATCCTTCAGGAAGACCTTCTTTGCCAATGAATGAAGAAAACCTTATCACAATCAAAGATCCACGTCGATTATATATTAGCTGTATTATATATACATATATAATACAAGTTGTTCAAGTCTTCATACATTTTTCTTTCTGGCCAACCTTCCAAACGTTAACCTTGTGTCTGAAACAGCCTCTATCCTGCATTTCACTTTGTGTAATATTTGCTGATCTTAGGTCCTCTGTAATTGCAGCAATCCATTTAATTATTTCTACTTTAGCTCTACTCCTATTTTCATAAAATTTGACTATTTGTCTGGTTAGCCTACTCGGGTTCATCCGTTTTATGTGTCCGTAAAACTTAAGTCTTCTTTTTCTCATATCGCTATGTATATCTGTGTATTGTTTGATTTCTTGGTTTTCTCGAAGTCGGTATGTTGTGCTATTTATTTGTTTCGGGACTAGGATTTTTCTTATGATTTTTCTTTCCTTCATTTCAATGTCCTCAATGTCCCGCTTTCTATTCAAAATGAGCGTTTCTGCAGCTTATAGACATTATGGCTTAATAACTGTGTTATAATGTCTCAGTTTTGGATTTTTAGATAGGCATTTTTTGTTGTAAATATTTTGTGTAAGTCTCAATGCCGTTTCCATTTTTTGACATCTACCCTTATTGGCCGCTTTTTCCAACACATTTTCCATGATTATTTCACCCAAATATTTGTATTGAGAGACTCGTCTGATGTTACCATATTTTGTTTTTAGAAATGGTGTTCTTAGTCTGTTGCAGGTCATGTATTGTGTCTTTTCAAAGGAAATTTGGAGTCCTACCTTTTCTGCTGTTTCTTTTAAGATTTAAATCTGTTTCTGTGCCGTTAATACATCTTGAGCTAAAATTGCTAGATCATCAGCAAATGCCAGACAATCAATTTTGATGTTGGTTATCCCCAGTTTAATGGGCTAGTCAATATTCAGGGCCGACTTTTTTTCACGCCACTCCTGTATTACTTTTTCTAGAACACAGTTAAATAAGAATGGCGAAAGTCCATCCTTTTGCCTCACTCCAGTTTTAATTTCGAAGGGCTCTGAGATGTCACTCATGAATTTAACTTTTGGCCTTGTGTTAGTTAACGTTGCTTTAATAATTGCTAGCGTTTTCAGATCTAGTCCTTGTTCTTTCAAGATTCGGATTAAAGATTCGCAGTCAATAGAATCATATGCTTTTTTGAAATCCACAAATGTACAGACGAGATTTTTATTGTACAGTTTTTGATGTCTTAAATAAAAGTTATTTCGTCTTTTTATTAAAGATCTTCAATTTTAATGTTTCATATCGAATATTCTAATAGAAGCATTAATAAAAGTGTAATTCTTTATAGAAAACAATATTTATTTGAATTACTGATAGCTGGTATTTTGAAACATCCGCATCAACGATTCCACTGCAGATTTGCTTTATCTCTTCTAGTTTTTGATATATGATCACTCATATCGAGATATGATTACTTAGGATTGCCAAATATTTCTTCAGTTTTACGCAGTTAGTGTTTTTTCCAGGAATATTGGAAATAATTGCATTTTGCAATGAAAAAACGTCGGAGATTAGACTTAGCATTTAATATACTTAATAAAATTTTAGTTTTGACGTATGCTTATGGTTGCTGGATAATTTATGAAACACTTTCTTCCATTTTTTTTTATAGAAAAAAAGGAAAAACGCCACAATGACGAGGCAATAATAAGAAATTGCCCCAAATTTGTTTCCAACGACATAGCTCGCCTTCCGTGACAGAAGTTAATAAGTCGGTTCGTTCAGCAAATATCCGTTATTTTTATTATCGGACATTCTGCTGAGTGAGTTTCGAGACAGCTCAAAATGCCCTTTGTAAAGGGACCGCCCGCCGAGTTAACCTGACCCCGCATACACCCAAAATAGAATCCATTAGGCTCGCACTGACAGGCCGACAATATTTATGGACACTTAAGGTTTTTGGGTGTACCTGTAGAAATTAGAATGGCCCTGAAGGTAATGAAATGGCCTGGATAATGTTGGGGAAAAAAGGAACTTATGAAAAATGCTGGGAACTTAAATCAATTGGTTTGCAATCACATTGGAAAAGGGAAAATTGAATATTAATAACGATGAACAGAAATTTAGTTCATGTTTTTTGGTTCAAACGGAGTCAAATAAAAGATGAGTAGATTTGTGAAAACGACTTATAGTTGGAATTGACGAACGAAATAGCTAGATTTAAAAACAACAGCAAGAAAGACAATAACCACAACGACAAAGGCAAAGTTAATGAAACAATTTAAAGAAATCAATGCATACTTAAGTGGGAAAAGATCATGGAACTTAATTCGGAATAATGGAAATCTATTAAAAATGTGAGATCAACGGGCAAAAATAGTGCTTACAAATTTTTTCATTAAATAAATTGGTGCTTTGGTTTGCAAAAATTTGGTGCAAAAATTTGCCCATTTCTTCAGCTGCCAACAAGCGTCTCCCGAGACCGATTTCTGAGCTTAAGTCGTCATCAGGCCACTATACAATTCTTTATGCATACTAGCACCTGCCCAAAAAAAAACTCCAACAGCATTAATCAACTATGGGTCAATCAAACATTTTAAGACACTTACTTGCCAAGTGTGACCTTGTAGAAACGTCTGCACGTTCCCAACAAACGATCCCGGACTAATAGTCTAATGTATTCTTCCATCCGTGAAATATTTCGAAATAACACACACACACACACACACATATACATGTCATCATCAGCCCGTGTCGATCCACTGCAGGATGAAGGCCTCTTCAGCATGCTTTCAACTTTTACGTTTCTGTGCTTTCCTCTGCCGTGCTTTCATCTATCGTGCTTTCAGTCTTCTTCGCGGACGTTTGCGATCAACCGGTATCCACTCCAGAATTGCCTTGGTCCATCTGTCGTCCCATCGCTTCGCTATATGGCCTGCCCATCTCCATTTCAATTGCTTTACTCTTCCAATGATGTCACATACTTTTGTTTGTTCCCTGATCCATGCGCAGGACTTTCTGTCTCGTCTTGTAATGCCAAGCATACATCTTTCCATTCCCCTCTGTGCCACCCGAAGTTTTTGAATTGATTGCGATGTGAGTGTCCAGGTTTCACTTCCGTATGTCATAACGGGTAGAACGCACTGATCGCAAACTTTTTTTTCAGGCAAAGGAGGAGCAGGGGAGTCTGCTCTTAAACACTATGTTGAGCCTACCAAATACCTGCCAGCCACATTTAACACGCCGTTCCACCTCCCGAGCGGTATTCCCCTCCATTGAAATTATCTGCCCAAGATATATAAAGCTGTCCACAATCTCTAAATCCGTTCGTAAAACTGAAATTCTTCTGTCCTGAGCGAAGTTATTGAACATAACCAGACTTTTTTTCAGGTTTATTCTCAAGCCAAATGGTTCGCCAACCCTTTGCAGCTCTTGTATGCGTCTTTGCAGCACCTCTGGATCTTGTCAAAATGGAACGATATCATCTGCAAATCTAAGATATGAAGTTTGCACTATTGATCTTTACACCATCGTGTTCCCAATCCAGTTTATAGAATACTTCTTCAAAGCCAACCAAGAAAAGAATAGGCGATTATTGCGTCACCCTGCCGTACAGCTCGTTCTCATTAATTCCCATTTCATCAAGATGAATTATCAATGGAGCTCCATCTTATATCGATCCTATTCAGGTTACTTATGCTTTGTCTACCCCCCTGGCTAAACCGTGTATCCATTATGACATGTTTTGAGATGAAGTCAAATGCTTTTTCGCAGTCGATAAAAGCCAAGCAGAGTGGCATGGTGTATTCGTTGTGCCTTTCTATGGCCTGTTGTACTACTAAATCCTACTTGTTCTCTGGGTTGAACGACATTCAGTTTTCTTAATATTATTTTAGATATTATCTTAGTGAAAACTTGTAGTTCTTTAAATCTTCCTGTGTTCCTTTTTTTATGTAAAAGTATCACATTTTTCCATAACTCAGGTATTTTTTTGTTCTTTGAGGCATTTTGAATATAATTTTGCCAATATTTTACGTAACGTCCGACTACCAAATTTTAGCATTTCGACAGTTACACTGTCCTTTCCTGGAGCCTTGTCCCTCGTTTTTTTTCATTAAATCAATGGTCTCGCTGGAGATTATTGTCTGTTTGAGACATTTTTCTTCTGGTGCTATTGAAGCAGCCGTTTGACGCAGATTATTGTGATTTCTTTATACTGAACTGATATTTCCATCTACTCCGGATCTTGTAACCCCGCAGAGCGGTTCAACAAACAATATCAAAATCGCTGCCCCTTTCCAGCAATTTCCCAGAATCCACTTGGTCCTTCTTTGACCTTACCACTCTTTCGCGCTCCCCTCGACAGTTAATTCTAAATTTTTTGCTCGTACCATTCAGTGGTCATTTCCAACATTAAAATTGTTAAGGACAGTACAATTGCAAAATATTGTTTTATATTGTTTAACAAACAACCAAAGACAAAACTGTTTTACACTAATATAACTAAATATAAAACAGTTTGTTTCTAAAACGACAAAACATATTCATAACTTATTATTATACTCCTCTATATTTCTCATTTTTATTTTACTTAACTATAAAATTATTATAGTCATAAAGAAGTATATACTCAACTGGAGCTCTTTGTGATTCTCTCTGGAATAAGAAAGTCAAACGTGGCTTTTGTATGCGACTATTTTCATAATAAAAATATTCGCTCGTATAAATTTAATTCCATGGTGTATCTCCACAATTTTGTGTGTGCCATCTGGTTTTGCAGTATACTGGGTAGCTCAGCATGAAATAAATTTCTATTGTACCATACCAGAACGAATTAAGCTTTTTGCCAAAAAGGAAAGAAAACAATATAGAATATGTTCAGAACAACAAATGTCCATTTAAAACTGCTACTTTAACATTTATTTTAGTACATCCTCAAGTACTGCAATAACTTCAGTGTGTGGAAAGTTTTTGTAACGAAGAGTTTCTAAAAAAGATAATAAATACAGCGCAAAAGAAATGAGCGTTTTTTCCTTTGATTATAAATAAAGGATTACAATTCACTTCTCAGAGGTTTAATTCAATTTTAACTTTTTGCTCCGACAAATAAACAATTCCCCTTCAGCAGTAAAGTGATTCTATTGCAAAATATTCAGTCGGCGATCTTCAACAAAAACGTTAAAATGAGTGAAATGAGTCGCGAAATCTGGACAATTTTAAGAGATTATTTTAGAAAAGCTTCAAAGGGGCTGACATCACTCCTGGAAGGTCGTGTCGATCAAGTTTAAAACCAGCGGTGGCTGCAAATCCTGAAACGAGCACTAGATAGCTTGAGTTCTTCGAAAACAAATGCTTATATTTTATAACTAAATGTATGAAAACGACAAATACAATACATTACAATATTAATTTATTTTAGAAAATATTTAATTTAGATGAGCACAGGAAATAATTATACATCTTGATCGAACAAACCAATGATAATGGCAGGAAACTACTAAAATTATGTAAAAATAACAATATAAACATCCCTATCAGTTTTTACGAGCACAAGAGGTGATTGTGAAGAGGTGAACTTGCAAATTTGCGGCGTATAAAAATTCGATATAATAAACATTTTTTTCCTTATACCGTTTTTCAAAAAACTTACCAGATTAATTTTGAAAACAACGTTCATTCCCGTAAATTTGGTATTCCACTAGGCATAATCAATTTTTAAATGAAATAAATCACTTCTTCTATTGAAACCTTCGGTTCGGAACTCGAAAAGATTTACCTCTAAACACCAAGTCACTTTTTTAAACTTCTTTACGCACCTTTCGCTAACCATGTTAACATCATCAGGAGATTGTTTAATCCTCTTCATCACTTCAACTCATCTCCTGATGTTGCTAACATGGTTAGCAAAACGTGCGTCAAGAAGTTTAAAAAAGCGATTTGGTGTTGACCAACCTCTTCAACTTTATTAAATAAAGCACGTTGATATCTTATATTATTTTGTTTTTATTCCAAATTAAAAATAAATAGCTCATATTTGACAACCCTTTACTAATGTACTAAATAATTTTGTTTATTGAAGTATACTCAATAAATGCCTTAATACTTGTAACTGTTATAGTTTATAAGCCCCAACATTATTTTTTAATTATTATATTAATTTATTATATTAAGAAAAACCTATCAATTGATATTTGTTTAACAATTAAACTCAAAAAAAAGAAATCTCTACTATATATATACATATATATATATATATATATATATATATATATATATATATATATATATATATATATATATATATATATCATCACCATCATCATTATCATCAGCCTGTATCGATCCACTTCAGCATGCTTCCAACTTTCACGGTCCTGGGCTTCCCTCTGCCACTCGGGTCCAATATACTTAAGGATGTCATCAATCCATCGTGCTTTCGGTCTTCTTCGCGGACGTTTGCGATCAAGCGGTATCACAATGGTAATACGCGGTAATGATGTCACAGACTTTTGTTTGTTCCCTGATCCATGCGCAGGACTTTCTCTCTCGTCTTGTAATGCCAAGCATACATCTTTCCATTCCCCTCTGTGCCACCCGAAGTTTTTGAATTGATTGCGATGTGAGTGTCCAGGTTTCACTTCCGTATGTCATAACGGGTAGAACGCACTGATCGAATACTTTTCTTTTCAGGCAAAGTGGGAGTCTGCTCTTAAACACTATGTTGAGCCTACCAAACGCCTGCCAGCCACATTTAACACGCCGTTCCACCTCCCGGGCGGTATTCCCCTCCATGGAAATCATCTGCCCAAGATATATAAAGCTGTTCACAATCACTAAATCCCATCCTAGAACTGAAATTCTTCTGTCCTGAGCGAAGTTATTGAACATAACCTGACTCTTTTTCAGGTTTATTTTCAAGCCAAATGGTTCGCCAGCCCTTTGCAGTTCTTGTATGCGTCTTTGCAGCTCCTCTGGGTCTTGTGAAATGAGAATTATATCATCTGCAAATCTAAGATGGTTCAAGTTTGCACCATTGATCTTTACACCATCCTGTTCCCAATCCAGTTTACGGAATACTTCTTCAAGGCCAGCCGAGAAAAGAATAGGCGATATTGCGTCACCCTGCCGTACACCTCGTTCTATATTAATTCCCACTTCAAGATCATCAAGGTGAATTGTGGCTGTAGCTCCATCATATATCGATTCTAATAGGTTTACATAGGCTCTCTCTACACCTTGGCTAAGCAGTGCATCCATTATCGCATGCTTTGAGATGGAATCAAATGCTTTTTCGTAGTCGATAAAAGCCAAACACAGTGGCATGGTGTATTCGTTGTGCCTTTCTATGACCTGCTGTACAACCTGGATGTGATCCATTGTACTGAATCCACTTCTGAATCCTGCTTGTTCTCTTGGTTGTGCGTCATTCAGTTTTTTTTATATTCTTTTAGAAATTATCTTAGTGAAAACTTTGTACATCACTGATAGGAGGTTTATTGGACGGTAGTTCTTTAAATCTTCCTGTGCTCCTTTTTTATGTAAAAGGATCACTTCTGCATTTTTCCATAAGTCAGGTACTTTTTGTTCTGTGAGGCATTTTGAGTATAATTTTGCCAGTGTTTTATGTAACGTCCGACCACCAGCTTTTAGCATTTCGACAGTTACACTATCCTTTCCTGGAGCCTTGCCGTTCTTCATCAATTCTATAGCATTTGTTACTTCCTCCACTAGGATATCTGGCATTATATATTGTTCTTCCCTGGGTATTGCTGTCCCTGACTGGCTCTGATCTTCATATAACTGGGAATAAAACCTTCTGACAATCTCTAACATTTGGGTACGCGTCCTGCACACTCTGCCATCCTCACGCTTTAAAGCATATATTTGCGTTCTTTTGTTTCCCAGCTTCTGTTTAGCTTTGTTAATTCCTTTGTTTTCTTCCAGGGTTTTTTGCACTAGCTGCATATTGAATCGGCGCGTGTCCTCTCTGATACGTTTTCTTATAGTTTTGCAGAGCTTAGTGTACTCGACCCTGTCAAAAGGACTACCTGCATTTCTCATTGCTCGCCTTTCTTCATTAAATCAATGGTCTCACTGGAGATTTTTGTTTGTTTGAGACATTTTTCGTCTGGTGCTATTGAAGCAGCCGTTTGAAGTACATTGTTTGCGATTTCTTCATATTGAACTGATATTTGATATTGAACTGATTCATATTGAACTGATATTTATATATATATATATATATATATATATATATATATATATATATATATATATATATATATATATATATATATATATATATATATCATCACCATCATCATCATCATCATCATCAGCCTGTATCGCTCCACTGCAAGATGAAGGCCTCTTCAGCATGCTTCCAAATTTCACGGTCCTGGGCTTTCCTCTGCCACTCGGGTCCAATATACTTAACGATGTCATCAATCCATTGTGCTTTCGGTCTTCTTTGCGGACGTTTGCGATCAAGCGGTATCCACTCCAGAATTGCCTTGGTCCATCTGTCGTCCCATCGCCTCGCTATATGGCCTGCCTATATATATATATATATATATATATATATATATATATATATATATATATATATATATATATATATATATATATATATATATATATATATATATATATATATATATATATATATATATATATATATATATATATATATATATATATATATATATATATATATATATAGTTTGGTGCATTGCTTGCCAAATTAAAATGGCCGATAGGAGGCGTCTTTTGCTATCTCCTCAGCCTCTATAAAACATTATTAGAAAAATTCCAAAAGTCACCATTGAAACTTGAATTAAAAAAAAGTTATTGGTATAGCCTGCAAATTATTTTTTTTATTATAATGTGTAATGTTGTAGGATTCAACGAAAATCAAAATGAGATGCAAGCGACATCTACTTTTTTTATAGATTCGCAAAGTTTTTGGAAGAAGTAAAAATAAATTTAAAGCTCCATTTTGAATAGCATATTAAAAAAAAACTAAAAGCGATCATGGTCTTCGAATTATTTAGTAAATATCTTTGGTTTATCCTCTTTCTAACGTTATGCATTCATGCCAAAAAAACGTTTTACTAACTTCACTTATTTGCTAATTTTGTGTGTCGGGGCGCATTAGGCTGATATTCGATATTACTTATTTGCGAAAATTACATACGCTAGTGTTTAAGAGTAGACTTCCACTTTGCCTGAAAAGAAAAGTCTTCGATCAGTACGTTCTACCCGTTATGACATACGGAAGTAAAACATGGACACTCACATCGCAATCAATTTAAAAACTTCGGGTAGCACAGAGGGGAATGGAAAGATGTATGCTTGACATTACAAGACGAGACAAAAAGTCATGTACATGGATCAGGGAACAAACAGGGTCTGTGACATCATTGGAAGAGTAAAGTAATTAAAATGGAGATGGGCAGGCCATATAACGAGGCGATGGGACGACAGATGGACCAAGGCAATCCTGGAGTGGATACCGCTTGATTACACCATTAAGTGTATTGGACCCGATTGGCAGAGGAAACCCTAGGACCGTGAAAGTTGGAAGCATGCTGGAGAGGCCTTCATCCTGCAGTGGATCGATACGGGCTGATGATAATTGCTGATGAATAGAGATTGGACCAGCAACCAGCACTAGTGACGCTCTGCGTTCAGAATACCTGATCGGTGTTACTACTGAGCAAGTGGTCAACAAAATCCTTGATATCGTGTTGATCGATTGCAGATTGTTGAGATAATAAACATTTCGAACGAACGTGTACTGAACATCATTCCTACGGATATGTGAAAGCTATCAGTGCGATTAATGCAGAGTGTGAGTACACTCTGCGGACCAAAACGTGGAAATGATTGACAACTTCACATCAATATTTAGACATATATCACATCAATGTTTATATAAGCGTAATAATATAAGCTTTTGCAACAAATCCCTGAGAGTTCATGAAATTTCGGTTTATCGCTATATACGAGAAATCACGAAATTGACCGATTTCAACAATTCCTTCTTTGGCAAACTGTTGGGCGCAAGAGCAATAGGAAATGCGAGTTGAAATATCATAAGTAAACACATATTTTTAGTGGTGTCAGAACAACAGAAGGTAGATAGCGAATACGTACAAAGAAAGAGGTAATGAGCTATTACAAAAAGCCGACAATAACACCGAAAATTCGATCACAAAGGTTTAGATAGTTGGGTCACATGATTCGGATACCAGAACAAAGAATTTAAAAGAAGATGCTGTACGAAGGGAAAGGAGAAAGGAGGTAAAAGAAAAATTATATGGAAGAAGTGGCTGAAGGAGGCAACGAGATATATAGAAGATAATGGGGAATATCCATATATATCCGTATCCGTATATATATATATATATATATATATATATATATATATATATATATATATATATATATATATATATATATATCATCACCATCATCACCATCATCATCATCATCAGCCTGTATCGATTCACTGCAAGATGAAGGCCTCTTCAGCATGCTTCCAACTTTCACGCTCCTGGGCTTTCCTCTGCCACTCGGGTCCAATATACTTAACGATGTCATCAATCCATCGTGCTTTCGGTCTTCTTCGCGGGCGTTTGCGATCAAGTGGTATCCACTCCAGAATTGCCTTGGTCCATCTGTCGTCCCATCGCCTCGCTATATGGCCTGCCCATCTCCATTTCAATTGCTTTACTCTTCCAATGATGTCACATACTTTCCATTCCTACATCTTTCCATTCCCTCTGTGCCACCCGAAGTTTTTGAATTGATTGCGATGAGAGTGTCTAGGTTTCACTTCCGTATGTCATAACGGGTAGAACGCACTGATCGAAGACTTTTTGGTCAGACAAAGGGGGAGTCTGCTCTTAAACACTATGTTGAGCCTACCAAATACCTGCCAGCCACATTTAACACGCCGTTCCACCTCCCGGGCGGTATTCCTCTCCATTAAAATTCTCTGCCCAAGATATATAAAGCTGTCCACAATCTCTAAATCCGTTCCTAAAACTGAAATTCATCTGTCCTGAGCAAAGTTATTGAACATAACCTGACTTTTTTTCAGGTTTATTCTCAAGCCAAATGGTTCGCCAGCTCTTAGCAGTTCTTGTGTGCGTTTTTGCAGCTCTTCTGGGTCTTTATGAAATGGGAATATTATCATCTGCAAATCTAAGATGGTTTAAGTTGATCATTGTGCACCATTAATCTTTACATTACAATCTTTGTATTAAGTGCACCATTGATCTTTACACCATCCTGTTCCCAATCCAATTTACAGAATACTTCTTCAAGGCCAGCCGAGAAAAGAATATGCGATATTGCGTCACCCTGCCGTACACCTCGTTCTATATTAATTCCCACTTCAAGATCATAAAGGTGAATTGTGGCTGTAGCTCCATCATATATCGATTCTAATAGGTTTACATAGGCTCTCTCTACACCTTGGCTTGGCTAAGCTGTGCATCCATTATCGCATGCTTTGAGATGGAATCAAATGCTTTTTCGTTGTCGATAAAAGCCAAGCACAGTGGAATGCTGTATTCGTTATGCCTTTCTATGACCTGCTGTACAACCTGGATGTGATCCATTGTACTGAATCCACTTCTGAATCCTGCTTGTTCTCTTGGTTGTGCGTTATTCAGTTTTTTTAATATTCTTTTAGAAATTATCTTAGTGAAAACTTTGTACATCACTGATAGGAGGCTTATTGGACGGTAGTTCTTTAAATCTTCCTGTGCTCCTTTTTTTGTGTAAAATGATCACTTCTGCATTTTTCCATAAATCAGGTACTTTTTGTTCTTTGAGGCATTTTGAGTATAAATTTGCCAGTGTTTTATGTAACGTCCGACCACCAGCTTTTAGCATTTCGACAGTTACACTATCCTTTCCTGGAGCCTTGCCGTTCTTCATCAATTCTATAGCATTTGCTACTTCCTCCACTAGGATATCTGGCATTATATATTGTTCTTCCGTGGGTATTGCTGTCCCTGACTGGCTCTGATCTTCATATAACTGGGATGTAATTCTGGGATGTCGGTAATTACTTTTCAACCTTTCTAACAGATTTTACTAGCCATATATAATTTTATTCTACTGGCATGACTACTGAAAATGTCGAGTTTTGTGTCTGAAAACGTGCATTTACAGCACGCATTACTTTTCTTGTTTCATCAAAAGAAAAAAACCGCTGAAGTCATCGTTTGCTGGTAGAGACTTACGGTGAGCATGCTCCAACCATAAGAATATATGAAACGTGGTTTCGACAATTCAATTGTTGTGATTTCAACGTTCAAGATAAAGAACGTCCTGGTAGACCGAAAACGTTAGAAGATGCGCAATTGGCAGGAGTTATTGGATGAAGACCCAGCACAAACTCAAAAACAATTGGCAGAAAAGTTGAATGTGGGCCGAGTCGCAATTTGTAAACGATTACAAACGATGGAAAAGATACAAAAGATGGGTGCCACATGAATTAACTGACAGACAATTAGAAAATCAAAAAATCGTCAGTGAAATGCTGCTTCAAAGATATGAAAGGAAGTAATTTCTATTTCTTCATAGTAACGGGTTATGAAAAATGGATGGAAAAAAATCATGGTTATCACCTGGTGATATATATATATATATATATATATATATATATATATATATATATATATATATATATATATATATATATATATATATATATATATATATATATATATATATATATATATATATACCAAATGTCCCATTAAGGATGGATCGCGGCCGTATCTTGAAAACTATTTATCCCACAGCTTTGAGGAAAAAAAATTGTACTAAAAATGATC
Source organism: Cosmopolites sordidus (assembly GCA_031761425.1). NCBI lineage: Eukaryota > Metazoa > Arthropoda > Insecta > Coleoptera > Curculionidae > Cosmopolites > Cosmopolites sordidus. Next base: position 160,768 of record JARFXV010001138.1, read on the forward strand.
ATGAGAAATTCACCAAAAATATTTTTAAGCTTCTAAAACGACCGCAAGAGGGCGTGACGAGCTAAACATTTTTAAAAATAATTTTTTTGTGTATTTTCAAGTGTTAACCGAGTAAGAAAAATTCTCATTTATAATTAGCAAACTGTCTCCTACAACTTTGTTTAATGACATTTTGTCGTAATTTCACGAATAGAGGGGTCGGGGGGGAGTTTTACCTATTGAGATAAAAAGTCGTCTAATGTCCGTTTGCCTTAACCGATTTTCCTCAATTTGGATTCATTTAAAAGGCAATTGCTGGGACAATCAGATAAACTGGGGGATAAATTATTTACTTTATAAATGAAACCGCGAGGTGGCGTTACATTCAACAATAGTTTTTTGAAGTTTTGTTCATTTTTTTCAAATGGAATGGTACAGCTTTTACTACATGTCAAGAAAGGTAATTTAAAGAGGAATCGTCCAGTAAAAACTCGAAATCGATATCTCTGACATGTGAAGAGATATTTCGATTTTTCTGAAAAAAGTCAGTTAGTTTGAATTTTTACCGTAATATTAAGTTAAAAATTGATCTTAATATTTAGGTCGCAATCGCAACCGCAATAATTTTATTTAAAAAATAAAATTATCTATTCACTATCAATCATCATAAATGTTCTAATCCTGACCCTGATAATATTTTCTAATTTAATTACATAAGCGGAAAAAATGCCTTTCCCCAATTATTACATTTTCTCTTTTGTGATGCTTAAATACTACTTGACAGAATATTGAAATCAGTCATTAATAAACCTACCTACTCTTTCTTTTAAACTAAATGAATGGATGAATGAAATTATGCGTTTTCGGTTTTCCAAATAAACGCATGCAATCCTTAAGTACATTACACAAAGAGTGTAAGAACCATGGAAACAAACAAAAACAGTCAAATTAACTTGTCAGTTTTTGTAATGCATTACATTTTCAACATTGCATTTATTGATTATTAATAATTATTATAATAATATCTAACAATGCCTTTTACGAATAACGAGGCCTTTAAACACGCTCCAAATGAATGTGGCATGAAGAATTTGGACCAGTCCTAAGTCTGGGTAAAGTGTGAAGGAAGGCAAACATTAGGTTAATATTTTTTTAACTTAATGCAGGTAGTAGTGAAATAATAACTGATTTTTTCAGAAAAATCGAAATATCTCTTGACATGTCAGAGATATCGATTTCGGGTTTTCACTGGATGATTCCTCTTTAAATTTCCTTTCTTGCCATGTAGTAAAAGCTGTACGATTCCATTTGAAAAAACTGAACAAAACTTCAAAAACTATTGTTGAATGTAACGCCACCTCGCGGTTTCATTTACAAACTAAATAATTTATCTCCCAGATTATCTGATTGTCCCAGCAATTGCCTTTTAAATGAATCCAAATTGAGGAAAATCGGTTTTGGCAAACGGACATTAGACGACTTTTTAACTAAATAGGTAAAACTCCCCCCCCACTTCTTTATTCGCGAAGTTACGACAAAATGTCATAAAACAAAGTTGTAGGAGACAGTTTGCTAATTATAACTGAGAATTTTTCTTACTCGGTTAACACTTGAAAATACACAAAAAAAAAGATTTTTAAAAATGTTTAGTTCGTCACGCCCTCTTGCGGTCGTTTTAGAAGCTTAAAAATATTTTTGGTGAATTTTTCATGATCATTTTTAGTACAATTTTTTTTCCCCCAAAGCTGTGGGATAAATAGTTTTCAAGATACGGCCGCGATCCATCCTTAATGGATATGACACAATATATATATATATATATATATATATATATATATATATATATATATATATATATATATATATATATATATATATATATAATAACACTAGGACTGCAAGGTCAAATCCAGGTTGGTTTCGTATCTTATAATCTGTTGAAACCAGGAGAGACAATTAACACTGATAGCTACTGACAACAAATGATCAATTTGAATTGTGCATTGATCGAAAAACGTCCACAATAGGCTCAAAGACAGGATAAGATGATTTTTGCAGCATGACAATGCGCCATCTCATACAGCAAAACCAGAAGTGTTGAAATCACTTGGATGCACTTCACCGATTTCGAAGAAGTTAAAAAGTGGTTTAGCTCAAAAGAGAAAGTGTTCTTTTGAAATGGCATCCATAAATTGCCTGAGAGATGGGCAAAATGTATAGAATCAAATGGCCAATACTTTAAATAAATACATTTTAACTATCCATTGTAAATAACGTGTTTTCTTTAGCGAAAAAACCGGAAAGGAATTACCGATACACCTGGTATATATATATATATATATATATATATATATATATATATATATATATATATATATATTTTGAACCAACTCTAGTATTATACTAAACATACAATTGTGACAATTTCCAATTCAAAAACAGATAACAAATGCAAAAACATATACATCCTTCCGAAAAGCCCACTAGGCCATACAAAATATGCCGACATCAAAGATATTCAAAATACGAGCACTTTACTAAAACACTTTGGACAATTCAGAACTCGCCCAATGGCAAACTCTCTTTGAAACACATTTTTTAATCTCCTTCTGTATTTACATATCAAAGAAAACATCGTATGTGAAAGAAACTCGGCGAATTTTATTTCGGAAAACCTCATCAACATAAGGGACATGTTCCTTTTTATCAGTAAACATTAACCGTTCTGCTATTTCGTGATGGTTTCAGTAAATTAGAGATATTCGTTATTTGTTAAAATCTACCTACCAACTTATTGAAAATGTTGTTAACTGCAAATTCTCTAATAATATTATTTGAACTAGTCACTATAAAGGTGATAATGGTATTAAAAAAAAATAAATAAATAAATTTGTCAATATTTTAAGATTCGATGCATCTACGAAAACTACCCCAAACTTTATAACCGATATACAAAGACACATAAGTTCAATAAAACGCTCTTCTATCTTTATACCAAAAGCACCTACACTATGTCTAGAAAGTACACTAGAAAATATACTTCTTGCACCATCTATTGAGACAATATAAATTGAAAGCTGTGTATCTCCTCTATAAAACGAGTTCACCATCATTAGAATCGATCAACGGAAGTTATAGGGCTTAAAGTGACAGTGCCTTGTTACCTTGTCACAAAAACACAATGGAACAAAGAGCTAACATTCAATTTAGTTTCAAACTCTGTAAAACTTTTACAGAAACATTAGAATTGATGAGAAATGTTTATGATCATGATGTTTTATCCCATACATGCGTGTTCGACTGATATAAATGATTTCAGGATGGTTGTGACGCATTGTAAAACGACCCAAAGCCAGGTTGGCCAAAAAAACAAAAATCGCGATGAGTTGGTAGAAAAAGTACGTGAAATAATCGCTTACGATGGGAATTCGACTGTGAGATGGATAGGACAAGAATTAAATATGACCAAAGACATGATTCAGGAAATGTTGACAAAGGATTTAAACAAACGGAAAGTATGTGTTCGATTTGTTTCTCAAGTCTTAAATGAGAGCCAAGAAATTGCTCGTTTTGAATATTGCAAGTACCTTAGTAAAACAGCCAGATGAAAAACAAACCGCCAAACAAACCGCCAAACAAACCGCCAAAGCGCTACTCTAAAGGTATTATACTTCAGGAATTCGTTCCGGAGGGTCAAAATGTTACTCGTGAATATTATCTGGAGAGTGTATGGAAGAGCTAAGTAAAGATGAATATCGGCGCCGGGAAGTGGGATTTTATTGCATGATAATGCACCATCTCATAGGACCATCGCTCTAGAATTTTTGATGAAAAAACAAGTCTGTATGCTTCAACATCCTTCTTATTTGCTTGATTTATCTCCGAGTGGCCATTTCCTGTTCCCGTAACTTAAACTGGTCATGAACAGAACATTTTATGATAGCGTTGCACAAAAACCAAGAAAACTTGATTAGAATCATTGAAGCGATTCCGAAAAACGACATAAAATATCTATGCTAGTATTGTTTGTACATGCTCAGAGACGCATTGTTGTGAAAAGGATATATTTTGACTAAAAAGAAATAATTTAGGCAAAATAAATAATAGTTTTTTTTTTATTTATTTAAAAAGTTTCGCTATTTTCCCGATATATTGTTACCTAAAAATAAAATATTTAAATTAAACATGCTCATATCGATGTTGTAAATTCCAGGTTAAATATAGCATCACAATATTCCACTTACATTTGATACAAAAAAAAAATTAATAAGGAGTAAGTCCAAAATGCTTACATAACATTCAAGAACTCAAATTATCAACAATCAAACAATGGCTTAAAAATTTGAAACAATGCTAGTTGGACTATTTGATGAGTTGCTTGCGGTCTGGGATTGTCTTGCTGAGATACGAGACTAGACAGACTTGCAAATGCGTCCTATATTTCGGTTACTTAAAGTAAACTGCATTTATACTTTCTCTTATGAAGACCTACTTCCCAAACATACAGTCTCTCATACCTAAATTTCAGCAATAATAGCTATACACCATTCTATCTCGAAAGATATATACAATTCTCGTCCATTGTAATCACCCAAACAAGATCCAGATTCATCTCTAAAGTAAATAAAATTCCCCACAAGATTCCGTTAAATTCGATTCTAAAACCATTCCAAACGATGCCTTTGCGGTGCATCCTAAGAATAGCATGAAATAAGGAAAATAAAGGACACTTATTTTTCTTGCAATTCTCATTGCAAGTATGTTGATTAACAGTCGTCTTCGAAACAATCCTCTCTGTTGCAGTAACAACTGCATTCACCACTTGACAATTATTTTAATTTCAATTTTGTGCAAGAGGGCTAAAATAACCCAAAGTAACGAAGTATATGAACTCTTATTATTTTAATAATATAATAGGAACAAAAGAATGCCGCTTAGTTTAGTAGTATTAGTAACTTTTAATATTTTAATATACCATATTTGTTTTGTCAAATTTTGTCCAAAAATCTCTCAATGTCCAAAAATTTGGATTATTTACAAATAGTGTATCTACGCCTAAGATACTCTAAAATTTGTGATGGATATTTATTTTGGTCCATTTTTAAACGCATGACATAGAGTTTTACATTTACTGATTATTTCAGTTCTTTTTCAATTTTCAATCAATTGGTTTAATGATGCCTAGAAGCATGATATCTAATTTTAACAGATCAAGAGTAATTGCTTTGTTCCAACAGGGCTTTAATCAAAATGCTTTACGAAAATTCATAAAAGATTACAAGAGACAAATGACGTAAAGGATCGCCCCAGAAGTACTAGAAAATGATGTACAACAGCTCAGAAGACCGTCGGAACTCAATGATAGCTCGAAGAAATCTGTAATCTACAAGTTTTGTATCAAGGGAGCTTGTTAGGCTTACAGGAGTTAATGTTTCACTCCTGGCAGACTGAAAGCTGTAAATTTGCATCGCAAAGGACATTTGCATGTTCCCAAACTAACCCTTTAACAAATAATTGTAAGAATGCATCTAGAAACAGCTCAATCATGTATCTTATTTGAAGGTGGGAGCGTGATGTTTGGGGTGGTATTATGAGGGGTACACGGATACTTCTACTGGTCCTTCAGAAAAGAGTCTCTGGTGCTGTGTACATCGAGGAAGTTCTAAATATTATTGTCCGTCAGTTCCGAGGCGCAGTGGGCGTCGGATTTGTTTTCATGGATGACAACGCACCTTCTCATCGAACCTCTGCAGTACAAAATTTTCTTGAAGAGGAGGGAATATCGAAGTTATGCTGGCAAGCAAATTCCTCTGACGTGAATGTCGCTGAACATGCTTGGGACATACTGAAAACACGAATCAAGAAACGAAACAATCGTTGTTCAGTTACCTCTAGAACTAAAAGACTCGCTGAAGAATGGGAGATAATCCCACAAGCCCAAATTGATCATTTAATCGACAGACAAATACTGCTAATTAGTTTTATTGAAAGTTGTTCTTTTATTTTGAAATTATTTTTAAAGCCAATTGGTACATTGTAATTTGGTGACTCCAAAATAATAAATTAATTTTAGGCAAATTGGTCATTTGGTGTCGAGTTTTATTTGGTACCAGTAAGAATTGTAATAAAATGATGATTACATAAACATGGTCTATTTGAAATTCACCCATGTACGTGTTTGGTCACCTCCAGGTCTTTTGTTTTGTTATTTTCTTCTTAAAATGGGTTGAAATTATTTTTAGATTAAACTGCGAACATAGTTCAACCAGTCTTCTACCATTATGGTTAGTCCATTTATGAGCGGGAAAACTGCCGACTATTTTCTTGTACTCTTTTTCTTTCCCTAGTTGGGCGTTGAAATCACCCAATAGGATTTTTACATGGTTAGAGGGAATTTTAGAGATAGTGTTTCCCAGAATTTCCCAGGACTTATTTACTTTTTCAGGATTAGATTTATGTCCTTCGTTAACTGGGAGGTGATGCATTGATTAATGTATAGTTTTTGTTAGCACACTTGAGGGATAGTGTTATAAATGGATTATTTAAGCCAGCAAAGAAGTAAGAATTGGATACAAGACGCCCAGTGGGAATAAAGAAGAGAGCCAAATCAGAAGTAATTTTCTCTCCATATTAAAAAAAGTCAGAGTGTAATGTATACTTTCTACACCAAGAATTATTGGAATTTTCTTTTTGAAAATAAAGGAGTAGCAGAAACCATGAATACCAAGCGTAATAGGAATATGTTTGAAAACTTTTACCCAATTAGGGATGATGCTATAGCCCAAATTTCAAGGGTTCAAGAGTGATTTTGAAGTCTCCACGATCGTCGAATCTCGCGGCTAACTCCTTTCTTTAGGCTCGCCATAAAGAGAGAGTTTAGATTTATTATGTCCAAACATTATTTTACAGAATGTGAACCTTTCAGTAGTTGCGCTCGGACTGTTGCTCCGCAACAGTTTTGTTTCGACAATAATTTGCATTGAACTTCCCTCCAAGTGTTCGGGATCTTTCGGGATGAGCGTGTATTAGTAGGCGATTGAGTGAGCCAAGGAGTAGTTTCAGGCTTTGATGAATAATTCGAGATTGCGGATTGAAAATCCGCCACGACCACTGACGTAACATATTAATTTATTTTTCTGTGTTCTTTTAATAAAGTATTTTCTTTTCCCTATTTTTGTTGTCAGTGTTACACATATATGTTTTTAGAATGACGTCCTGTGAAAAAGAGCAAGAAGGGCTACATAAATTAATGAAATAATGTTTTCAATCCTCTAATGAAGAGTAATTAACCGTTGATGAATGTGAAGAGGAAGAAGACGCCAATGAACTATGATATTTCAGGCAATGAATCAGGTGTTTTGCAAAAAGCTGTTGGTCCATTTTTCATAAGGGAAAGGCAAACTACCAAATGGAGGAAACACTGTCCTCCAAAAAATGTGGGAACCCGATCAAAAAATTTAGTTTCCCATTTAGCCTTCCATAAGGAATTGTTAAAACGCTAAAAACTATTTTGCTAATATGGCGGAATGTCTTTCCAGAAAATTTACTACAAGTTATTGTAGAGTATATAAATAAACATATCCAGGCTGCTCAAGATCGATTTTCTCGAGAACGTGATGCCAAAACAACTGACATCGTTGGAATTGGGCTCTTGTTTTTGGCTGGGGTAATGAAAAACAATTACTTGAACACTGAAGATCTTTGGGATGTAGATGGCACTGGTATCGAGATATTTCGGCTCACTGTGTATCTACAAAGACTTTGATTCTTACTGCGACATTTGTTGTTTGACGAACTTTAAACTCGCGAAGCTAAAAAGCCTGTTGATAGATTGGCAACGATTCGAGATATTTTTGAGATCTTGTGCTTTTTGTGACCCCAATTTTTTTATTACTTGTAACTCGGAAGTATATGTTGGCAAGCAGCTTGGGTCGGTAAATACTCCCAGATGCTGTTGTGGAAAGGATGTGTGAACCCATAAGAGGAAGTGGAAGGAACGTAACTACTGATAATTGGTTTACCATACCAGTCTTAAATTGGCAGAAAACCTAAAGAAAAAATTCAGGATGACTCTCATAAGAATGGTTAGGAAAAATAAAACAAAGCTCTTGCTGTTAAATTTACCCGCCCAGTAATCCGGCCTGCAAAATCGTCAAATGTTTGCCTTTTCTCGAGAATTGCACGTTCTTATCTTATGTTCTGAAAAAACGTAAAATTATTTTGTTTATGTGAAGTTTACATCATGATGACACTATTGAAAGTGAAACAAAAAGCCAGATATAATAGGTACTTATAATCAAACTAAAGGAGGAGTAGATACTATAACGTTTGGGTTTTCACCCCCGTTACAATTGTTCTCCTTCGTATTTGTCGATTACCAATCTCCGGCGGACCTTACGCATTTTCTGATTATTTTCTGATTATATATTCCATTCCTATCCCTTTCAAAATCCCTTTTCCGGCCTTGTCATTTGTCTGGGTACGACTAACGCTGACAATTAACCGGTCATTTTGTGATCTCTCTGTCGGCGACTAGCAGCGTGGCGTGCTCCCTTCTTCATTAGTACCTACTAACACGGTAAATTTTCTTTACCTCAAGGCTTTTTTTTGTAATTTCATGTGTTGTTCCATTGTACAGGGTCTATTTTGCTTCTAAGCCCATGTCTATTTCTGCTGCTAAGTCGACGCCTATATCTATTTCTATTGCTACTTCGACATCCATTCTACGTCTACGTCTGTGTCAGCTCCTGATTCTGATTCTGCTTCTGTTAATTCTACCACTGCAAGCCCAGTGTAACAGCCACACCACCAAGGCTTCCACAGCAACTTACGGCCTGCCGTGCACCGTCAGCAACCTTTGCCGTACCTTTGGTCCGAACAGAGCGTCCGATACTTGCAAGCTGCTGTTCGCAGATAAGTGTCTAGATATTAGGTATATATCTGTCTATAAGTGTCTAGATATTAGCCGCTACTGACGCCCAACTTCATTTAGATATTTGTCTTGTGATATATTTTTTTATTTATTATGGTTAAGTATTTTTTCATACTAGTAATTGTATTTAGCTGTTAGATTAATATATAGTATAATTGTTCAACAGTTGTTGCTATGTAAGACCTAAAGCCTTACTCGCACACCCCGCCCCGTCATTAAGGGTTAGTCAGGCATAGTGGAACGTTACAATACGGTGGACAAACTTTGCGCTGCTTATAATTGTGCTCGTGCCACTCGAAGGTAGTCAATGGTAATCTTTTACTCAATATTATACGTTGCAGATAATTTTTACCGGAACTATCTTTTGAATTAATATGTGATTATATCGGATATTATTAGGGAAATATTAGGGAGATTTTTGCATTAGAAGTTATGGAACAGGTTGCTCTTCTTACTTCTATGAAACTTCCAGCAAATAAAAAAGGTCCATGTGCTATGTGTAACAGGAAAAAAAATCTCCCCACCCGATATTTCTGCAAAAAATTTTACACTTATGTATGTTTGGAACACGCTCTAATAATTTTTCCAGAGTGTTTTGAAATCGAGCATAGTGAAACTTAATTTTACAATGGCCCTTTACACTACTATCAAGTTATTTTTATGTTCTTTTTTTACTGAAGTTCTTAAATGTATGTATTAAAAGTTTTGCATGTTATTTTAAAAGAAACATTTTATTGAATGTATTTTTATGTTCTTAAATAAATAAATAGTACAATAATTTAAGTTTAATAGGTGACTTTTTATTATATGATTTTCTATCTTAATCACTACGTAGCAAAAATACGAGATTTTGTAATGGTGGACTAGGAGTCCGCAGGGACCACTGATGTTCCAAAACTTAGCGTGACTACAGGAAAGTTAAGAAAATATGTCAAGAAATATTAACTAAAATGATGGAAGTGGTTTTAAAACGAGGTACAATTTTAAAGTGGGAAAACGGTGATCCTTTCACAGAGATTATTTGGGAAAAAAACACCAGAAAATATTGTTTAATTCGCAATTTTAATAATAAATAAATAAAACTATAATCTTCAAGTTTATATTCTTTTTTTTCTTTCATTACAATATACGAAAGCGTTTTGCATGATCATATCAACTTTTTTTTATTATTTTCAAACAAAAACGTTCAGTTTTAACCAAAAATAAAGTTTTTTGGACAAAGCCTTATTTCAAAAACTTAATCATGGTTTAGGCTAGCCCAGCCAGTCTTCTGATCGCTAAACCTAAGATTCTCATTTACATAAATCCCGCCCAAACTGCAAATTAACCAGTTAAGCTAAACGATTCCATTAGGACGGCAGAAAATTAAATTAACTTATTCCCGCCTTTTCTTTTTTGTTTTTTTCTCCTATTCAGGGGGGAAATGAAATAATAAAGGAGAGGCCAACATTAAAATATAAATTGGATTTTTGTATTAAAACCGCAAATGAGTCCTACTGATTTTTATGTTTTCCCAGAAATATATGCGATATAGATAAAAGTGAATTTTATTCTAATAATATTATTTATTTCCTATTCTGTTGTTATTTTAATCTAAAACTTCCACGACCACCTCCAGCGACAAACAGTTCGCCTTACCGAGAATTTCCTTATTTAATTTTATGGTACCATTTGATTCTCATTATCTGTCTAAGATGACGTTTCTGATTCCTCTCGAGAAATCTCAGGTATTCCCTGTAGGGTGCCCACAGCTCACAACCGCAAGTCAGCGAAGGCACGGTCTCAGACAGTTTAAGTACAAACATTTATAATGAAGAAGTCACTACAATCGTTTAATTAAATGTTTAATATGTCCACCATTTTGTACAATACAAACTCTAAACCTAATATAAACACATTTCTTATTCTAATTTGTATGTATTTTATTGTGGTGAGTGGTATTTGATAAACTTGTTCTTCAACAAAACTCCATAAGTAAAAATATAGTTTGGTTAAATCCAGGGATCTGGCTGGCCACGGTAAAGGACCTCCCCTACCAATCCATTTATTTTCATAATTCTTGTCCGAATATTGTCTCACCTGCCTGCTAAAATGTGGAGGAGCGCCGTCTAGCTGTAACCACATTCGTCTCGCTACAGTTAAAGATAATTCTTCAAAACTATTTTGCAAAAAATTGTGAAAACTATCACCATTAACTTTATTTTAAAAAAAATATGGCCCTAGAAGGCGATCTCCGGTCATACCAGCCCACACATTAAGAGACCATCTATGCTGATGATTTAAAGGGATATTGAATCTTGGATGTCCACCTCTGTAATAGTGGAAGTTATGTCGGTTGACGTACCCATTTTTGTGGAAAGTCGAATTTTAACTAGTAGACTTCGTTCTATTTTTGGTTCTAATAAACATACTACACAATTTGACAGTTCACAAAGTCCAAATAATTGAAAGTCTGATTCATTTGTTTCTATGCCATGATAGTCTAGGGCATCTAAGTCATCTGTGTGCTTTAAGTTGTAATTGGATATTCACATTTCTTTTCGACAGTCAAAGTAATAGATCAAAAAAATATGTTTTCTATTTAATTATGAAAGACGTACACTCTTTTTTTCTGTATCATATAAAAACTGTTTAAAAGCTATACAACAGAATTTAAAAGCTATAGAACAATGTTTGCCATTTGAACTGAATTTTATAACGTTATTACTGACAGGTCTAAGGTGAATTCCATTAGAAACGAGATGTTAAAAACAAAAATGTAAAAATCTCGGAAACTATGAGCGATAGGTGTAAAATATGTTTAAGAAAGAAGAATAGAAGTGTTTTGACTTTCCATTAAAAAAAACTGAGATATTATGTTTTGATTTTTTTTTTCATTTATCCTGGACAGCTTGCTTGCTTAACGTAAACAAATTTTGTTTGCATTTATCAGTAATATTCCTACCAAAAAGTAACAAACCTACATCAAACAATCTATGACATTGCAAAATAGAGTCTGCAACTTCGATATTTTTACAAAATGGCGGATATCCGTAAAACTATTGGGTTTAGGTACGCGACAAATTTAACAAAATATATTTAGAATCGATAGCAGAATGCAAAAATAGATGAAAATATAGGGTGTTCGATAACAAAAAGGAAAACCAAACCCTGCCACGGTTTTGTGAGATACCCTGTATAAATAAAATTAATTTTTAATTATGCAGCCTATTCAGTTATAGAAGTCTAATACTTAAAATTTTTCTCTATATCCAATATCAAGATAACAATCGATACCCCACTATTGGGACACCCTGAATATATATATATATATATATATATATATATATATATATATATATATATATATATATATATATATATATATATATATATATATATAGCTTAAAATCTCGAAAACTTAGCCAAAAGAAACTGCTAATACCAAAGTTCGACCGTACGAAAATAAAACCAACTCTAACAGAAGAGCTTGATAAACAACCAGCACAGAACTGCCAAGAATTAAAACAAAAAATTATTAAAACAGCCTTAAAGTCGGCCCCTTTACAAAAACGTAGAAAACATCCGTGGTGGGATGAAGTTTACGAGCGAGCAGTATTAAGCCGAAGTAAAGCATTCAAAGATTGGAACAGTCAAAAAACAGCAATAAATTAAAAGATCTTTTTGGAAGTAAGAAAAGAAACATCGAATCTAATTAGACAAACTAAAAGAAAATATGAAAACAATCACCTTAATGAAATTAAAACAGATTTCCAAAAAGATAACACCCGAAACTTTTAAAAAACATTTAAAACTAAATTAACAGGCTATCAACCCCAAAGTCTTTACTTCCAAAAGCAAAACGGACAATTAGCTCTAAATAACCAAGACAATTGCAAAGAACTTGCGAAGTATTTTAAACAACTACTAAACTGTCCGGAGCCCTTAAACAAATTACCAACACTAAATCCTAAACAAACAAACCCAGATTCATTACCACCGAATGAAGATGAAATAATTAAGCAAATCAAGCGACTTAAAAATAACGAAGCTTCTGATGAAGATAGAATCACTGCTGAAGTTTTGAAATCCCCTGGTCCAGGTACAATAAAAAAAATAACCAAAATTCTACCGAACGGATTTCGGCGAACCGAACGGATTTCGGAAGATTGGAAAGATGCTTTAATCCATCCACTACATAAGAAAGGAGATAGAACGGATGTAAACAACTACAGAGGAATATCTCTTCTCCCAGTTTGTTACAAGATTCTATCTCAATCTCTACTAGACAGAGCACAGGGACAGTTAGAACTTAAAATTGGTGAATATCAAGCAGGTTTTCGACCGGGCAAATCCTGCCCTGAACAGATCCTGAATCAAAAGTTGATCCACATCAAAAATTGTACAATCAAAATCTCGTCCGAACATTTGTAGATTTCAAAAAAGCATATGATTCTACCGACCGCGAATCTTTATTCCAAATCTTGAATGGACAAGGACTAGATCTGAAAACGCTGGCAATTACTAAAGCAACACTAACTAACACAAGGTCAAAAGTTAAATTCATGGGTGACATCGCAGAGCCCTTCGAAATTAAAACTGGAGTGAGACAAGGGGATGGACTCTCGCCACTCCTATTTAACTGTGTTCTAGAAAAAGTAATACAGGAGTGGTGAGAAAAAAAGTCGGCCCTGAATATTGACCAGCCCATTAAACTGGGGAGATAAGATATATTACCGGCACATAAATAGATTGAAATCTTGATTGAAAGACACAATACATGACCTGCAACACTAACTACTAAGAACAGAGTCTCAATTCAAACTACTAACAGACGAGTCTCTCAATTCAAATTTTTGGGTGAAATAATCATGGAAAATGGGTTGGAAAAAAAGATCAATAAGGGTAAATGTAAAAAAATGGAGACGGCATTGAGTCATAAACAAAAAATGCATATCTAAAAACACAAAACTGAGATATTACAACACAATTATTAAGCCAGAATGTCTATATGGGACAGAAACGCTCATTTTGAATAGTAAGAGAGACTTCGAGGACATTGAAAAGAAGGAAAGAAAAATCATAAGAAAAATCTTAGGCCCCAAACAAATAAATAGCTCAACATACCGACTTCGAGAAAACCAAGAAATCAAACAATACACGGATATACATAGCGATATGAGAAAAAGAAGACTTAAGTTTTACGGACACACAAAACGAAAGAATCCGAGTAGGCTAACCAGACAGATAGTTGAATTTTATGAAAATAGGAGTTGGAGCTAAAGTAGAAATAATTAAATGAATTGCTGCAATTAAAGATAGGTCCTCTTTAGATCAGCAAATATTGCACAAAGTGAAATTTAGGATAGAGGCTGTTTCAGACACAAGGTTAACGTTTGGAAGGTTGGACAGAGTGAAAAATGTAGGAAGACTGGAACAGCTTGGTCTGACGAAAGGAAAAAGCTCATAGCGAAAGAATGAAATTAGTATGAGCGCAAAAGAAGGCTAACAACAACAAACGCCTCTAATTCTACTTCGCGTGGTCCACTAGAGCTCATACGTGAATAATAATAATAATAATAATAATAATATATATATATATATATATATATATATATATATATATATATATATATATATATATATATATATATATATATATATATATATATATATATATATATATATATTTATATGCTGAAGAATAATCTCCATATATCTTGGTATCGTATTTAAAGCAGTTCAGATGTTCCTTCAGTCACCATCAACCGTCAGCAAGTATCTCCCGAGACTGGTTTCTGGAATATTCGAAGCCAACTGAAAGTTTGACCAAGGGTCCTCACCATATATATGGTTAGTAATTGGGCATTTTCTTCGGGGAGTACAAAAAACAAACTCTTTTGGATTTTTCATAATTATGCTAACTTTTACTGTACACGCCTCAATAAACAGTGCCACAATATTTTGCATGACGTTTTGGATATGAAAACTCTTTTCGCTCGATGGATACCATGTTTATAAACAGTCAACTAAAGGCGTATTCAAATAAATATTTCTTAAGACCGTTTAAATTTATTTAACCACAATTCTATAACAGCAGGTCAAAAACAAATTAATCATTACAGCAGAGCGAGATACGAAGCAGCAGTGCAAACAGTATATGAGAGTTGGTGAAGGTGCACCACAAAAAAAAACGAAAACGGTTACAGAAACAGTCATGGCTACGATTTTCTGGGATTCTCGTGGTGGGGTGTCCACAAACTGTTTGACGAAAACTAGGCTATCACCAGAGAGTATTATGCTTCACTACTGGACGAATTTGAAGGGTACTATCCAGTCTAACTTCTAGTAAACCTTTATAATTGTCAAACCTATATGATTGTCAAAAAACATGTGCTCTTTCACTACGATAATGTGCATTCCTGCAACAATCTATAAGTCTATTTCGAACAACGCTCATATTTGTTGGTAAAAACCCAAGAGAATTATTGTTTCGACGCCAAACATTACCAAAATCACATTTGCACGTCGCCGCCACTGATCAATTAACGCGTCCGCTGCCGGATATTATCGCCATACAGTAAAGGGTCAGTGCCACCACAAAGGGTTAAAACTGTATTATCCCCGACAAATTTAAATCTCGCAGGTATATTAATTAGCCGCCATAAACGGGGGATTCTCGGCTTAAAACCGGTTATGTGTTTCCATCTTGTGATTTTCATTTCGTTTTAGGAGCAGCATGTGTTTGGGTCTATACAGCTAATTCATGTCTCTAATTACAAAACTTTGTTTACATATTTAAATATGATGGTTAATTATTAAGTTGACAACTAAATACTGTCCGGTAAGATTTACCGGTATTGATTTTTTTAATAGCTCATAACACACTTAAGAGGTAACTTTGTAAGCATTATATAGGTTTATATAGGATGTTGTAAAAGAAGAGTTCCTATTTAAAATTCATCGTATTTTTGTTTTAGCATTTTTTATTAAATCTTCTCTTCACGTAAATCCTCAACAGTACAACAGTTGACAAAGACGATATCATCGCAAGTTTTAAAATCCCTATACATCAGCGTTCCAACAGACGAGACCTTAGAACTAATTACAGAGAACGAGACCTTCGAAGACCACATTCTGGATATCGCAAGACATTGTCTAAACAACTTCTATTTTCTATTCGACAAAACATTCCACCGACAGACATAAGGAGCAGCAATAGGTTCTTCACTCTCTCTTGCTGTAGCAAACCTATTTATGGTCTATTCTGAAATGCAAGCCATCGAATAGCCAGTCTCAAACCAAAACTCTAGATAAGATACGTTGATCGATATATTCGTCATATGGCCACTCAGAAAAAACGCAGCTCTTCAACTCCCTAAAACATCTGAACTCTCAACATCCAAAAATACAGTTTACACTAGAAATGAAAAAAGAAAACAAACTACGGTTCCTAGACAATCTAGCCACAAAAACAACAAAAGGGTGTCTACAACACAGTACACCTAAAACCAACACAAACAAATAGATATCTCAACGCATAGTCACACCATCACCCCACTCAAATCCAAGCAGTAGCAAACACCCTAATTTCAAAATCCATCTGTCTTATGGACAGTGATGTACAGAAGGCAGAACTCAACAACATATCGAATATTCTAAACAAACCGGCTACTCGAAAAGGACAATCACAATGCAACAACAATAGCAATACAACAACACCAAACAAAAAAACGATAAAAGAAACCGAAAAGACGTTCAATGTAATACTGCCATACATCAAAGTAATAACGGATCGTATCGGAAGACCTTTAAGAACACACAAAATAAGAACAGCAAACAAACCTCATCGAACAATAGACATGTCCTTGAGAAACCCGAAAAACAAAGTCAGTCTCAAAAATCAAGTAGTTTACCGCCTCCCATGCTCAGACTGTAACAAGACCTATATCAGACAAACAAACCGAAATATATCTGTTAGAATCGAGGAATACAAAACGAGCACACGGAATAAGCAAACAACATCGGCATTATTCCAACACCAACTAGAAACAGGGCACAAAATGAACTTTGATGGATGTAAAGAGATAGTCAACATAAATCATTTTCGGACACGTCTGATCAGAGAAGTTATAGATGTCGAAACACAAGGAAGTAAAAACAAGAGGAACGACGCTCTACACTTGCCTCCAACGAGGAAAAGTGTTCTTAGATCAACAGACTTAGATAGCACGACTGGAAACAAAGGCGACACAAGCGCCTCAGGGAGCGGAGCTAGAGCCAATCGCTACCGACTAAGACCTACACCAAAACAAATAAATACCGTACGGGAAACCGATACTTCTGAGAAAGTCACGAACCTCGAGACAGTAAGCACCGAAAATGCCAAATACGATTTTGGCGAAGCTGTACGCCTGTAGAGCGAATAAAAGAACCACTAAAGCCATGACCATATAAATAGGCCATGTCAAATGGTGACTGCAATCACATACAGCTATGCCATCCTGCGGTAAACAGCCGCAACAGTCAGACTGTGGGAGACTGTTCGTGAACCGTCTAACCTCGAGTAAGTACCAGGTATGTTCGAAAAAATAGTGAAGTCGGCTCGTGGAAAAAAGTATTAAAAAACAAAGAAAGTTCATCCTTGATCCATGATTCTCACTCGTGAATCGGGACACTCGGAAACAACGATGATACATCAAAGGAAACCAAGACCTCACCTTCTAGATGTCTGTTTTTTCTATGAATTTTGTGATTGATAGATTTTCAAATTCCTTTTTTAAATCATTTGGGCCAAGTTGTATCTTGGAGAATTAATGGCTGATACAATTGGCTATTTCATGATTTTAATGTATTTCTGACTTCGGTAACCATTTTTGACAATGGATTCCTAGGTAATCGTTTATATGGACCTTCTTGAATTAATTTTTCAACGCATTCAAAATAATCAAATTTGTCCATTACTACAACCTTATTTCCCTTATCTACTTTTAAATTAAAACAATCCTTCCAAATAATGAATTAGGGACGTATCTGAAGTGAACGGTTATAATAACAATATTGAATATAAATTAGAAAAATTTAAAAAATTGTTAAAAATATCTACGACTTTTCAAAAGGATCAGAACAAAAATAAATTCATAGTAATACCGTTTGAAACGCAATTAACACTAGGGCTAGACAATATTTTGAAAAAAGTAAGCATTGAAGTTGTGTACAAACCATATAATGAATTAAGAAGTCTTGGGTAATCCAAAGGATGGAGTTGATCAACATCAAAAGTCGTGGATTTATGAAATTAGTTGTCAAGATTGTGATCGAAGGTATATTGGGCAATTTTAAAGATCCATAATAACGCGATATAAAGAAGACATTGCCCGCATTAGATATGGGAGAAATGAAAAATCTTTGGATGCGCTTTGGATGCGTAGGCAATAATTCAAAAAGTAAAATGCAAGAAAACCATTAACCGGTATAAAGGACTTATTCCGCTGAGTCAACTTTTTCAATTATTAATGTAAGGCTCAGTAAACTTTACGATTTATGATTTTTACACGCTTCGTTAAATATGGTTATCATATAAATAGAACGTAGTTTAGTTTAAATCATCTCCTGTTGATGCTAACATGGTTAGCAAAACGTACGTCGAGAAGTTGAAAAAGTGAGTTGGTGTTTAGAGGTAAATCTCTTTGAGTTTATTGTTTTACACCGGAGGTTCCAATGGAAATATTGATATTTTTTATATTAAAAATCAACGAAGTTGCACTTAATTGAGAAATATGCTTTCTTCTTAAAGCAATATAGCCTCAAAACAGTTCAATTTTATTTAAAATAATATTGAAAATTATAAATAAATAACGTCTTATTTATTTTTTACCAGTCATATATTATTTGAACAGACTCTATATTACAATGACGTATTTTTTAATTCTTAAATTCTGATATTTAAATGGCAACAAAACACGCAATTTACAACATTATAAAACTTTTACTATAATCTCGTCATCTACTCATCATGTTACATTGAAGATAGTTCTTTGAGAAACTTCAGATAATTAGAGTAGTTTACAATATTACTGGGAAGTTGGTAATGTATCCTTTAAACTTACCCATTAAACCACTTTAAAATAATAACTAGAGAGAACATATGATACATGGAGATTCTTGTACATGTATCAAGACTTGTTAACATATTACGTAGTATATATAGCCGTATAATTAATGGTGATTTCTTGGTTGGTGTAACATCATTGCGTAATATATTTTAGAATATATTTTAAACATAACTATTTCAGATGGTGTTTTTCGAAAGGATACAAAGAGTTTGTTAAGAAAAAAATTATATTTAATATCTATTGAGTTAATGTCTGAATGATTGTGGCGTGTTCATATATTTTTTTCCCTTTATTTGGGGTTTTCACCACTATCTAAAACTCAAAAAATATCAAAAACACCTGTTCTTATGTAAAGAAAGAATCACTGGGTAAAAACAAAAAACCAAATAGAGACAAATTTCTCAGTGATTCTTTTTTGTAATAAATTTGCCTAACGAACAAAATTTTAAAGATATAAAAATGTTATAAAAAATTTTACAAACTTTTAACGTTAACGTTTCGGAGGGTCCTCTTCCCCCATTTTAAAAACTAAACTAAAAAATAAATTATATTTATTTGTAATATATAAAGTAACGAGTGAAAGTAAATATATTTTCTTGTGTATGTCAACGATACTTACATTGACAACAATAGATTTTCATGACAGTGACATACTACCAAAAAATATATCTAGGTAATGTTTACTGTGTGATTGTTTATTGTACTGATTGTGTATTGAAATATTTAAATGTGAACAGAAGATTAAAAGAAACCGCTATAATTAATTTAAATAACAGAAGATTAAAAGAAGCCGGTATAATTAATTTAAATATTAATCTCCTGATGATGCTAACATGGTTAGCAAAACGTGCATCGAACAGTTGAAAAAATATTTAAAATACCTGTTCTTATGTAAAGAAAGAATCACTGGGTAAAAACAAAAAACCAAACGGAGACAAATTTCTCAGTGATACTTTTTTAAAATAAATTTGCCTAACGAACAAAATTTTAAAGATATAAAAATGTTATAAAAAAACTTACAAACTTTTAACGTTAACGTTTCGGAGGGTCCTCTCCCCCCGTTTTAAAAACTAAACTAAAAAATAAATTATATTTGTAATATATAAAGTAACGAGTGAAAGTAAATATATTTTTTGTGTATGTCAACGATACTTACATTGACAACAATAGATTTTCATGACAGTGACATACTACCAAAAATATATATATAGGTAATGTTTACTGTGTGATTGTTTATTGTACTGATTGTGTATTGAAATATTTAAATGTGAACAGAAGATTAAAAGAAACCGCTATAATTAATTTAAATAATAGAAGATTAAAAGAAACCGGTATAATTAATTTAAATATTAATCTCCTGATGATGCTAACATGATTAGCGAAACGTGCGTCGAGCAGTTCAAAAAAATTATTTGGTGTTTAGTGGTAAATCTCTTCAAGTTTAGCGTTTCACCACAAAGGTTCCAATAGAAGAATTAAACTA
The DNA here is from genome assembly GCA_031761425.1 of Cosmopolites sordidus. Lineage (NCBI taxonomy): Eukaryota > Metazoa > Arthropoda > Insecta > Coleoptera > Curculionidae > Cosmopolites > Cosmopolites sordidus. The sequence goes on from JARFXV010001138.1 coordinate 181,256, forward strand.
AAAGATATTAACTAATATTAACCTGCCTTATTAAATACCAGTATTGAAGACCTTATTGCCCCCATTAGATATTCGAAAAATTAATTTTTTTTGAAATCGAAGGCTAACTATCCTTTTTTTAAATAATGTATGTTTTTTTTAAAGATAAAAAAATGGTTAAATAATAGGGCCGGACCTAATAAAATAACAGGTTAAAAGATAAAATTAATATTATATCTGGTTTAGCAGTTTTTAAATATTTACGTTTAGTACGCATTCTTTTCTTAAATAGTGTAGTTCTATAATTTCGATCGTATTTTTATTATTCCAAATGGGCTAAGAATTGCCTAAAAAGTGTTTCCTGTAGTGCTAATTTTAAAAGAAAACATTTATCGTCCGATGCTAAGAAAATTGTTAGAAATGTGTATGTTTGTTTATTGAATAGGGGGCTTAATGTAAATGCAGCCGCAGCAGAAACGTCTTCATTAACGAAAATTAACATTTTGCCGAAAGGCAACGAAATATCTTGAACCGGATTATATCTAACTGTAAACCAAAGGCTACATGCACTATGTATATTTAAGTAATGTCTAGTAAATTAGTATGTCTAGTAAGATTAATCAAAGTGTAAGATTGAGACCAACAGTACAATTGCATTGTACGTATGTGAAACATGGGTATTAAACAGGAAAGAAGAAGAGAAACTGTTAAGATGAGACCTTAAAGTAATAAGAGGATAGTAGAAGGAAATACAGTCGATAGTTTGTATATGAGAAGAAATCATAGAAGTTTGTATATGAGAAGAAATAATAGTCATGAAATCAGGAAGATGGCAGTGGTTTTGACACATAAAGAAAATGAGAAAAAACTAGAATATTTAATTTAATATTTATCATTCCAGATGCAGATTCAAGCAAACGTTTTTGTAGTAATCAATTGACTATGTGATAGTTTCCACGTAGTGTCCACGTAAAGTGGTCACGTGCAGAAATCGACAAAAACAATATTTTTTCGAAAGTGGCCCGTCGAGTTCCATTTTTCAATCAAAGGTACATTTCGAAGACTCCACGTGAGCTTTTAAAATGTAGAATTCGGCGACGCTTACTTTAATAGATGTTCGGCATGGTTTTTCCCCGCTGTCTATCTTTGTGCTCGTCAATTTCTGTTTAAAAATTTAAATTGTCATGTTGGATAACATCTTTTTTTTCCGTTTTTTTTTGTCTTGTTTCATACATCTAAAGTGGTTATTATTAAAACTGAATGATGTAAAAATGAAAAATGTATGATAGTATGTTACTATCGATAAATACAAATTCCTTTATACGTTACGTTTTTATTGGAAAACAGAAACATTAAAAAAACAAATTCCTTGCAAATTTGTCATCAACATTGCTAATAAATGCTCTAAATGCTTGTAGGAACGGAATTGGGGCGTAAACCGAGAACTACATGCACTCTGTCTAGTAAGTTACTATGTCTAGTAAGAATAATCAAAGTGTGGTATTGAGACCAATTGCATTGTACGGATGTGAAACATGGGTACTAACCAAGAAAGAAGAAGAGAGGCTGTTAAGATGAGGATGTAAAATAATAAGAGGCTAGTAGAACGAAATACAGTCGATGGTTTGTATAGGAAAAAGCGCATGACAAAATGTATACTATTTTCAAAGACAAGGACAAACATTATAGTCGTGAAATCAGGAAAACGGCAGTGGTGCAGCGGTTGTGCACATAAAGAACACGAGATAGACTAGAATAGTGAGGAACATTGGATGGGAAAGACTACAAAATGGAAAAAAGCAAGGGAGGCCAAGGAAGTGATGGAAAGAGGCTGTCATGGAAATCTGAAGGAGAAGCGAATAAAGTACAATGACTAGAGACAGGCAAACATGAATCAGAATCACAAAGATGTGAGCCTAAATTCTTGTAATATGGCTATATCTATCAATAGTTGTAGAAAAGACTTCTGGTACTAAACACTCGAGAGGATTCAAAAACGAAAAATAACGGAAAGGTATTAGAAAATTTAACACTTTCATATTGTAATAAAGGATATAACAATATTTAAATTCTAATATTTATCATTCCAGATGCAGATTCAACCAAAAGTTTTTGTTGTAATTGATTGACTATGTGATAGTTTTAGTGTCCACGTAAAGTCGTCACGTGCAGAAATCGACAAAAACAATATTTTTTCGAATGTGGCCCGTCGAGTTCCATTTTTCAATCAAACGTACATTTCGAAGACTCCACGTGAGCTTTTAAAATGTAGAATTCGGCGACGCTTACTTTAATAGATGTTCGGCATGGTTTTTCCCCGCTGTCTATCTTTGTGCTCGTCAATTTCTGTTTAAAAATTTAAATTGTCATGTTGGATAACATCTATTTTTTCCGTTCTTTTGTCTTGTTTCATACATCTAAAGTGGTTATTATTAAAACTGAATGATGTAACAAAGAAAAATGTATGATAATATGTTACTATCGATAAATACAAATTCCTTTATACGTTACGTTTTTATTGGAAAACAGAAACATTAAAAAAACAAATTCCTTGCAAATTTGTCATCAACATTGCTAATAAATGCTCTAAATGCTTGTAGGAACGGAATTGGGGCATAAACCGAGAAGTACATGCACTATGTCTAGTAAGTTACTATGTCTAGTAAGAATAATCAAAGTGTGGTATTGAGACCAATTGCATTGTACGGATGTGAAACATGAGTACTAACCAAGAAAGAAGAAGAGAGACTGTTAAGATGAGGCGGTAAAATAATAAGAGGCTAAACTAGAATAGTGAGGAACATTGGATGGGAAAGACCACAAAATGGAAAAAAGCAAGGGAGGCCAAGGAAGTGATGGAAAGAGGCTGTCATGAAAATCTGAAGGAGAAGTGAATAAAGTACAATGACTAGAGACAGGCAAACATAAATCAGAATCACAAAGCTGTGAGCCTAAATTCTTGTAATATGGCTATATCTATCAATAGTTGTAGAAAAGACTTCTGGTACTAAACACTCGAAAGGATTCAAAAACGAAAAATAACGGAAAGGTATTAGAAAATTTAACACTTTCATATTGTAATAAAGGATATAACAATATTTAAATTCTAATATTTATCATTCCAGATGCAGATTCAACCAAAAGTTTTTGTTGTAATTGATTCACTATGTGATAGTTTCCACGTAGTGTCCACGTAAAGTCGTCACGTGCAGAAATCGACAAAAACAATATTTTTTCGAAAGTGGCCCGTCGAGTTCCATTTTTCAATCAAAGGTACATTTCGAAGACTCCACGTGAGCTTTTAAAATGTAGAATTCGGCGACGCTTACTTTAATAGATGTTCGGCATGGTTTTTCCCCGCTGTCTATCTTTGTGCTCGTCAATTTCTGTTTAAACATTTAAATTGTCATGTTGGATAACATCTTTTTTTTCCGTTTTTTTTGTCTTGTTTCATACATCTAAAGTGGTTATTATTAAAACTGAATGATGTAACAAAGAAAAATGTATGATAATATGTTACTATCGATAAATACAAATTCCTTTATACGTTACGTTTTTATTGGAAAACAGAAACATTAAAAAAACAAATTCCTTGCAAATTTGTCATCAGCATTGCTAATAAATGCTCTAAATGCTTGTAGGAACGGAATTGGGGCATAAACCGAGAAGTACATGCACTATGTCTAGTAAGTTACTATGTCTAGTAAGAATAATCAAAGTGTGGTATTGAGACCAATTGCATTGTACGGATGTGAAACATGAGTACTAACCAAGAAAGAAGAAGAGAGACTGTTAAGATGAGGCGGTAAAATAATAAGAGGCTAAACTAGAATAGTGAGGAACATTGGATGGGAAAGACCACAAAATGGAAAAAAGCAAGGGAGGCCAAGGAAGTGATGGAAAGAGGCTGTCATGAAAATCTGAAGGAGAAATGAATAAAGTACAATGACTAGAGACAGGCAAACATAAATCAGAATCACAAAGCTGTGAGCCTAAATTCTTGTAATATGGCTATATCTATCAATAGTTGTAGAAAATACTTCTGGTACTAAACACTCGAGAGGATTCAAAAACGAAAAATAACGGAAAGGTATTAGAAAATTTAACATTTTCATATCGTAAATTTACAAATTGTAAATTTGTCATCAACATTACTAATAAATGTTCGAAATCAGTATAAACATTTCTGCCGTATGTTTAGTAATATCAATAACAATAATAGAAGATAACACGTCCACCGACGTGCAAACAACTATACATAGGACAGACAAACAAACGAACAGTGCGAGTGCAAAAGCATCAAGATAGCTTGAAAAACAAACAAATAACTTCAGCGTTATTCCAACAGAGCCATAAATAAATTAAAAATGCGACTTTTGTCTAGAAACTTGGTATGTGGTGTTAAAATAATATTCTAAACAACTGTTTTTAATAACTTTTTTCGGAATTTCTAACGCGAAGCAAAATAACAGGAATTGATCCCGTTTGTGAATTCGTAGTAGACAGAGTTTAAAGTTCAGATTTTAGTTGAGTATCTTAAAAAATGTGATCCTTCAACCTGTATGACTGTGCAAAAATTCAAATCTGGATTCCTTCATCTTAAATGCGACACACTATATATTATATATTTCCTGAAAAATATATGGAAGAAAAAACTAAACGCACATGGGAGAGATAAATAAATTATGAAATGATAGAACTTTATAACAATTATCCGTCAAATGAATAATAAAAGTACTGTAACTTTCATAGTTTCGTTCATATTTGTTTTTCTCTTTTTGTTGTTAATGATGACTAACTCTTTTATTGACTTTCACGAATGTCCTTGAATATATTTACGATATTTTTTGATATAAAATGTTTCCAAACCAAATCACTTGCAACGAAGTAAACAGGTATAATTCAATTTTTCCGGTTTTCCGTTGATTTCCGGTAAGTTTCCGGTGGATGCGGCGCCTCCACTGCCTGACACGTTCGACTAAGCGAACCGAACAAATTTGTCAAGTCAGGATTTAATCAGTTTGTGTGCGGGGAGTTTTTCATGATGACAACGACAATAACGTTGTATTTTCGATAATAATGATAAAACGTAAAAGCTTTTACTATAGAACAAAATAAGTTCTAAGCTAGAGAATCACTTGGAATATTTATAAAACTATTTTCCATCGCTTTCTGTAATTTTTTGTCATGTTTCTATCAGGGATGATGAAACGGATGTTAACAACCAGGAACAGTGGGTGGATAGATAAGGCAAAGGATTAGAGGAGACTCAAGAAATCAGAATAGATAAACGAAAATAATGGTAGGAATGAGGAATGAGAGAAGATATATTAAATTAGCTCCCTCATAGGTAACAGTTCGGCAGAGAGAATGTTATTCCTGGGGTGCAAATGATAGTCACAGGTAGGATTGAGCTCACTCCGTCCTTTGAGTTGGAGCCATTAGTGCAAATCAGAGGTATCTAACATTTTCTCGACCATCCACTTTACAAAAAAAAATGTAACGCTACCTTTTCCATAATAGTAAATAATACCATATATTAAAATATTGTTGCAAACAATTGTTGTTGCCAAAAAAAACATAAAACAGAAAAACAATAACAAACTATATAAATATATATATATATATATATATATATATATATATATATATATATATATATATATATATATATATATATATATATATATATATATATATATATGAACACTTTTGTTGGTTGATTGACCGGGAAGGAGCCCGACCTATCCCTTCAACTGGATGACATATGTTTCGTCTCTCGACATATGTTCTCGTCCAGACTCTTCAGGGCGCCGACATATACCATACCATCAAAAATAGGGAGACCCTATTCACAGCCAACAACCCATGTTTTTCGAATGAGACAGCAGTAGGACAGCATTGGACATAAGACAGCATTGGACGCAGTCCAAGAAAATCTAACACTACATATATACGCCATCCGACGGGAGGTCGGCGAAAAACATGGGTTGTTGGCTGTGGATAGGGTCTCCCTATTTTTGATGGTATGGTATATGTCGGCGCCTTGAAGAGTCTGAACCTCGAGAGACGAAACATATGTCATCCAGTTGAAGGGATAGGTGGGGCTCCTTCCCGGTCAGTGACCAACAAAAGTGTTCATTTAGGCGGAGACGCAGGTTGTTGTGTGTTCCACACGAGATTGTGGAACCCAACGGTTGGGTGTCTGATGACACTCAACTGCTGCTGTCTCATTGGACGCAACAAACAACTTAATGAAATACAAAAAGATTTCCAAAATAATAATACCTGAAATTTTTGCAAAACATTTAAAACTAAATTAATAGGCTATTAACCCCATAGATTTTGCTTCCGAAGGAAAAGGGACAATTAGCTCTAAATAACCAAAACAATTGCAAAGAACGTGGCAAATATTTTAAACAACTACTAAACCGTCCTGAGCACTTAATCAGATTACCAATACTAAACCCTAAACAAACAAACCCAGATTCATTACCACCGAATGAAGATGAAATAATTAGACAAATCAAACAACTTAAAAATAACAAAGTTTCTGGTGAAGAAGTAAGAAGCATATGATTCTACTGACCGCGAATTTTTATTCCAAATATTGAAAGAACAAGGCCTAGATCTGAAAAAGCTGGCAATTATTAAAGCAACACTAACTAACACAAGGTCAAAAGTGAAATTCATGTGTGACATCTCAGAGCCCTTCGAAATTAAAACTGGAGTTAGATAAAGGTATGGACTCTCGCCACTCTTATTTAACTGTGTTCTAGAAAAAGTAATGCAGGAGTGGCGTGTAAAAAAATCGGCCTTGAATATTGACTAGCCCATTAAACTGGGGAGAATTAACATTAAAATAGATTGTCTGGCATTTGCTGATGATACATAATACATGACCTGCAACAGACAAAAAACATCATTTCTAAAAACAAAATATGGTAACATCAGACGAGTCTCTCAATTTAAATATTTGGTGGTGAAATAATCATGGAAAACGGGTTGGAAAAAGCGGCCAATAAGGATAGATGTCAAAACATGGAAACTGCATTGAGACACACACAAAATTTACAAGAAATACGTATATAAAAACACAAAACTGAGACATTACAACACAGTTATTAAGCCAGAATGTATATATAGCGCAGAAACACTCATTTTGAATAGAAGGAAATACATCGAGGAGATTGAAAAGAAAGAAAGAAAAATCATAAGAACAATTTTTGGCTCCAAACAAATTAATAGCACAACATACCGACTTCGAGAAAACCAAGAAATCAAACAATACACAGATATGCATGGCGATATGAGAAATAGAAGACTTAAGTTTTACGGACACATACAACGGATGAATCCGAGTAGGCTAACTAGACAAATAGTCAAATTTTATGAAATTAGGAGTAGAGCTAAAGTAGAAATAATTAAGTGGATTGCTGCAATTAAAGAGGATCAGCAAATATTACACAAAGTGAAATTCAGGATAGAAACTGTTTCAGACACAAGGTTAAGGTTTGGGAGGTTGGCCAGAGAGAAAAATGTAGGAAGACTGGAACAACTTGGTCTCACGAAAGGAAAAAAGCTCATAGTGAAAGAATGAAATCAGTATGGGTGTAAAGAAAGGCTAAGAACAATAAACGTCTCTAACTGTACTTCGCGTGGTCCGCTAGGGACCATACGTGAATATTAATAAAATATTGTTACACATTATCTATACTTATTTGGTTTGTATAAATTAATTAAAAATGTCATCGAATGTAGTTATGAATTATTTGCTAAAAATTTAAAAACAAACACAAAATCAATAAGAAATTAATCAAAATTAATGAGCTGATTGAGACTGGTGGAGTTTCAACATTTTGATAATATCCAGTTCCAATTTCAATAACAGGCTGCACATCACGCTCAGTGATGTGCAGCCTGTTCCTTTTCTTCGATATTAAATTAGCTACTGCACTGAATTAACGCTCAGCCAAATACGATGAAGGAAATGCAATTAAAAATTTCTGTACTATTACCCACAATCCAGGATAGAGAACTGGTATTGATTTTTGAAATCAGAACACTTGAATCCTTTCCAACCATCCAACCAACCAACCTTTCCAACCAATCCATCCAACTCGGTACATTCATGTTTCAAATATACTGCAATCGCTACGAAAAATTAACATGAACAAGTTTTGGCCGTAAGTAAGTAAATATTCCTGTTTTGCAGAGACTGCAGATAATGTGGCAAAGTGTTTGTAGTTCACAACTACATTTATTTTGTTTGAACAGAATAAGTTTTTCCACAAAAGCAGCTATGACGTTTTTTATTTTAATTAAATTCAACTCATCACCTTGTAATTATGAATTGACTTAATTAAATAGTTTAAACAGGTTTTTCATATAAGCGACGTGATTTTTGTATATAATCTGGTTTTCGCACAGTTTTTCCAATTTGTTGTCCCTGTTTGCCAGTAGGGAGTCAAATAGATTGTAAAAACGATTCAGACAAATACATTTTGATGGTCAACCAACTTCTGTGTGCACCAGCAAGCGATTGTAATCCCCATCAGTTTCATTACAATGTTGGCCAAATAATATTTCACTCAATAAATTGTGTCTAATCTTATTGATTGCTCTACTAACGTAAAGGAGCGACATATGCAGACGTTCATTCAGATTTTGTACCACGAGTACATTTCGTATTGCTTGTTGCAAATGCGTTGTGAAATCCTTATGACGCACCGTCTTTGCTGGAGCACCACAAGTAGCAGTTGGGAGAATATTACGAATATGAATTTTTTTCTCTTGAAAAACTTGTTCATGGTATCAAATATCGGTTCTTCCTTTATATCCGTTTCCAAAGTTTTAGCAAATAATAACTATTGATAATTTTTTTCTTTTTTTATGAAACGAATATATGATAAGAGTAGCGTTTCATTATTTGGTAAAGTTGATTCCTCAAGTTGAATGGAAAATTCGCAAGTTTTTAAGTAGTCGCGTAATGATCTTTCAACGTATTTAGTAATTTTATCTATTGATCCTTGGATTGAATTATTAATCAGAGAAATTTTCTTGATATCCGACAGTGTCTTATGATGAAAAACAGTTTTTGTTACCTCTTTGACTACCAGCGATATTAATTCCTCGCCAATTGGGTGTGGTTTTCTCGTTTTGGGATTAATAATGAAATATTATATTATATAAAGCTCGTAATCAATCATCTTGTTTAGAAGACGACGCAAAAATGTTCAATATAGTTGGCTGTTTTAAATATTTGTTTTCCAGTCCTTGAAAATAGGATAAATATTTTAGAGGGCTTCATGGTTTCATTTGAAAAACTTTTTAGTAAATTAAAGACATAAGAATGGATCGTAGAATTGGATAATAATTGCATCGCCTGTCGATATTTTAAATACTTAATACTGTACTGCCGACATTTTTTCTTAGATTCAGATATTTTGAAACACAAAATTTGCCACGATTGCAATAAATAAACTTATAATATATAATAAGACATTTCTTGAGCTATACCGGCCATTTATAGATTTGATTTTGTGCACGCATCAACTTATATGCCTTTGTTTGTTTGCTTTGAAGATGCACTTACTCTGTAAACAAGTCATTACAAAGTCCCATGTTATTGTAGAAACATGATCGATTGCGTGAATCTCATCTTTGCTTACCAACTTGTAAAGACCAGTCACTGGCAAAATTAAACCGAATTAAATATGCCTATACCTAATACTAATTTAAATTATATAAAGCTTATTTACGCGGTAGCAATAAGATAAAATTTGTTGGATAACTAGATAAAATATTTATTCACAAAAACCCTAGGTATTTCCAAAGTATTGTATTATATTAATTTCCTTAATTAACGCCACGGGCATCTCCCTTGACTGTATAACGCCACCCATTTGCGTCTGAACCTGCTACCGCCGCCAGGGAAGGCTCCAGCGTCCACTGAAGGGCGGTAGCGTCCCCGTTGGGAGCCTATGGTATAAATGACATTATCAGAATGAAGGACCTTTAGGGAATATGGTAGCCGGAGGAAAAAAATCAGAAAAATGCTTATGTTATGGAAGCAGTTGGAAGAAACAAGGCGCAAGCGGATTGTGTATAACAACGTACAATGAAAAATTTATGGGGGTTGCTAGGGTCACCGGTTTTAATGGTTTTAAAGGCGGGCTTCATCCAAAACAAAATTTTGCTTTGCATCTATCTGGAATGGAAAGGACCCATGCACTTTGAGCTTCTTCAACGCAACCAAATCATCAACACTGTGCTTCACAATTTTATCGCCTTAATGCAATAGTTGAAACAAATAGGCCAGAATTAGCAAAACAGGAAAGGCATCATTTTTTTCGTGATAATATACACGTTTCAATCAAGGCCCATCAAAAATTATTTAGCTTTAATTGGTGGTTGGCCTACGATTCTCTCGTTTCAAACCAATAACCAGGTTCAAGGTAGGATCTTCCTCCTGATCTTTCTACATTTCAGCTGGCGTCCATAAATCACCCACCACCCTTATTTGCCCATATATTTGTTCTGTCCGCCTCACTCATCGCATATCGTACCCGTAGACTACCATCCATAATGCCGGTAAAAAGTTGTAGATAATAATGGTAATTACTAGAAATATCATATAAGTTTTATGACAAAACAGTTTTTATTTTATTTTTTTCATTATAATTAAAAAGTTTTATCAAATTGAAAATAAATTTTTAAACGGAGCACCGACGACACGCCGACAGTTCCTTAAAAAAACCCGAATGCCTCTGACGTCACAATGTTAAATTCTCCTCAACATCACAGACAACTGAAACGAGTGTTTTTGTTTTTAACGAATTTATTCTTGTTATTATCATCAGTGCATTGATATATTTATGTCAAATAAATTTATGTCAAAATTTATGTCAAATCTAAAAAGTTATCATGCCTGTTTCATACCATTTTGTACAAATACTACAAAAAAGACTCCCGAAATTTTTGTTTAATGTGTCACAATATATTAAACATCGAAATCAATGATTCCAAGCAGCACGAACATTTTGGCGATGTAGATATTTTTATAAATTAAGGTGATGGCGCATGCCATTGCATGAAACGATTTATTTACTTATCTTTTTTAACATGCCTGGTCCCTAGTAACTACATAATAAACTAAATAAATATTTACGTAAACTCTTAGCGTTTCTCTTTGTCTTAAAAAAAAACCTTACGAACTTTCTGAACAATAAAAAATAATACACAAAAATCGTTCATGCTTTCGTCACAACTAATATTTTAAAGCACCGGTAGTGATGAATGTTTAAATCGTAAAATACCTAAAATAGAAATTTAACAAACACTTTAGATTTCCAATATAAAAAAATGGAAAAAAGATATATTCCCCTTCAGGAAAATTTTAGCGTTTAAAAAAGTTAAGGCCCAGAGACAGATAGTACGAAAAAAAAATCATGCAGAACACCTATAAAAAGATATGTCGACAATTTCAACATTTTAAAAGCTCACGTGGATTTACGTGGAGTTTTCAAAACGCACATCCGTTTGGAAAATGAATTTAGACGGGCCACTCTCGTAAAACCGTTGTTTTTTCACGATTTTTCCAGCTTGTGGCTTTAAGTAGGTATTAAAACTGGTATATACACTGGGAAACAAGAAAATGCAACACTCAGTATACACATTTGAATTCAAATTACAGTCACTGTCTAGCGTTTCTTCTATACGAAAATTGTTACATGTCTTGCTTGCTTCCATTATTATTTCCGTGAATCAGATTTTCCTAGAGCATTCTGAAAATGAGTCACAATAATTTCGAGAAACAGTGCGCCATCAAATTTCTTTTCAGGCATTTTTAATCCGCCCTAAAGAACATGTTGCCCTCCTGTTGTCCTTTGATCCTGCGAAAAGTTTTTTGGGACCATTCTCGCGCTGGGTTTCTTCATACCCAATTCATTGGTCGAAATCTGATCAGCAGTTGTGTGAGTTAATTCGATTCTTCCCCAATCATTCTGACCGTCAACTGAAGATCAAGATGCACCAGATCCCGGATTCTATGGACATTTTCAGTACTTATTACAGTTGAAGGCCATTAAGAACACACCAAATTGGGCGACAAGAGTACACAAGATTTTTACATGTACATTTAGCCGTGAAAAAGAAAAAGGCTCGTGTCGATTCATTCGATCATTCTTCACCATGAAAACGCAAGCTCTCACTCCCCGACCGTAAAACTCAATAGTTGACTGGTCAAAATATCAAATTGGTGGGTCATCCACCGTACAATCCTGATTTGGCATCCAATGATTTCGTTTTGTTCCCGTCAGTAATAGGGAGGGAGGGGTACTGGGACACTTTAGGACCGCTGCTGCTAGGCGCCATTTAGCATGTACATTGTAAAGTTTGACATTGTTGACTGTATACGTACTCAGAACGTTTTGTCATACGGACGCTATTTGTGTTGTTAAGTGACTTGAAAATTTCATCTCAGTAAAAAAATGGAATTAACTCGTAAAAATTTTCAGGCGATGATTTACTACGACATTCGACGTGGATTATCTCAACAACAGTGCATCGATCAACTCACTTCGACTTTTCGCGATGAAGCACCATTTAAAACTTCTATATATCAATAGTTTAACTCAGATATGAATCTGAAAACACTTTTTTAAAACAAGGGATTTTTTGTAATGTTTTACTAATTTTAAGGATATAGAACATACAAAAAATATTACACATGCACCATGTGCGGCCTGGAAGGGCCAGGCCTGCATATATAACGTTAGGACCATAACAGACTATACTTACACGGGCGTAGCCAGGATTTAGTTTTGGGGGGGTTTAGTTTGAAGTAAATAAAACAACAAAAATATACTTACATGAAATTTAATATCTATATATTCATTGGAAAAATTATGACACATTTAGTTCTTAAGTTCTTAAGTTTAAAGTTAAGTTCTTAACTTTAAATGAAATGGTTAAATTAATTTCGTTCCTCTGCGCTAAATCTAAAACCATTAAAGAAGAAATCTTCGGCTTTTTCTTTTAAATATATCCACTACTTTATTTGTATGAATTTCTGTTCCATAGTGAATGTTCATGAGAGCCAAACCATTAAATCTGTTTTCACTTGTAGTGTTTCGTAAATAGTTTTTCAGTCTCTTTAGGCTCGAGAAAGACCTTTCTGGGGTAGCAGTGGATACAGGAATGGTAGCCAAGATTTGTAGTAATGTGTAAATATTAGGATAAAGGTTTTTATCCCACATATCTAGGCATTCCAAACTAGATTTCGGGGTAGGCGAGATACTTGTCATCACTGTTTTCCATACTTCAAGTTCTGCTTTAACCACTGATATGTTGCTCTTGGGAAGCAGTGATGAGTACGTGGAAATTGCTTCTTCAATTTCAGAACTGGCAGTAAAATTTGAAGGTAACACACCAAATAATGCTGATACTACTTTACGATGTTTGGTAAACCTTTCAACCAATTGTTGAATTGTATGATTAAGAAATGGAATGAACAAATTAATTTTGTAATAGGTGCATACATCCAATGCAGAAATGTTCGGTCTATTTAATTGTCTTCCAACGACGCGTGGCATTCGCAGTATACCACCATTTTCTTCCAGTAAAACTTTTGCGTCTTCATAGAGATGAAGATATTCGACGTCAGTGTTGTTTCTCAGGAGTTGTAAGATATTAATAACATCATCTACATGTTTGAATGCCGTGATAAGATCGATGTCAATTGTCTGTAATTGTTTTGATAACGACAATGTATAGCTCATAACTTTTTGAAGAATCACTAAACACATCAGAAAATCCGAAGATCGAAGCGTAGTTAGCATTTGGGCGGCTTGTTTGCGATGTTTCCTTATTGTGATTAAATTGGAGTTCTTCGAGAGCATTCACAATCACTGAATAAATTTCCCTGAATCTTATAATAGCTTCATATTTGTGGACCCACCGTATTTCACACATTGAGAGCAAGCTTTTTTGGTTACCGACGGGTAGTAGCTCTTGATTTTTTTCTTTCAACAAAGCAGTGCGTTGAGCAGAATGTCGAAAGTAGGAACCAACAGACTGCACAATCCCAATGCAATTTCGGATATTTGCTAATGAACATGAATCAGCAATAGCAAGGTTGAGAGAGTGTGCACTACAGTATACATAAAGAGCAAGAGGACATACTTGGCGAACATAAGCTTGGGCACCGTGCAAATACCCACTCATAGCTGCAGCCCCATCGTAACCTTGACCAACCACATGACAACATTCAAGTCCATGCTTTCCAGAGATGTAATAATAAAATTTGTGAAACCGGATCCTGAAACATCGATCGTTGGAATGTACTCAAGGAACATCTCTTTAAGTATATGGTGTTTATTATCTGTAAAATCAACATATCGAAGACATAACGAAGACATAACGAGAACATAACGAGTTCTACACGTTCGATGTTGGTGGTTTCGTCAGCCAGAATCGCAAATAGTTTGACTTTCTTTACTTCGTCAATTATTTTATGTTGAATTAATTCACCACAAATGTCAATTATTTCGTTTTGGTCCTAGGGGTTGTGTACAGGGCATTCTTCTGTGAAGTATTCAAATGCTCAGCCAGATCTTTATCTCCAGACTCAGTCGCAAACCGCAACAGGGCTCTAAAATTACCATCATTCTATAGTGGTTGTTCAGGTTCTGGTGATTCTGGTGTAATTTGTATGCGCCCCGAATCGATTTTACCTCTCAAGGAGATGCCTTGTTTGCCGCAAAAAATTATTGCTTTTACGATAGGGATTACTTTCTTTCGATTCTCCTCTTGTTGTCTCTTTCTTTCAGAAGACAGCTGTTCAGTGACCGAAAAAGCCTGCGAAAACATTACTTTTAGAAAGTTATCTGCCAGTTCTGAATGTCGCTTGTGGTATCCCGATTTCGCATGAGCTTCAAATATTTCTAGGGCATTTTTCCACTTACAAAAAGGTTCGGTTACCAACTGGCCGATCCTTTGATGACCGCCTTTACCTTCATCAAGCGAACGCCCCATTACCACGCAAACTCTTCAGTATGCTCCACTTTTATATTCCGAATATGACAACCAGGGGAATCTCTCCAACCATTTCAATTGAAAGCGCAAGTTTCGTTTTGCAGAAATAGGAAACTTATAATCTCTGGGTGGGTCCCATGGCGTTTTTAAAATTTGGACTTTAAAATATTCATCCAAGATTTTTTCTTGATTCGCGTAAAAACCAACATCCAACTTAGCTACAGTTGTAAAAGATGAGGCAACAGGCAAGCTGGCCTGTTGCAGACTAGATGTAGATTCGGCAGTTGAAGGTATCGAACAGGGCACCAGCGACATGGCATCGATTTCAACATTCGGTATTGTGATTGAGGTCGAGGTCGAGGGCCCGCTTGTCATCACAGTCTTCTTATCAGCATGCAAGGTAGCTGAAGCTTTGATAGCCAAATCCAAATTTGTTTCTTTATTAGAAACCCCTTGACTACACCACTTTTTCTAGTAGTCCATACCTTTAAGTTTATCACCCTTACAGTAATAATGATTCACGTATCTATCCTTAACAAGGTCACCGAATAACACTGCACTAAAATTACTCACTTAGACGGGTCACTTAATTCTCTTCACTATTCGTTAACCACTTTTCACTTATATTCGCTTCGAGTTCGCATGGAACAATACTGCCGTAAGCGCGGTCACGCTCCGCTTATATAGCAGCCCAGTAGTAGCCGTCCAGAAACTACCACAAAATTCCACAAAGCTCCACTCATTCCAACCGAGGGGCGTGGCGAATAATCGAGAAACAACGCAAAGTTTCCATACTATACAAAATAGTTCGACTACTCGACAAGAGATGGTGTTACTGTGCGCAACGTCCACTAATTCGGATATATATTCAATTCAAATGTAATAATTTAACTCTCTTCACTCCTCGTATTTTTTCGGTACAATATTAGGTAATATTTGACTTTTTTCCGGGAGGGGGGGGGGGGTTCAACCCGCAAAACCCCCCCTTGGCTACGCCCGTGTATATTTATATAACTAATAATAATTTTACATGACATCATTATGTGTAGTATGCAACAAAGCATTTGACATGAGCACCAACATCATGCTTATGACACCTGGTAGTATTATTTGAGCGACACTAACGACAATTTGTTTGTTTGTCCTATGGAATAACAAAATGGTCAATTTGTTAGAACTGTTACATGGCCTCTCTTAGAACTGTTACATGGTCTTTTATTCCGCTGAAGAAGTGCTATTGCTTCATTTTCTAAAATGTTGCATTTATATGTCTATAAAATGGTCGAAGTTTTTGCAAATTTGTCACTTTTAGCCAAATTATTGTTATCTGCGAAATGTACTCATGATATATTCAAACATATCTCTTGATAAACATATCTTTTTCACGTTCCCAGAAGATTCGACGCCTTGAAGGTTGTAAATATCATCTCAGTAATAGCACTCCCAAAAATGATCTAATTTCCCTACCAGAAATATTTCCTTGTTGGTTTTTCTGGTTTGAATACCTAAAAAATAAAATGAAAATAAATTAGAACATGATTGAAAAATAAATATTTTTATACCTGTTGGATACATCCACTATCAGTTGAATAAAGTCGTTATCAAAAAAGTTCTCAAATAATTCAACAGGATGTTTCCTTGGCTGTCACTTCTGAGACATCGGATTGCCATTCATCGTCCGAACCAATGATTTTAAAAAAATTTTTGCCCATTTGAAGTCAGTTTTCTTGCGTTTGAGACCTTGGTTAGTTATCTTAGATAGGCGTAGTGGCATCGTATACTCCTTATCATCAGAATCAAAATTAGCTGAGAAATTAGCTATATAATGGAAATTTATTTTAACAGGTGCTTTTAATTAATTGGCTGGTAAATTATTAATTGTTAAATTATTCTCATCATCTGAGTCGTCATCGGTAATATCGTCCCATGCATTTTCGGGCGGAAGCATATAAATATCCATTCCAACCTCAGGGAAATCATTATCATAAGCCATAGTTAAAGTTCCGTTCAACGTAAGGACCCTAAAATTATAAACTTTAAGATTCAATTTTCAAAAAAAATAGAATCACGATACTTTATATACCTAGCATCCTACATGTTAGGTATATAAAGGTTAATGAATTCAATCGTGGCCGTCGACACCATGTGATATAGCATGAGATTAAGGCGTCCCTAGACATTAGTATGACAGACACACACAAGATTTTACATGAATGTTTAGCCGTGAAAAAGATTTGTGCACATTGAATTCCGCATAATTTGATAATCTCTCAAAAAAGGCTCGTGTCGTTTGGTGTAAAAAATTTTCAAAAATACAATAATGGTGCGTCAAATTCCGTGTATAAAATCTACACTGGTAACGAATCTTGATGCCTATGAGCCCCTAAGTAAACAGCAATCGACTGTATGGATCTATCACAATGAACCAAACCCAACAAAAGTTATTCTCGCAAAAAACACTTTGAAGCAGTCGCTTGTTTTTTTGGGATGAATGGCTACATTGGGATAAGTGGCTACAATGCCACTACATAATCGTTGAACTTTTAATTTCAAATGATACACATCCATTTGTTTGCCAGAAGTACTTGAAGAAATAAAAAAAGAACAACCACCGACGCCGGATCATTTGTATAAGTGACAACGCCACCACTCACACCGAATAACTCAATATTTGACCGGTCAAAACGTCAAATTGATGGGTTATTCGTCATACAATACTGATTTGGCACCCAATAATTTACTTTTGTTTCCGTCCGTGAAGAATAAACTACGTGGTCGGTGATTTCCGACACCGAAAAAAGAGATTGATGGATTCAAAATTAATGTTTTGGAAATACCATAATTGGAATGGATAAAATACTATTGGAATTGATTTATACTAATGCAAAAGTGTTTCTATTATCGCGGAGAATATTTCGAAGAACCAAAAAACCATTTTCAATGAAAAATATTTCTTTTATTTATTATTCCGAATACATAAATAGCAACCCTCGTATGTAATGACTGAATGATTGTGGCGTGTTCATATATTTTTTTCTATATTTGGGTTTTTCGCCACGATCTAAAACTCAAAAAATATGAAAAATATCTGGTCTTATGTAAATAAAGAATCACTGAGTAAAAACAAAAAACCAAACGCAGGCAAATTTCTGTGATTCTCTTTTGTAATAAATTTGTCTAACGAACAAAATTTTAAAAATATAAAAAATTAAAAAAACTTTTAACGTTAACGTTTCGGGAAGTATTCTCCTCCCGTTTTCAAAACGAACCTAAAAATAAAGTATATTAATTTCTATAAATTATGAAAAGATGAAAAGAGGATGTAAAATAAATGTTATCTATATAAATATTATTATAATTAGGTGCGTATAGACCCGGTTGGATCACGCAAAGCATTCTGACTCATTTTCGAGAGTTCTTTCTGATCCTCCACACCTCTCTCATCCTTTCTCCGTGGATGAGATCCTCTCTTTCTCTCCTCCGTCCACTTTGTTCCCGATCTCTTCGAAACTTCGTTCTCTGATGCAACGTTCCACGTATGTATTTTGTTTCTGTACGTTCTTCTATCCTCAATCTCTGACGGACCCATTTGTGCCTTTCCCAGATCAGCTCTGACTTGTGTGATCCATGGTATTGTTGACTTGACTCCTTGTATGTATGTAAGAATTCTGTTGGTGAGTCTTGTCGGTGGGAGTCTACTGATATGTCCATAGAATTTCAACTTTCTTCTTCTTATGTCCGCCGCTACGTTGGACATTCTCTCTGTGGTCTTTCGACAATGTAGTCTGTATCTTTCCTCTGTCAGTTTTGGGCCGAGAATGGTCCTCATAATTTTGCGTTCTTCTTTTAGTATATTTTCTACGCCGCTTTTTGTATGAACTGTAAGTGTCTCGCTTGTGTATAGTACTTCTGGTTTGATTAATGTGTTGTAGTGTCTTATTTTTGCGTGTGTGGATAGGCATTTCTTATTGTATATATTGTGCGTCTCGCCGTATCTTCATCTTCTGTAATCGAGTCTTCAGTGCTATCTTCTCTCCTCCTGTGGGTTTGAGGATCTCGCCCAGATATTTGAAGTGAGTGACCATATTTATTTTGCCGTATTTGGTGTTCAAATTTTGGACATGTCTTTGACTTTCTCTGCATATTCCTTGAGGACTTCAATCTGTCTGGCTGCCCTTTTTTCATTGTCTGCGAGTATGGCTAGGTCATCTGCGAAGGCCAGGCATAATATTTCTATGTTATTTTTGGATCGTCCGAGTCGTATTGGTTTCCAGTGTCCTTGACTTTTCAGTTATTTTTCCCATTCTCTTATAACTTTGTCCAGGACCAGGTTAAAGAGGAGTGGGGATAACCCATCTCCTTGGCGTACACCAGTTTTAATCAGGAAGGGCTCGGAAATTTCTCCCATAAATTTTACTTTAGAAGTTGTGTCAGTAAGTGTCTGCTTGATCAATCGTAGTGTTTTGGTGTCGAGTCCTTGTTTTTCTAGGATGTTGAACAAAGATTTTCGGTCGATGCTTTCTTTATATATATATATATATATATATATATATATATATATATATATATATATATATATATATATATATATATATATATATATATATATAGGTGAGGTTTACTGTGTGATTGTGTATTGAAATACTTAAATGTTATTTGTATTCTGTAGAATCGGGAACCATATTGAATTTAAATCTACCGAAGGCATAGCTTTAGATCGTGTCGAAAAACCCAAATAAAGAAAAAAACATAAATCCTTGTATGATCTATTTTATGAAATACATTTTTAATTGATTAATAAGCTGTTCAAAATATACTTTCTTTTTTAATTAAACTAATACTGGCATTTCAGTAGCTCAAAGAAACAAAAGTAAAAGAAAGAACTGTGACAAAAGTATGAAAAATATCCTTAAAAAGCCATACGTGACATACGTTCATCGTTCTAAAACAAGACTGTTGTAAGTTCCAAACGCAAGATAAATTTTAAGTTTAAAAGAAATTTATTTTGCCGCAAAGAACGGCATTTTGTCGAGCAAATTGGATACTTAGAGTGATTTAATGCTGTTATAGTACGGTCATTTTAGCTTGGGATTAATGTACTTTAGTGAGTGCTGACGTATTTATAGACTATTTTGTATTTAAGGTACAATAGGATTAGGTTGTTTAGCTCTCTGCAGACTGACTCATAAACCACAATTATGGAGAACTATTTTATTTGGCCCTCCCTGCGCGAAAAAAAAATTATGTTTGTTTTTAAATGTTGTCGTACTGAGATCATTTCATTTCTGGGGTCAGTCATTTCTAAAGAACTATCTTTTGATTAAAATCATTTGATCGTAATGGTTACCACTCTGATCTTCGAAAAGGACCAATAATGCCTCCAGACCATAAACCAAACCAAACAGGAATCGTTTTTGGATAATATAGTACTAAACTTAGAGAGATTTAGCACTAAACACCAAATCACTTTTTTTCAAAACTCCTCGATGCGCGTTTCGCTAACCACATTAGCATCATCAGAGGATGAGAACCGAACCTAATGAACTGTGTAAAAATCATGAACCTTGAAGTTAACCAAGCGTTTAGTTAGTTATTTAAAAAATTGGCTGAATGGAATAGGTCATTTATCTCGATTCATAGTGTTCTTACATTTTGCTATTTGAATACTTTTATATTCAGAAAAAGCCTCATTATTCACACATCTAATAAGTCTTAAGATACTAATTTATTATTTATTGATTTGTCCGTTACATTGTGATAATTCATTTTAAAAGGAACAAATCAATTTTATTTTTTTAACTTCGTGTGAGTATAGTAAAATTATGAATCCTAAAATAAAATTACCAAACACTACTTTAAAACTGAGATATTACAGCTGTTTATCCTATATGCCTAATTTTACACTTTTATTATATAGTTAAATTTTTACAACATTTTAAATAGTGGGGTATTTTGGAGATCTGTCTGATCATTTAATAACTGTCTAGATGGGTGTTTATTATATTAATAAATTTCAATATCTTTTAAATGTATAATTTTTTGCTTTTTGGAGCTGCATGTAAAATTTTTAAATTTGTAATCTCGGGAGATATATGTCCGGTATTCATTAAGTGGTTCGCAAAATTAGAATTAGGTATGCAGATGTCTTTGTCATTAAGAAGTAATGAACTGATTGACCGGGAGGTTTTCAACACTATTCGAGAATTATGTTTTCTCAAAGAGCAAGTTCTTTGTTCTTAAATTGGACCGAAATATGTAATCTTACAGTGTTTTTTATAAATTTTTATATACATATATATATATATATATATATATATATATATATATATATATATATATATATATATATATATATGCTTCCTAACGCTTCAACCCTTCGTCCACGTCGCAGGAAGCGGACAACGGCTGAATCCGAACGTTTATTTCGGGAACAGACGGCTAACAGGGCTCCGGCAGAAAAAAACCCAGGTCGCGTCTGCAGTGACAATCACCGGCAACTTGGTCGGCTTCTGTTCACCCAGAGGGTGCGGCTGTACACCACGCTCCAGGAACTAACAATCCCTGGTTCTAAACTCCCAGTAGACCATAGCAAGTAATAACAATGATACCCCAGATGGTAACCAGTCCATCCGTCGACAGACGGCAACCGGGTGTTCGGATTCTTGGGAACCTGAGCTTTAACGATCTCAAAAAAAGTCGGAGCTTTCCGGCAAATTTCCACATAAAACACCTACATATATTGGCACCTTCAACATCAACACGCTGATCCAACCAGGAAAATTTCACAACCTAACTTCAGAACTTGACAGGCAAAAGATACTTGTGCTTGCCCTACGAGAAACACGCATCACGGATGAGGACACGGTAGATTATGGGAACTAGCGCATATTCAAAAGCAGGACAGATAAAAGAGTTGCCAGGGGAGCTTCGCTTCTAAGCATGGCCTTTGTGGTACATAAAGGCATAGTTAACTCTATTAAGAAAACCACACCCATAAACAATAGACTAATGGCAATGCGCATACAGTGCGCTAATAAAAAAATACACCATAATCAACGTACATGCTCCCACAAACGGAGACAACAAGAAAACCCCCAAGTCTACAGAGAAATTCTGGGCAACACTAGAGAAGGTAATGGTAAAGGTCCCAAAGGATGACGTCAAAATTTTACTGGGCGACTTTAACGCAAAAATCGGTAGAGAAGAAATCAATCAGAAACCACTAGGCAAATTCCCCGGTCATAAATTTACCAATAAGAACGTCACAAGACTCATCGAACTATTCCAACAGAATAACCTTAAGATCACATCAACACCCCTAAGAAAATCTCCTCGAAAACAGGAGACATAGAGATCGCCTATACAAGAGATTGGAGAATTCCAGATAGATCACGTTGGGATCTCATACCCACAATAAAGAGAGATCCTAGATGTCCAAGTCCGCAGGGGGGTGAACATTGACTCAGACCACTACCTAACACGAATCAAAGTCAAGTTCACCCCAAGGACAATTGATCATGCACAAAACAAATATTTAACTTAAAAACAATACTGAAACACATAGCTATCAGGAACGTCCCAATCATCTGCACGTTCGTGGAAGAAAGCATACGACTGCATCGACCGAAAATCTCTGTTCAACATCCTAGAAGAACAAGGACTCGACCCCAAAAGACTACGATCAAGGATCAAGCAGACACTGACTGACACAACCTCTAAACTGAAATTTATGGGAGAAATTTCCGAACCCTTCCTGATTAAAACTGGAGTACGCCAAGGAGATGGATTATCCCCACTCCTCTTCAACCAGGTCCTCGACAATGTCATAAGGGAATGGGAAAAAGAACTGAAAAATCAAGGAAGCCCATACGACTCGGACGATCCAAAAACAACATAGAAATATCATGCCTGGCCTTCGCAGACGACCTAGCCATACTTGCAGACAATGAAAAAATGGCAACCAAACAGATCGAAGTCGTCAAAGAATGTGCAGATAAAGTCGGCCTACAAATCTATTTTCAAATACGGCAAAATAAATAGGGTCACTCACTTCAAATACCTGGGCGAGATCCTCGAACCCACAGGAGGAGAGAAGATAGCACAGAAGACTCGATTACAGAAGTTGAAGAGGGCATACGGCAAGACACACAATATCTACAATAAGAAATGCCCATCCACACACGCAAAAATAAGACACTACAACACAGTAATCAAACCAGAGGTACTATACGCAAGCGAGACACTTACACTTCAAAGAAAAAGCGGCATAGAAAACATACCAAAAGAAGAAGCAAAATTTTGAGGAAAGTTATCGGTCCAAAACTGAGAGAGGAAGAATACAGACTACATTCTGGAAAGACCACAGAGAGAATGTCCAACGTAGTGGCGATCATAAGAAAAAGAGATTGAAATTATATGGACATATCAGAAGACCCCCACCGACAAGACTCACCAACAGAATTCTTACATACATACAAAGAGTCAAGTCAACGGTACCATGGATTACAAAAGTCAGAGCTGATCTGGGAAAGGCACAAATGGGTCCGACAGAGATTGAGGATAGCAGAATGTACAGAGACAAAATATATATGTGGAACGTTGCATCAGAGAGCGAAGTTTCGAGGAGATCGGGGACAAAGTAGACGGAGGAGAAAAAGAGAATATACGGAGAAAGAATGAGAGAGGTGTGGAGGATCAGAAAGAAAACTCGAAAATGAGTCAGAATGCTTTGCATGATCCAACCGGGTCTATACGTACCTAATAATAATATATATTTATTATTATTCACGGGCCCTGGTGGACCACGCGAAGTACAGTTAGAGGCGTTTATTGTTTCTTATTTTATTAGCGTTTATTGTTGTTAGCCTTCCTTTGCGCCCATACTAATTTCATTCTTTCGCTCTGAGCTTTTTTTCTTTCGTCAGACCAAATTGTTCTAGTCTTCCTACATTTTTCTCTCTGGCCAACCTTCCAAACGTTAACCTTGTGTATGAAACAGCCTCTATCCTGAATTTTACTTTGAGCAATATTTGCTGATCTTCGGTCCTCTTTAATCGCTGTAATCCATTTGTATGTTGTGCTATTTATTTGTTTGGGGCCTATGATTTTTCTTATGATTTTTCTTTCCTTCTTTTCAATGTCCTCGATGTCACTCTTTCTATTCAAAATTATTCATTACGATTCTGTGTTGTAATGTATCAGTTTTGTGTTTTTAGATAGGCATTTTTTGTAAATATTTTGTGTAAGTCTCAATGCCGTTTCCATTTTTTCACATCTACCCTTATTGGCCGCTTTTTCCAACCCATTTTCCATGATTATTTCACCCAAATATTTTAATTGGGAGACTCGTCTGATGTTACCATATTTTGTTTTTAGAAATGGTGTTCTTAGTTTGTTGCAGGTCATGTATTGTGTCTTTTCATAGGAAATTTGAAGTCCTACCTTATCTGCTTTTTAGGATTTCAATCTGTTTTTGTGCCTTTAATATATCTTGAGCCAAAATTGTTAGGTCATCAGCAAACGCCAGACAGTCAATTTTGATGTTGGTTCTCTTAATGGGCTGGTCAATATTCAGGGCCGACTTTGTTTCACGTCACTCCTGTATTACTTTTTCTAGAACACAGCTAAATAAGAGTGACGAGAATCCATCCCCTTATCTCACTCCAGTTTTAAGTTCGAAGGGTTCTGAGATGTCACCCATGAAATTAACTTTTGACGTCGTGTTTGTTAATGCTGCTTTAATAATTGCCAACGATTTCAGATCTAGTCCTTGTTCTTTCAAGGTTTGAAATAAAGATTCTCGGTCAATAGAATCATATGCTTTCTTGAAATCCACAAATGTACAAACGAGATTTTTATTGTACAGTTTTTGATGTCGTAGGATCAACTTTAAATTCAGGATCCGTTCAGGGCAGGATCTGCCCGGTGGAAAACCTTCTTGATATTCACCAAGTTTAGTTTCTAACTGTCCCTGTGCGTCCCTGTTTGTATATATATATATATATATATATATATATATATATATATATATATATATATATATATATATATATATATATATATATATATATATATATGAACTTCCATATATATATCCACCCCATTACACATAACTATGCAGCATATAAGTCTATGAGCCACCGAGCTTTCACAATTCCATTATCCGAAAAAAATCGAAAAATAGAACACCAAAAAAATAAAAGCAATAACACGAAATAACGGCTTTGTGCAATAATATTTTTTGTGAAAAGAAAAATGCCAATTATGGGTCATCTAAAAGTTAAATGTCATTCTGTCCTTCTGTAATTCGTCGTCGAACAGAGTCACTATCTATCTCACTCTATCACATCTGTCCATCTCACTTACACTGGTGAAGGCCATTTTTGAGCACACAAAAGTAGATTTTATCATTGTACAAGTTTTTTAAAATGTAGTCCTTTTGCAAAACAAAATAAGTAGACTTAGAAACTTCTTTTACTAAATTAACAATGTCTATTGTTTGATTTGTGACTCGAAAATGGCCCAGGCATTAATAAAAGGTGGACATATCTTCTTCGAAATAATTCTATCAGAAATGCCGACCTTATCATCATCATCTGCGATTTAAAGAAATTGTTTTTAACTTCCTCTCGATTTGAACCACCCGAGGAGGACCTGGAGTCATTTGAATAGATTTAGAACCGGACATGGCAGTTGATTTAGAACCGGCAAACATCTGTTGAACTCCTGACCTTTAAGAAGTCTCCCTGGTGGCTCCCACGTCGGCTGCTCTGAAATGACTCAATGATCTCGACGTGTCTCTGGCTGGATCTTTGTGTGTATATACGGTATATAAAAAATTTATCATATTTTTGACCATATGTCATGATATATTTATATTTGGCCATATTTATGATATATTTATATTTACTCATGCTTGAATTATGTTTATTTTTTCTATTTTTCCACTTTCTTTTTCTTTTTTTGTTTATATCCAAATATGCAAATGTCAACGTATGTGTATTGCTAGTATCTTTTATTGTATCAAATGTCATAATGTAGTGTCCTATCCAAACTAACTGAAACTAGATTTAAGAAGGTGTTTTAATAAAAAATTAACATTATTTTTAAAAAGTTATTTGTCAACAAAATCTATTACTTAATTTTATGGTATACTCGGAAGTTAATTTTGTACGTCAAAACAAAACTAGGAAATTTACTCATAAGTTTTCCTTCTTTTATTTAAAATGAATTTCCATCAAGCATCATCTAGCTCGGCTAAATATTGCATATCAAATTCTTTAGATAGTATATTTCGGGTTACTCAATTATATTAAAGTGAACGTTACTATAATTTTAGACAAACTAGAACAAAAAATGAAATGTTTTGTCAAATCATTTATGTGAATAAAAAAACACAATAGAACATCTTTTTCGTTAAATATATTTTCCTCGAATTTAGCACGCAAAGCAATTATATTTGGGATATGAAAACGAACGTGTAATCGCTGAACTAGTGTGAAATTTGCCCAACCCATAATTAACATGAATGGAAACTCAACTTTGACAAATTAGATACCACACGATGACGAATCAAATAAACATAATTGGTGGCGCTAAATAGATGCCTCACGCAACTTGTCAGCTCCGCATTATTGGAAACCCGAATTAATACCCAAATTGATATTAAAGCTGGTTCGTTTCTTATTAAAATCAGATAAGTGGGCAAAGAATAGACCTTTTAAAGCAGCTTCTGTTTTTTTTCCAGTATTTTTTCCTAAAACTACATTACCAAAACTACATTATTATTCAAAAAGCCAACATCAATAATTTGCTTAGACTATATATATTATATATAACAGGAGTGATTTGTATGCTTGAATGGTTCATATACATAACCCCTTTTAATTTCACAGACATTTTTATATGTTATAGTACCCCACAAAAAACTTTTCTGTGAGTTTTTCAAATGTTTTTACTCAACTGGAAAAAATTATGAATTTTTCAAAAACCGGCGTTTTTTTTTCTAAAAATAGCTATAACTCTTCCACAAATTGACCAAATAATCCTTTTTTTTTTAACTATTCATTTATGAACAAACTTTTCGAAAAAATTATACAAAAATATTTCTATTCATCTTTCATAAATTTTCAAGTTTTTCGGAAATTATCATTAATTTTTCAAAATTCGCCATTTTTGATATTTTTTTTTTTTAAACTTCCATTCATTCTACGTTTGATGACCCATCGTGGTCCAATTTTTTGCCAATCTTTTTTTTTAATTTTAATATAAAAACAAAGTTAAATAGAGAAAAATGTTTTCATTAAAAAAGAATAAAAAGACGGCATCAAACGTAGAATGAATTTAAGATTTTAGGAAAAGTTCATTCAAAAACGAATAATTTTAAAAACGTCTTATTTGGTCAATTTGGAACAATTATGAGGAGGTCGGGTTCAAATCAAAGGGGGTCGGGTTCAAAAGTGGTCGATTGCAATGCCTTAATATATATATATATATATATATATATATATATATATATATATATATATATATATATATATATATATATATATATATATATATATATATATCATCATCATCATCATCAGCCTGTATCGATCCACTGCAGAATGAAGGCCTCTTCAGCATGCTTCCAACTTTCACGGTCCTGGGCTTTCCTCTGCCACTCGGATCCAATATACTTAACAATGTCATCAATCCATCGTGCCTTCGGTCTTCTTCACAGGCGTTTGCGATCAAGCGGTATCCACTCCAGGATTACCTTGGTCCATCTGTCGTCCCATCGCCTCGCTATATGGCCTGCCCATCTCCACTTCAATTGCTTTACTCTTCCAATGATATCACAGACTTTTGTTTGTTCCCTGATCCATGCGCAGGACTTTCTGTCTCGTCTTGTAACCACCCGAAGTTTTTGAATTGATTGCGATGTGAGTGTCCAGGTTTCACTTCCATATGTCATAATGGGTAGAACGCACTGATCGAAAACTTTTCTTATCAGGCAAAGTGGGAGTCTACTCTTAAACACTATGTTGAGCCTACCAAATGCCTGACAGCCACATTTAACACGCCGTTCCACCTCCCGGGCGGTATTCCCCTCCATTGAAATCCTCTGCCCAAGATATATAAAGCTGTCCACGATCTCTAAATCCCTTCCTAAAACTGAAATTCTTCTGTCCTGAGCGAAGTTATTGAACATAACCTGACTCTTTTTCAGGTTTATTTTCAATCCAAATGGTTCGCCAGCCATTTGCAGTTCTTGTATGCGTCTTTGCAGCTCCTCTGGGTCTTGTGAAATAAGAATAATATTATCTGCAAATCTAAGATGATTTAAGTTTGCACCATTGATTTTTACACCATCCTGTTCCCAATCCAATTTACGGAATGCTTCTTCAGGCCAACCGAGAAAAGAATAGGCGATATTGCGTCACCCTGCCATACACCTCGTTCTATATTAATTCCCACTTCAAGATCAGCAAGGTGAATTGTGGCTGTAGCTCCAATATATATATATATATATATATATATATATATATATATATATATATATATATATATATATATATATATATATATATATATATATATATGTATGTGTAGTGTTAGATTTTCTTGGAGTGCGTCTAATAAGACAGCAGTAGCTGAGTGTCATACACACCGAGCCGTTGGGTTCCACAATCTCATGTGGAATACACAACAACCTGCCTCTCGGCCTAGATGAACATTTTTGTTGGTAGCAACCAAAAATGTCAAGTTTTCTGCCGAATAAGCGTCATTTGCGGGAACTTTTAATTTACTTCTTTAATTTGAAGAAATCTGCACCTGAGGGGCATCGATTGCTTGTAGAAGTATATGGTGAGGTTGTTTTAAGTGAGAGAAGTTGCCATAAGTAGTTTCAAAAGTTTAGAAACGGTAGGTTTGACGTTGAAGACAAAGAACGCAGTGGAAGGCCGAAACTGTAGGAAGGCACGGAATTGGAAGTATTATTGGAAGAAGATTCGCCCCAAATGTCCCCAAATATTCTACTATACTTCATTTAAATATTCTTCCGAGAATCTTTCGCTGCCATACTTCTAGTCTTAGTTCTTCAGCTCTATTTAAAGTCCACAATTCACAATCATGTAACTTTGCCGGTCTGATAGCCATGCAATATATCCTTCTTTCCTTTACCATAAGACACATTGTAACTTGAAAACTTTCAGTAAGGATCCTTCGCTTATCTTGCTTCTGGTCTAACCCCCTCAGGGCCACACGGAGGAGAGGGATAAGGTGGGATCCCCCACTTCTTCTTCTTCTTACCTTCTTCTTATCTCGCCTCTGTTTCTTCACTTTTATTATTTTTACTAATATGAATTCCTTAATACAAAAAATTATTTGTGCTCTGAAACTTGTACATATATCCATCGACATAACTTTTTATCACAATGTCTTCATCTACCTCGTTACTACAATTTATCAGTGTCATGTGTTTCAGCTTATCTTTATTAGTTATATCTTTATTAGTTACGAACAATCTTCTTCTAACAGAGATTTTTAGGCATTTAGCATTTTGCTTTAATTTTTTAGATATTGTTTTAGTTTATATATATATATATATATATATATATATATATATATATATATATATATATATATATATATATATATATATATATATATATATATATATATATTCATCGTACTTATAAGATATTAAGATATTCTCAAGAGTCAGATTAAATGAAATGGTTAATAAGGCATACCTTCCCTCCCCACCCTACTTGTTTCAAATGCCTGTGATCTGCCCGTTTACGAACAATTTGCTGACCTTACAAAAAGTAATAATCATGTAAACTTTCTCTTTAAGGGGGGAAATCCCTTTAGGAATTTCAAAAAATCGATTTTCTTTTTCCATATTCCAAAAAGTAACGAGACAACCAGAGGAATCTTTCTGAGACAAAAGCAACTCGTACAGCCCGAAAATAGCAGTAAGTTGAAAAAAAAAAGCTTTTCAAAAGACTGAAGGTCTATTATATGCACCTGGAATCACTGATTCATCGGTAAGTCACTGAAACTAATCGTTTTATCGTACTGAAACTTCAAATTCGATTATCTCGAAACTGTATTTTCACAAACTGCTCGCTCTGTAGCTCAAAAAGTTATTGATCGATTTGACTGAAATTTTGAGAGGATTTTCTCTATATCATTATCGGAAGGATGTACCTACTGTTTTAACGATTTCGTGTAAATAAACTAATGTCGAAAAAATAGTGCAAACTTTGAATATTTTTGGTTTTAAAGCTTTTTGATTTAACAATTTCTAATTTAATACTTTTTTATACCTTTAATTATTTATACTATATATCAGAAATATAAAGAAATGTTTTTTGTTTGTGTTTTAGATGAATAGAAAAAGAGTTACGAGCGCAGCGAAATGATGTTAAAATTTTAAAATAATACAATTATTTTTTTACATTTAAAGACACTTCTGAAAAATGACTCATTTTGAAGCGTTTAAAGGGCCTCATGTTCCCTCAAAAGTGCTATTGCAGACCTTGTAGAATGTGCTGTAGCAACTTCTTGCTGAACCAGCATCAGCGTCTCCTAATTGAAGCAAGAAAAAGTTAATAACGCTCAGTATTTACAATTTTTGTTCACTTTGATTTAAACAACAAAAATTCAAAGTTTCTTTGTATGGAAATTGCCTATCATAACGTAAGTTTCCCACTATGGATAGTCTATTTTGATGACCATGGACGTCATTAGTCACCCACAATTTCTTAGCAAAATTTGTATGTACATTTACACGATTTAAGAGGGCATTATTGAATTGTAATTGCCGCAGGAAATAGTGAGGATTAAACCGCGCTTGCTTAATTATGAAAGAGTGAAAAGTGTAAGGAGATCTTCTTTTAAAATATGCTGTAAAGATCATCCTTCGATTACCAAATTGAACAAAGCGTCACCTGGTTAATGTTGCTGCAGCTCTCTGAACTTTTTTTGTTCTTTTCAGCATCATTAGTTCTATTTAGCTTATCTAATGGCATAGCTCAGAGTCCCACTACCCAAAACATCAGTTATTTACCTGCGTATTCGCCGCAGCTGACACTAAGTAGAAATAAAGCTTTTTCCATTTTCAAAATGTATCGTATAAACTTTTTTTTTCGTTTCGCGGGTAAATACCGCACTACTTTAAGAACTCCTGAGCTTATTCTGAAATTAAAAAAAACTTTTTTTTTTACCACTGAGTATATAATCGATACAGGATAGATAGATCAGATAGATACAGATAGATTTAGAAGGAACAGCGAAAAGGGGATGTCAAGTATAGTCTGGTTCAAGATATTAAGTTGCTTTTCGGCAAAATATTAATTGCCCCAGTCTGCCAGAGTCTGAGTGGTTTAATTTCTGAATAATTTTGGAAAAAATAAAATATTGTTAAATTATTATTGTTATTATTATGCATGACTAAAACATTGTTTATTGGTTTGTGTATTTTGAATGTATTAGTACAAAAAAATAAATAAATAAATTTATCTATTAGTACAATAAAAATTATAACTTAAATTTAATTATATATTTAATTCGGTTTCACTCTCACTGTCACTTTGATCTACAATAATAATAAGTCGTTCTATATTATTAGTAAATGATACATAGGAATCTTCTATTTTAATAACAGGGATAATCGAATTTATCCAAATTTCTTTGGAAATACTATCTACAACCTTCCTAATTAATGTTGCAGCACTTGCACTTAGAGTGGGATAAATGTTTTCTGCTCTAACATTGGATTTTACCTGATGTCACATATCATCAATTGGATTAAAAATACAGTAATACGGGGGAAGGCGTAAAACCGTATGTCCTATATCGGCAGCAATGGTATCACATCCATATTCCGTTTTAATATTAAATATCTTTGATATTTCTAGAAGATGACATTTTTTATATGTATTTTCGAAGTATATATCGTTTTTTAACATATAGCTCTGAATTTCCACTTTAGTGTTATTTGTATTAGGAACTTTATTTTTTTGGCGGTTATGATAACAAGCATTGTCCATTACAATTACGCTTTCCTTATGCACATTGAGCAAAAGGCTATTTATAAACCAATCTTCAAAAAGTTCTCCTATGGTATCGTCATGGTAGTCCAAAGATGAATGTTTAATATTTTTAGAGGACAACCGTAAACAATTTGGAACCCATCCATGCTCGGAACCAGCATGTAAAATTGTAATTATTTTTCCCTTGTTTACTGGGGCTTTGATTTAGTATTTTCTTTATGTTTTGCTGGCGGCTCATGTGTATCGAACCATGTTTCATCAAGGTAGATAATGGGATGATTTTCTAATCTGTATTTTTTATAGAATTTAAGTAGACAAACCGCCATCGTCGTAATCATTGTGATCCCATTAATATTTGTCTTTTATTAATAGTCAGATATGCAAAACCCGTTTGGGATAATATTCTCCGGAGACTAGTTCTGCTGCAAAGAATGTTAGTGTCATCTTTCGTTAGTCGCTGTTGTAATGAATGCATTGCAGGCACAGTTTCCCCTTCATACATAAATTTTGCTTTGCATTAAGTGTTTGTCGCTTTCGTCCACACAGTTGCTTTTACCAGAATAACGACGAACTTTTTTGGCTTTAATTGGCTTCGTCACAATATCTTTAACTGTAGACAATGGCGTTTTCGTTAATGAAGACGTTTCTGCTGCGACTGCTGTTACATTAAGCCCCTTATTCAATAAAGATAAATGTTTTTTTTTAAATTAGCACTACCAGAGGCACAATGATCATTATCTTGCCAAGAACGTCACACTTTTAGCACATTTGGAATAATAAAAATACAATCGAAATTATAGAACTGTAATGTTTAAGAAACGAATGCCAACTAAACTAAAATATTTCGAAACTACTATACCAAATATAAAACTAATTTTGTCTTTTTACCTGTTATTATATTAGGCCCGGCCCTGTTTAGGTTTTTTGCAACTTTGCTGGGTTTCGTTACGACAGGGGTTATTAACAATTTATTGCAGCCATTCAGTCAACGATATATCTTGAACCGCACTATATGAGTTTTGTAAATATAATGAAACTGGTGGCGTAGAGTTCGATCTGGCAATACGGTTGGTTACCCTTTGGAATGGAGCAACATCTAATGTGTCTTCAGTAGATTTTTTTAATCAAAATTAACCCACTGGAGCCACTTGATGGTCGTTAGTTATTCTTTTTGTAAACAAGTTCTTTATATTAGCTAAAGATACATCAAATGGTGCCATGCTTCCTCTAAAAAGGGTAAATAAACACGAACGCTACGCCACCAGTCTCGTTACTTTATTTACACATCTTGTCCTTTACAGTAAAATGCGGACTAGTTCAGAACACATTTAAATAAAGAAGTATTGCTTCATATAGTAAAACTTACGTACACTGTTCGTAAGTTTTACTACCTATATTTAAAATTTAACTTAAACTTTTAAAGTAAGTAAGTAGTACTTTTAACTTTTTCTTCAGGTCCCCAATGGGGAATTAAAAGGTTTCTTTATTATATTTATTTTTTCCTTGCAGTTTAGTTTGATGTCTTTAAAGTGAGTTTAGTTGATCGTTAGTTACCCCAAGTTAGAACTTAGTAGGGCAACATGAATATTAAAACTTTATATATTTCCAATGTATATCGGGATCCAATATTTCCAGTTGTATGTGTGAGAATCTTAAATATTTCAGCCAGTTTCCTAAGATGTCTAAAGCGAAGACGAGGGTATATTTGCATATGTGGAAAGTTGACGTGTGACATCTTGTGAAATATTTATCTCTGAGATATGCGAAGTCGATTTTTTTATGCTTTCCTCCCGAACTGTCTCACGTCAAGCTTTATTTGTTTTTGATAAAAAGCAATAAATTGGCAGGAATGTTTCGACACAGTTCCTTGTTTCTTATTTCAGACTTTCCGCGTGCCGTCCACCTTCCTAAAATAGTCGTGATTTACCGTAACAATTGTTTTTTTTATTGCGAACAGAAGATGAAGAGTGAATATTTGCTAATGAGTATATAGTTTAGAGATGGGCAAAACTGTTATTTTTAAATAACAGTTGAAACTGTTACTGTTATTTCCAAATAATTGTTACAAATTACAGGTTTATGTTATTTTTGTTATTCTAAAAATATTGTTACATTTCACTTATATTTACGCTTGTAACAGTCATTTTACAACCATACTTACGCGATATATATCATATAACTAAAATAACAGCTCCAAGTCGTTTCTATAGGGTTTTTCAATTGGGACGGATCGATGTTGGCAGCCGTTGGCGGCCATGTTGTTTTGGCGGCGCCTGTCTAACCTGTCGTTTATTATTCAGTCACTGATGTCCGATCACCATGACAAGTTACACGGCTGAGCAGCACGTCCAAATGATAAAACTTTATTATCAAAATGAGTGTTTGTTTAGTACAAACACTGCGCGGGTTGCGATAATTTTGCGGTACACGCGGTGGCCCTTGAAAGTCGACTTTCCAACGTTTGGTGACCAAATTTCAGATCAGTCAACACCCGTACGTCAAAGAAACGCCAGATCTGCCGAGAACATCGCCACTGTCCGTGAGAGTATGCAGGAGAACCCGATGCAGTCAATTCCTCGCCGTGCACATGAACTCGGCCTTTCGCAGATTTGAACTTGGCGAATTTTGCGTCGGGATTTGGACCTGCACGCGTAAAAGACCCAACTGACCCAGGAGCTCAAAGATAATGACAATAGACAACGCCATTAGTTCGATGACTGGGCTTCGGAGCGTTTGGAGGAATACCCCAATTTTGACCGAAAAATTATCTTTAGCAACGAGACGCAGTTTTGGATAAGAGATATAGTTTTGGTTATGTTAACAAGCATAATTGCCATATATGGGACGACGCCAACCCACACGAGGTTCACCAGGTACCAATGCATACACAAGACGTTACTGTTTGGTGTATCACCGTCAATGACGAGCGCTGCAGAACGATGATAACCGATTTCTTTTAGACCAAATTGAACGATATGGACGCGGACGACAGGTGATTCCAGCACGGTGGCGCTACATGCCACACAGCAGACACCACCATGGACATTCCGCATAAATGATTTGAGGGTATGGTTATGTCTCACAGAGGTGACGTAAACTGGCCACCAAAATCATGCGATTTGACCCCGCTAGACTTTTTCTTCTGGGATTTTCTGAAGTCGCAGGTCTATACCAATAAGCCGCAATCGACCGATGCCCTTAAAGTCAACATAACCCAGGCCATCGCGCAAATTCAGCCGGATACATGCGACAGAGTCATTGAAAATTGGACCACTCGAATCCGTGCCACCGGGAGAAGCCGCGGCAGACATTTGAACGGTGTTACGTTTCACACGTAATGACATACATCTAGGGATTGTAATTCAGCATGGGATCCCGCTGCTTTTATTAATCTGTTGGATCCCGCAAATGAAAAATTTGGCGTAAAAACTTTTGCGACGTAAATCGCGAGTAGCACGAGCACGACTTTGCCGCTCCGCATAGCGCGCCATACCGGCGACCAGCAGACGGTTGGCGGGCTGTCCTGTCAGTTGTTCATAAAAGGTACTGCGCTGCGCAGCCTGCGCACGTTTTTCTGTATAGGTGACGAGTGTTTTCGTATTCACCGTCCGGCGTTTAACGTAAGTACCTAAATTTTAATGTTTTTGATTTAGTTTTGGTCTGTGGTATTTTAAAATCAGATTGTGTGTGTCATAAATAACAATATAATGTCGTAATGTTGCGTGAAACATTATGACTTAAAGTAGTTTTTGTTAATAATGTTTTTTGGATATGGTTATCGGTGGTAGTGAAGCGGATTACTCGTGTGGGGTGTGAGAATGTAGCAGAGCACTGTGTAAAAAGTAAATAAATGAATCCTAAATCTATACTTTCATTAAACTTTATTTATTATTTGCAAGTAATGACTAAATGAAGCATGTCAAGTCCATTGAAACTGAGAATCCCGAGAAAGAAAATAAAGGCGACGGCGATGGCGATATCAGCCAACTTGGAAAAGGTCTGTGACGTTATTTCAAGAAAATGACAAAGGTGGCAATTGTCTTCTGTGTTCAGCTGAACTCAAAATTAGTCAACGTTCTACCAAAGGCTTGAAAATAAATGACAATGACACTGGAGAAGAATCCTTACCAGTAGTACCAAAGAAGAATCTCAAAACAATGGATAGTTTTCTTATCAAAGAAAATCCCATGGACAAAATGATCTCTAGGATGGTATGTTCATTTTGCACATCTATGGATTTAAGAAATTTATTTTCTAAAAGCGGTCACAAACTACCCAGTTCGCCAAATATAATACGATCTATCGTAACAAATTTTTGTAACACAGTTAAAGCTGACATGATTATTGAATTTGAACGTCTCAAGAAAGCAAAACAGAGATTTTCACTCACATTTGACGAATGGGCGTGACAAAAGAATCATCGATACTTAAATATCAACGTCAACCAGAAAGAAAACCATTTTAATCTGGGTTTGGTCCATATACATGGCTCGGCTACCGCAGGACATTGCATTATTTTGGTGAAAGAACGTCTCACGAGTTTTGATCTAGACTTAGACACAGGTGAAGGTTGGAAGACTTTTGCATTGTTCCCAGCAGCTCTGTTTTACACACAGCTTACAACTAGAGGTGGTTGATGCACTGTATAAGAAAAGCAATTCTTCAATATCAGAATGTCCAGCAGCAGCATTTACGGAGCAATCTGATAATGATGATATCGATGATATGGACGCCAATGAACAGGGTGTGATTGTAAATATAAATTCACTGCCATTTGAAAGAATTTCTACAACATATGACGATTTATTGCAGAAAGTACGAAAAGTGGTCAAGATTTTTAAGCGGTCACCAACTAAAAATGACGTCTTACAAAAATATGTGAAGGGACAAAAGGCCCTAAAAAAGAACTGGCATTGATATTAGAACAGTTTTACTGTTGTTAGAACAATTCTAAAATTTGAAGAATTGTATTGATAAAGCATTAATCGATATTGAAATTGAATCTGAGATTAAATTCAGCGATAATGAGTGGTTCATAATTAAAGATCTCATTGTTAACTTGCAGCCTTTTAAATTAGGAGTTGAGGCACTTTGTAGACGAGAGTCAACGCTTATCACTGCGGACACAACAGTTCGATTTATTTGGGATAAATTGCAACAACAAAACACGGTGTTGAGTAACCAGTTGTCATAGTCTCTACATGAAGGTACAAGAACGCCGCACTGATTTAAAAGGAGTTTTGATATATTTGCAAAATCCGAAAAAGTACGACGAAGAAGCCAAAAATACAGATCGTACTTATACATTCTTCATGCCAAGAAAAGTTGCAATACGCCAAGAAATAAAGAAAATAATAGAGAGTCGTAGTTCAAGACTATGAAACATATGCAGATGACGTCTTGGAAAATGCACCTATAGCTGGAACTGATGCTGCTACTACTGATATAGATCCTACTCTAACGCTAAAAGAAGAATTACAAAAACAGCTTCAACATGAAAAAGGAATATTTAAGAAAAAACCAGGTAACAAGCAAAAGGACTTTTAGAACATTTTGATGAAAGAAATGTGAAAGACGTTCTTTGAGTCCGATGGAATCAGAAGAGAGTACCTGACCCTCGCCTATGACTATATCCTGACGGTTCAGCCTGCTAGCGTAGAAACCGAGAGAGCGTTTTCAGCCTCAGGATATATTTGCAGTTCACTCAGAAGTAGGCTCGGAGATGATACAATAAATGCCATTTGCTTTTTAAGAGCGTATTTTCAAAAGTTATCACCATAGGTTGATATCATAATAATTAATATCATCTAAGAGAAAGTTGTAATTTGATTATTAGTCATTATATGAATAAGACTGAATAAGAATGAGTAATCCCGCGGGATTGAATGAGCTGCGAGATTGCAATCCCTACATGCATGGGCCTTTTAAATAAAAAAAAATAATTTTGTTAATACCTCACACACAACTTGTTTTATTCAATTTCAAACGACACGCCTTTATTGAAAAACTCTATATAAATTGTTAAATAAAATGCATAATACAAAATACACTACACACGGAACAATACCCACAGGTACAATAATACACACAGGTACAATATGCACACAGAACAGATTTACTAAATGAAAAAGGATTGGGTATAAAGCCACAATACAAAAATACACAATACAAAAATACAAATCGTTAGATAATAGATATAACCATTTAATTTTAGTAATAATGGTGTTTTAAATGCAAGATTCTGATAATCTGGACAGTCACACATATAAAAATGTAATTTTATTGCAATTTTTAATATTCCTATTTCTTATATATTTACTTTTAGTTTGTCTTACTTTGAATACATCTAAATAATCTAATGTATATTACCAACTGTAACAGTAAATGTTATAATAATATGTAAATACTCCTGAAAATACACCGATAATGCACAAGAAATTAAATCTAAATGATTTAGATCAATTATATATTTGAATCGTATATACTTCGTTACAGATTGAATAGTAAATCATCCCCCCGTCGCCTCACTTCGTCAGCCGATCCATATCGTCACCTGACAGCCCAAAAACACAACATTCCCGGCCTCTTGCTGAATCATCATACTGATGCTATTAACCATACAGGGTAGCTAAATTATTAACCATACAGGGTGGCTACAAATATAAATTTTAAATTATTGATTGATTTGTCCGTTACTTTGTGATAGTTCATTTTTTAAAAACGAATAAAACAATTTTTTACTTTGTTATCTATCAATTTTTCACATAAAAGTAATAGATAACAAAGTAACGAATTGTTTTATTCCTTTTTTAATATACATTTTATTTTAAAGATTGTTCTAAAAAGGTAAAGGTAAAGTGTTAGGGTTAGAGGCGCATCAGCAACTAGGCTATTTAGCCACTAGACCTACAGCTTAACGTGGGTTCTGAACCACGGTCATCAGCTTCCGACAAACCCAGGCCAGCACCCCCCTCGGGCTATAAACCCTTAGTTATGTGCCGACCCATAAGTCTATCAGGAAACCTGAGGCATCGGTTTCATCTCAAATAAAACGATAGGTATGTCATTTGTTTAAAAGGTCTTTTAGCATACAAATGTAGGAAATATGTTTGTTTAATTTACATCTTCCGGTCTCTTGTCCCATCTCAGGCAAAACGATAGTTTTATCGCCTTTTACTTTGGTAAAGATGCTTCATTTCAGTATTGAAACAAACATTTTCATTTATACTGTGAACAAGCGTAGTGTCGTGTCGTTCCCGAATAAATTCCAAGGGCGAGTGTCACTGAATACTTTGTTATCTCTGAACTTTTATTAGCTGTGAGTTTGTCACTGAACAATTTAATTTCAATCAATTTATATTAGTTTTGAGATGTATTTAAAGGTCTATTATTTCTATTTAATGTTTTCATTAATATTAATAATATAATATTAATATTAATATACCAGTGGTGCGGCTGATATTTAGATTCTGGAACTAACCCCTCCAGTCTTAACCTCTGAACCGTCATGGTTCAAACCTTTAATTCAAAGTACAAGATGAAGCGTTCTAGTAATTACAAAATTACCCCAGGAGGTAGACAATCCTCTGCCAGCTTTGCTGGTACAACCGGACTTTCGGATTCTGGGGCGTCCGGGCTTAAACGCAAAATCTTTCAGAGGGAGTCGGAGACCTCTGGCCAACGTCTGAAACCGAAAACAAAAACTTTCTTTGGAACGGTAAATATCAATTATCTCCTGCGTCCAAGAAAACTACACGAATTGGGGCGAACATTAAATCAGCAAAAAATCCAAATTTTAGCTTTGCAAGAAACCAGATTGACAGATGATAACACCTTGGAATTCGTCAACTACAGACTTTTTAAAAGCAAAACGGACAAAAGAATACTCAAAAATACACCACATCTCGGTGTTGCTTTCGCTGTGTCAAGAAACATTCTTGGTTCTATAACAAATGTCCAGCCAGTAAATAATCGACTTATGACACTATCCCTCAAGTGTGCTAACAAAAACTATACATTAATCAATGCACACCTCCCAGTTAATGAAGAAAATAAATCTAATCCTGAAAAAGTAAATAAGTCCTGGGAAATTCTAGAAAAGACTATCTCTAAAATTCCCTCTAACCATGTAAAAATCCTATTGGGTGATTTCAACGCCCAGCTAGGGAAAGAAAAAAAGTACAGGAAAACAGTCGGCAGTTTTCCCGCTCATAAATGGACTAACCATAATGGTAGAAGATTGGTTGAACTATGTTTGCAGTTTAATTTAAAAATAATGTCAACCCATTTTAAGAAGAACATATCAAAACAAAAGACCTGGAGGTTCCCAAACACGTACATGGGTGAATTTCAAATTGACCATGTTGCCATTTCGTACCCCAATTATAAAGAGATTTTGAATGTTCAAGTCAGGAAAGGAGCTAATATAGTCAAGGATCACTACTTGACTAGAATCAAACTTAGCTTAAAACCTCGAAAACTTATTCAAAAGAGGCTGCTAATATCAAAGTTTGACCCAACGAAAATAAAACCAGCCCTAACAGAAGAGCTTGATAAACAACCAGCACAGAACTGGCAAGAATTGAAACAAAAAATTATTAAAACGGCCTTAAAGTTGGTCCCTTTACAAAAACGTAGAAAACATCCGTGGTGGGATGAAGTTTGCAAGCAAGCAGTATTAAGCCGAAGTAAAGCATTCAAAGATTGGAACAGTCAAAAAACAGCAATAAACTATAACATATTTTTGGAAGTAAGAAAAGAAACATCGAAGCTAATTAGACAAACTAAAAGAAAATATGAAAACAATCAACTTAATGAAATAGAAAAAGATTTCCAAAAAAATAACACCCGAAACTTTTACAAAACATTTAAAACTAAATTAACAGGCTATCAACCGCAAAGTCTTTGCTTCCAAAAGGAAAACGGACAATTAGCTCTAAATAACCAAGACAATTGCAAAGAACTTGCGAAATATTTTGAACAAATACTAAACTGTTCTGAGCCCTTAAACAAATTAAGAACACTAAAACCTAAACAAACAAACCCAGATTCATTACTACCGAATGAGGATGATAATTAGGCAAATCAAGCAGCTTAAAAATGACAAGGCTTCTGGTGAAGATGGAATCACTGCTGAACTTTTGAAATCCGCTGGTCCAGGTACATCCGCTGGTACAACCAAGGACCATACATCCACTGGTACAATCAAGGAAATAACCAAAATTCTACAAGCGAACCGAACGGATTCCGAAAGATTGGAAATATGCTCTAATCCATCCACTACATAAGAAAGGAGATAGAACGGATGTAAACAACTATAGAGGGATATCTCTTCTTCCAGTTTGTTACAAGATTCTATCTCAATGTCTACTAGACAGAGCACAGGGACAGTTAGAACCTAACATTGGTGAATATCAAGCAGGTTTTCGACCGGGCAGATCCTGTCCTGAACAGATCCTGAATCTGAAGTTGATTCTAAGACATCAAAAACTGTACAATAAAAATCTCGTCTGTACATTTGTGGATTTCAAAAAAGCATATGATTCTATTGACCGCAAATCTTTATTCCGAATCTTGAAAGAACAAGGTCTAGATCTGAAAACGCTGGCAATTATTAAAGCAGCGTTAACTAACACAAGGTCAAAAGTTAAATTCATGGGTGAGATCTCAGAGCCCTCCGAAATTAAAACTGGAGTGAGACAAGGGGATGGACTCTCGCCACTCTTATTTAACTGTGTTCTAGAAAAAGTAATACAGGAGTGGCGTGAAAAAAAGTCGGCCCTGAATATTGACCAGCCCATTAAACTGGGGAGAACCAACATCAAAATTAATTGTCTGGCATTTGCTGATGATCTAGCAATTTTAGCTCAAGATGTATTAACGGCACAGAAACAGATTGAAATCCTAAAAGAAACAGCAGAAAATGTAGGACACCAAATTTCCTTTGAAAAGACACACTACATGACCTGCAACAGACTAAGAACGCCATTTCTAAAAACCAAATATGGTAACATCAGACGAGTCTCTCAATTCAAATATTTGGGTGAAATAATCATGGAAAATGGGTTGGAAAAAGCGGCCAATAAGGGTAGATGTCAAAAAATGGTATTGAGACTTACGTTACTAAACGGTATTGAGATTTACCCAAAATATTTACAACAAAAAATGCCTATCTAAAAACACAAAACTGAGACATTGCAACACAGTTATTAAGCCAGAATGTCTATATGCTGCAGAAACGCTCATTTTGAATAGAAAGAGGGACATCGAGGACATTGAAAAGAAGGAAAGAAAAATCGTAAGAAAAATCCTAGGCCCCAAACAAGTAAATAGCACAACATACCGCCTTCTAGAAAACCAATGTATATATATATATAAATAAATATATATATATATATATATATATATATATATATATATATATATATATATATATATATATATATATATATATATATATATATGTTACATCTAATATTTTCACGGATGGTAGATAATGTTTCTAAATCATTCCGGGTGTCGATCCGTTGACAGTTGAGAGTCACGGCGTTTCGCCAAAATCGCATTTGGCATTTTCAAGTGTTGTCCGCTTCAACTGAAGACTGAAGAGACTGCGCAGATTATATCGGGGTTTTGGATATTTTGGAATGTTGCGAGCGTCGTTTCGCGTATTCAGCTTACCTCTTTCTTCTATTTCAAGGGCTTCTCTGATAGTTCGGACCTTATAGTTTTCAATATTCGCTATATTCGCTTTCTTTGGCTCCTTCAAAATTGATTTTATGTCCTATATGTAGATGGTGCTGGAACAGAGAGGAAGTGGTTTGTTTGTTTTTTAAGTCGTTTTTATGTTGTTGTATTCTGGCCGATATTCGTCTGTTTGTTTCTTCTATATATGATCTGTTGCAGTCGGAACAAGCT
Organism: Cosmopolites sordidus; assembly: GCA_031761425.1. Taxonomy (NCBI): domain Eukaryota; kingdom Metazoa; phylum Arthropoda; class Insecta; order Coleoptera; family Curculionidae; genus Cosmopolites; species Cosmopolites sordidus. The sequence continues at coordinate 224,233 of JARFXV010001138.1, forward strand.
TTACTATACACCCCATGACTTTCCCGTCTAAGTTTGTCCTTGTGTTTTTTTAGGATGTTTGCAATAGTTTTGTGTGGCTTGTAGGCTGTTCTAATCTTATGTTTCCTTAGTACTCTGCCTATCCTATTTATGATTCCTTTTACGTATGGTAGCAGGCATTTTAGTGTACTTGATTCATGGTCCTCTATTGTTCTTCATATTTGAGTTTCTTGACGGCGAATGACCTTCCTGATACAATTTTGTGAATATCCACTTTGTTTAAGGGCTGTGGAAATTTTTGGTGGTTCCTCGCTTTGTGTATCTGATAGTGTTAGTCGGAAGAATCTGGAAATCAAGGTGTTAGCTACTGCTTGGATTTGAGAAGGATGATGATGGGATTTAGCGTTGAGGTATCGATCGGTCTGAGTTGGTTTCCTGTATACTGTGTATTCGAGTGTTCCCCAGAAAGTTTCCTTGTGATAAGGAGGTCTAAAAGTGGCAGTTTTCTATTCTGTTCGACCTCCAGGGTGAACCGTATTCTGAGGTGGATTGCGTTTAACTGAGTTAGGAAGTTGTTTAGAAGTTCGTTTCCGTAAGCTCATATTATAAAGACACCATCTACGTAGCGTTTCCAAAGCTTAGGTTTTAAAGGAGCGTTGGCCAATGCCTTTGTTTCGAAATCGGTCAGTTCCAGCACCATCTACATACAGGATATAAAATTGACTTTGTAGGAGCCAAGAAATAGCGAATAGGTGAGCTGAATACGCGAAACGACGCTCGCAACATTCCAAAAGTTTGGAAATCTCTTCTGAAAAACGAAAAAACGTGGCAACGTGGCTGCGAGGTAGAAAAATCAATAAACCGACGCCCGACAGCGTTGCCGAGCGCCGCAAATGCTCTCGAACTACCCCAATATAATATCCGCAGTCGCTTTGTGGCCGGCCGGCTATAAAAGCCAGCACAACGACTCGTGCATGTCAGTGTTGGACTCTTCAGTCGAAGCGGACAACACTTGAAAATGCCAAATGCGATTTTGGCGAAACGTCGGAACTCTTCACAGGATCAAAAAAAAAATACAGGGTTCCCCTTATTACTCTGCAGTCAGAGTCGAAATATTATTATAATAATTGATTTTTTTTAAGTTTAAATTTGTACATGTCAGTAACCAAGATAAATATTATACATAAAGATTATATGTAAATGTCCAAACCTTTTAAGGAAACAAAGTGTTTATTAACAATATAAAACTACACTTATTCCAAATATACTTCTCGAAACAGCGACTCACTCAACTTTATTAACAACGTTGCCCAATGTCGACTGCTGACAATGGAATCCTTTTATTTTCTTAGTTTAATAAACGCGGCAACAGCGAACAACGACAACACTATAGCTACGACTGTTATTTTCTGTCGGTTATTAGATGTGCTACCTTTTATTTTGTCTGGTGACGAGTTATTTGTTATTTCGTTTAGAAGCGGGGACGCGGCAACAGCGACTACGACATACCATCTAATATTAACAGATTACTTCTTATTTCTTCACATCGGTAAACCTTAATGTGAAGTAACAGTTATAAAAAGGTAGATCGTTAAATAACGACCCACTTCTAGTATATTTAATTAGGCATCGGTCACACAATGTTTTTTGTAATAAATGGAAAAGTTATATCAAACGGAAAAGAAATGTTTAAACCTAGTACTGATGACGCGGCGATAGTTCCCGAAAAAAACCCGAGCGCATGTGACCTCACAATGGTAAGAATCGTAAACATGAACGTCAATATCGGGTCGGTTCGGAACAATTCTGAAGTTATACCGATAATTTCTAATAGAGTTTAATGTGGTGGTTTGTAAAACATGTAAGGCGAAAAATCGTCATCGTTTTAAAAATACTAAAAACCTTAATGCAATAATGTAGTTTACATATGCTCATCTACTATAATATATTATCCATTTTATCATCGTTGGGGAAAGTTTTATTATGTATATTTATCAGTGGATTCAAAATCATTGTTTCACATCTTGAGGATAAACATTTAGAATTAATTCAACCGCCTTCGGTTAGTTCTGGTATAAAATTATGACAATCTGGAGGCAAACGAATTACAGCTCTATGTATTCATATAGAATGCGTCATTGGAAGAATACGAGAGTTTGATTTTTTCAAACTTCACGCAGTTAATAATCATAATATGATGCCTTTTACACACTATTGTTATTATTGCTGTAGCATTAGTGATCATCAAGTTATTATAATAAAAATATAATTTAATATTATAAATCTGTGACGAAACGTAGTTATTATCAGAATTAGTTATTATCAGAATCAGTATATTATCAGAATTAGTCTTTATGAACCCATTGCCACACATTACTGAACTAAATTAAACAATATTTTATTTTGCGCTTAACCAACGGTAATTTTGTCAGTATACACGGTATATCCGGAAAGTAATGTATTTTTTTTTGTGCTGGTACTTAAAGTGTCCGCAGAGCGTTCTGACCAGTTGGATTAGATGAGGGGGACTCTCAGCTTCAAAGGAATGTTTTCGCCAGTCTGCTCCGAGCAGTTGGGGCTTCAGGATAGTTGTTTCCGGGTACCTTTGATAAGTGCCTGTGTCACGAAACGCGATGGAATGAACTGAACAAGTCTCTTGCGAAAAAAGTTGTCCAAGTGAGAAAAGAGATTGCCATGGGAGCTCCACCATGACAACGATCCAAGCCACACTGCACTACGCGTCCATGAGTACCTAGCGAAGCACAACTTGGCAACACTGCCGTAACCCCCCTATATCCCGGACATAACTCCGGCCGACTCGACAAAGGCCGTGACCAGTGCCTTTGCCGAGGTCCCCGTTGAAGCCCTCCAGGACGCGTACCGTGCGTGGCAGAGCTGCTAGAATAAATGTGTAAATGCCCAAGAGAACTACTTCAAAAAATATTAAACGTCTGTAACGATATCTACAATAAATAATAATGGTTAAAAAAAATTGCACTACTTTCCGGACACACATAGTATATACAGGTAGAAACCGTTGTCAATACTGACGTAAAAACACCATAATTACGTCACAAGCATGGCAGCCAGTCGTGGCGCGTTTGTAGGCAAGTGATTTTTTTTTATTTTATAAATTTTAATTCATTCATAATGATTGTATTTTTTTTTAAGTATTTTTTTGCGTTGATTATTAATATTATTTATGATAAAGTTTTAAAATAAAGTAAAAAATCTTTATTTATTTTTTATTCAAAAACTCAATTATTTTTCAGGCAATCCTAAATATCGAAATAATAAGGTACTTATATGGATGAAAGAAATATACGAATAAGAAATATACGGACGAGACATAATTCATCTAGTCATACTACCTGCATTTAATAATACAGTTAATTATTGTATATTGATAATTGGTACGATCAAGTAGACGGAACTCTGCTTCTCTTTCAATTTAAAACTAGCCCGCAAGGGCGAGGACCTGCCGCAAGCCAGAGGTCCAAGTATGGTAGTAACACGCCGACCCCTAGATGGCATTACCATTTAACTCTTATCTTAATTGTTCTATGATCGTAATTAAAGACGACTATGTATGTTTCGATTACTTCGAAAGAGATTAACTGATGAGTTCTTAAGGAACAGAACCGGTTTTAAGATGTGGATGAATTTTTTTTCGCCTTAGTAATCGAACGAGACTGTTCGACTAGTTGTACTAAAGTAGTAACTTTAATAATACAGCTAATAATTGTATGTTAATAATTAGTACGATCAAGTAAAGAGAACTATGCTTCTCTTCTATTTTAATATACGAATATACTACTTGGCTGAATACAAAAATTTGCGAAATATAAGAAACATTTTATATAAAAGATCAGTTTACACATAAAATAAGCTACTCGCTTTAGTTTTTGTTTCCCAAAACTCACAATTCCATTTTTCCTGGAGGGAATTTGGGACATGCAATATCCATGCAACGTCTTAAGAACGGTCTTCCATTACGTGGAATGGCTGTAACGTTACAGCGCCCTCTCCTTATTAAATTTCGGTCGAAAAGAGTTTTGTGCTCGCAACGGATTGCACGAAATTAAGCAAAAGGTGTACCGTCGTCACATGGGCGGTTCTGTTCACTTGGATTTCCGCAATTATACCCATAATTTAATTAAAGGTTTCCTTTGTCAGCGATGTTACTGCTTGGGCCGTTTGTTTGGAACAATCCAGGTCCGATATCATGCTGAAACATTTAGGATTTCGCACAAAATTGGTTTAGTGATTAATACTGGTTATTGTTCTAGAAAATTATTTCATATACGACTCCGACAAGGTATATTATTGGGGAAATTTGCTGATTTACAAACCGTATTATGTTTCATCTCAGATTAAGTTCGACTTCAAATGTAATGCTTTTCCGAATGACTAAATTAAATTTTAGCAATGACTTGAAAAATAAAAAGGTCAAGATATGTGTATATGTAAAGATGTCTACAATCGAACTGTCCTAATACAGGGTGATTCCTAAGTTGAGCCTTTTTTTAACAGCCTATAAAACTCGATAAAATAAACATTATTTTCTAAGACCATTTAAAAAAAAACATTCATTTCGGTCCTGTGCCTTGTACTTAAAGAAAAATTTCAAAGTAGTTGCCGATCCGTTGTTCCACGCAAAGTTGGGCGTGACGTACCCAAGAGTCGGAGCATGCACGTGATAGTGATAACGGTCTTCCCCTAATAGTCTCAAGAGCCTGTTCTATGTGATCAATAAGTTATTCTTTTGTATTGTCTGGCGTTTTGAAAACACTACTTTTATGTGACCCTAGAAAAAAAATTCAAACCCTAAAAAAAAGAAATCACAAGGGTTAAGATCTGGTGACCTAAGCCGCCATGCGACCTACTCCGCCATGCCCTCCACGACCTACTCACTAGGAAAAGTTATGTCTAAGAACTCCCGCAGTTCACGCCTAAAATGGGCTAACGCTCGATCGTGTAAACGTGTAAAAACAACATGTTCTGCCTGCCAGTCAAAGGCACATCTTCTAGAAGACCGGAAAGATGGCTTTGTAAAAATTCGAAATAATTTTCTACCGTTAAACAATCTGGCAAAATAAAAGGTCCAACAAGAATACCGTTGACAATTGCCGCCCACACATCGGCCGAAAATATATGTTGAAAATGTGTTTGCCTACAACCATGAGGATTATCAACTGACCAAAAATGAGTACTGTGGGAATTGTAAGCCTCGTCCATAACCAAAATGTTTCTGGTAATGTTTTGATTCATCTCATGATGGTGTAAGAGCCACTCGCAGTACTGAACTCTGTTAAAAATGGTCTTGTGACTCTAAACCTTGAACTCATTACCCATGAAATGGATACAACTGATTTTTCCACAATATTTTAAAAACTCTTTTTTTGGCTCACTTTAACTTGCCGTTTTATTTATCGAGTCGTGTCTAGTCTTGATGGGTCTTTCTCGAAAAGATTCAAAATTTTTTCCTCCCGTTACACGAGTCCTCCACTATGTTCCCTCAAATTACAGGTGTCTCTCGTTCTTTGCACAACCCGAATAAATGATTTCAGCAATGGCTGAACCCGAATAGGAAAAAGTTCAGCGTATAGCTGAGATACAGCATTAGCATTTTGAAAGCACTCTCCATAAATTAACAGTATGTCAACTAATTCACTTTTCTTATACACGTGGCTCACTTTATCTTTCCAAAAATCACCATACAAAAATCCACATTAAAACTGACAATAAAATACGAGATAATAAAATAAAAGTAATGCATGATTCACAAAAAAAACGATAAACATAAATTTGTTTGAATTGTTCTAATAGCCGGGCTTTTTTTAATTATTATGGGCTGTAACGGCTTAATTTTAGAGATGTATAAAAAATTAAATTAGAAAAAAAAATGTTGTATACACTGTTAAAAAAATTTGAAATATGTATATATATATATATATATATATATATATATATATATATATATATATATATATATATATATATATATATATATATATATATATATATATATATATATATATATATATATATATATATATATATATATATATATATATATATATCATTTCTCTTCTGCGCCCAGGAAAACTACACGAATTGGGGCGAACATTGAATCAGCAGAAAATCCAAATTTTAGCTTTGCAAGAAACCAAATTGACAGATGATAACATCTTGGAATTCAGCAACTACAGACTTTTTAAAAGTAAAACGGACAAAAGAATACTCAACAATACACCACATCTCGGTGTTGCTTTCGCTGTCTCAAGAAACATTCTTGGTTCTATAATTAAGGTCCAGCCAGTAAATAATCGATTTATGACACTATACCTCAAGTGTGTACAATAAATCTAATCCTGAAAAAGTAAATAAGTCCTGGGAAACTCTGGAAAAAACCATCTCTAAAATTCCCTCTAACCATGTAAAAATCTTCTTGGGTGATTTCAACGCCCAACGAGGGAAAGAAAGAAAGTACAAGAAAACAGTCGGCAGTTTTCCTGCTCATAAATGCACACGTCCCCATCTACCATAATGGTAGAAGATTGGTTGAACTATGTTCGCAGTTTAACCTAAAAATGTCAACCCATTTTAAGAAGAAAATAACAAAACAAAAGACCTGGAGGTGCCCAAACACGTACATGGTTGAATTTCAAATTGACCATGTTGCCATTTCGTACCCCAATTATAAAGACATTCTGAATGTTCAAGTCAGGAAAGGAGCTAACATAGACACGGATCACTACTTGACTAGAACCAAACTTAGCTTAAACCTCAAAAACTTATTCAAAAGAGACTGCTAATACCAAAGTTCGACCCTACAAAAATAAAACCAACCTTAACAGCAGAGCTTGATAAACAACCAGCACAGAACTGGCAAGAATTGAAACAAAAAATTACTAAAACAGCCTTAAAGTTGGTCCCTTTACAAAAACGTAGAAAACATCCATGGTGGGATGAAGTTTGCGAGCAAGCATTATTAAGCCGAAGTAAAGCATTCAAAGATTGGAACAGTCAAAAAACAGCAATATATTATATCATCTTTTTGGAAGTAAGAAAAGAAACATTGAAACTAATTAGACAAACTAAAAGAAAATATGAAAACAATCAACTTAATGAAATAGAAAAAGATTTCCAAAAAAATACACGAAACTTTTACAAAACATTTAAAACTAAATTAACAGGCTATCAACCCCAAAGTCTTTGCTTCCGAAAGGAAAAAGGACAATTAGCTCTAAATAACCAAGACAATTGCGTAGAACTTGAGAGATATTTTGAACAACTACTAAACGGTCCTGAGTCCTTAAACAAATTACCACCGAATGAGCATGAAATAATTAGGAAAATCAAGGGACTTAAAAATAACAAAGCTTCTGGTGAAGATAGAATCACTGCTGAAATTTTGAAATCCGCTCTCCCAGGTACAATCAAGGAAATAACCAAAATTCTACAAGAAGTTTGGCGAACCGAACGGATTCCGGAAGATTGGAAAGATGCTCTAATCCATCCACTACACTAGAAAGGAGATAGAACGGATGTAAACAACTACAGAGGGATATCTCTTCTCCCAGTTTGTTACAAGATTCAATCTCAATGTCTACTAGACAGAGCACAGGGACAGTTAGAACCTAAAATTGGTGAATATCGAAGCAGGTTTTCGACCGGGCAGGCAGATCCTGCCCTGAACAGATCCTGAATCTAAAGTAAATCCTAAGACATAAAAAACTGTACAATAAAAATCTCGTCTGTACATTTGTGGATTTCAAAAAAGCATATGATTCTATTGACCGCAAATCTTTATTCCAAATTTATTCCAAAAGAACTAGATCTGAAAACGCTGCCAATTATTAAAGCAACATTAACTAACACAAGGTCAAAAGTTAAATTCATGGGTGGCATCTCAGAGCCCTTCGAAATTAAAACTGGAGCGAATTAAAGGTATGGACTCTCGCCACTCTTATTTAACTCTGTTCTAGAAAAAGTAATACAGGAGTGGCGTGATAAAAAGTCGGCCCTGAATATTGACCAGCCCATTAAACTGGCGAGAATCAACATCAAAATAGATTGTCTGGCGTTTGCTGATAATCTAGCAAATTTGACTCAAGATATATTAATGGCACAAAAACAGATTGAAATCCTAAAAGAAACAGCAGAATAGATAGGACTTCAAATTTCCTTTGAAAAGACACAATACATGACCTGCAACAGACTAAGAACACCATTTCTAAAAACAAAATATGATAGCATCAGACGAGTCTCTCAGTTCAAATATTTGGATGAAATAATCATGGAAAATGGGTTGAAAAAAAGCAGCTAATAAGGGTAGATGTCATAAAATGGAAACGGCTTTAAGACTTACACAAAATAGTAATAACAAAAAATGCATATCTAAAAACACGAAATTGAGACATTACAACACAGTTATTAAACCAGAATGTTTATATGTGGCAGCAACGCTCATTATGAATAGAAAGAGAGACATCGAGGACATTGCAAAGAAGGAAAGAAAAATCATAAGAAAAATGTTAGGCCACAAACAAATAAATGGCACAACATACCGACTTCAAGAAAACCAAAAAATCAAACAATGCACTGATATACATAGCGATATGAGAAAAAGAAGCTTTTGGTTTTACGGACACATAAAACGAATGAATCCGAGTAGACTAACTAGACAAATAGTCGAATTTTATGAAAATAGGAGTAGAGCTAAAGTAGAAATAATTAAAGGATCTAAGATCAGCAAATATTACACAATGTGAAATTCAGGATAGAGGCTGTTTCAGACACAAGGTTAACGTTTGGGAGGTTGGCCAGAGGGAAAAATGTAGGAAGACTGGGACAACTTGGTCTGACGAAAGGAAAAAAGCTCATAGCGAAAGAATGAAATTAGTATGCGCGCAAAGAAAGGCTAACGACAACAAACGCCTGTAATTGTACTTCGCGTGGTCCACCATATATATATATATATATATATATATATATATATATATATATATATATATATATATATATATATATATACGCCAAATAAGCCATAGAACGTAAATTGCTAGGTAGATTATTAAAAGATCATAAAAAATAAGATACAAAATATAGATACAGGTAAAAGATTTAATAGCAATGACCTCAGACTAACCATTAGATCTTTAAAATGACAATGGTCAAAACTCATTGTGAGATATACAGGGAACTGAATAGACAGAAACCATGGGATAAGAGATGTTAGGTTGATTTGAAAAAGATTACGTGACTTAATTGCTACCAGGTTGGCATGAACAGTTTTTGTCTGTTCATCCAAATGAGATATACCTATGTCCAATAGATAAATAACGCCTGAAAGAATCTTCAATCTGTGAATTTCCAGAGTTGTGCATGACATTCCCATAATTAACAAATAAAAAACAATATTTTAGACTCAACAGAATCTGTGGGAGTATATCTCTCTTTCGATCAGATATTATTCATCATTCCATGATTCTGGCATTTTTGTAACATGTAGTCATACAGTCTACAATATCCAGATATTTGTATACTTTTTTGAGTTTGTTTAAAGTTAGAGCTTTAGTGAGTCTATATAGTAAGAGTCTATATAGTGAGGGTCCACGTGATTACTAGACGACTGGACGAATCAGTATTTTATAGACCGTTTTTATGAGATTAGATCTAAGAACAAAATGCAGAGAGTGAATAGTTTTGGTACTCTTCATAATACGGTTTTTGATTTCTCCTGTGATGTTGTTCTTGAATAGTTTGCTTCGTAGATACTTAATTCAATTGATAATTTCCATGTTTACATCGCTAATTTCCTTCCTCAGGTGAATCTTCGAAACAACATAACTATTCTGACACTTAACGATTAAAAAAATAATTAATAAAAATTTTGGAAGGGATCAACAAGCAGAAATCGTTGTCACTATAATCACAGTTGGTTATGTCGCCATAGCCAGAGAAACATTTGTTTCATAGGAAGTTGTCTAGATAATTGAAGAAGTAATAGTCGGTTGGAAAATGATATGTGATACGTGAATATGGCTGGTAAGGTTAACTTTCATGGTTCAGTTCAGTCAATTTCTGCAAGGACGATTAAGTGATATTTGACCGAGAGTTGTAGTGGAGGAGAATATATCTTTTTTTGTTCACTAATGACAGACATTAATGACATCTCATCAATTTTCTCACAATATTTCTCAGCTATAATCATTTCTTTCAAATTCAGTATACAATGGTTCATCAAGCCGGTCACTATGTAGCCACTAACCACATATCACTATGACTAACACAATGGACCACATCAATGGTCATTAGCACATCACCATCACTTTCTTTTAATATATTTTTTTTCTTTAGAACATCAAGAGATCGATCTTTTTTAACATGCCCGCATCACCGTGTCCCCGTGTTCAAATGAATGATGATAGTTAATTTATTGGTAACAGCACTTCTGCGATTTGTCGAACTATAATTCCAGAATCTTCTTCCATCAGAGCTTTCAGTTTCTCATCATTAATTTCACGGGGTCCTTGACCCACCCTGAATTCAAACTTATAACCACCTCGGAATTTATAATACCAATTTTCAACTCTTCACTGGTTGACTACAGTTTTCTACCATTTTTTCGACATATCTAATTAATATATTTATTATTATTTTTATTACCATGTACCGTTAATTGGAAAAATATGTGTTTAAAAAATCTTTCAAAAAAAAAATGTGTCCAGAAGCCAAGTCTGAAGAATAAATTGTAGTCACTTCCTATTGAAATTGGACCAGTGTTTCGTTTATAGGTATAGTGTATACCCTTATTTAGAAAGTTGATTTTTCTATTAAAAATTCGCACGTTTAACGTATTGATATAACCATCAGTTTTTTTAAGTTTGTATGACTATCCTTGACATCTGCGAGAAGACTCATATCATTTCGCTTGCTAAGTTAGAAATTATAGCATCTTTCGTAATTTTTCAAATACGAACTATATTAAACTTGAAAATGATATTTGAAAAAAGCACCCTGTGTCGAAACAATTGTTATACATACAAGTTTTATATATAGTGAAAATTTAGATGAAAATCTTCGTTTGTTAATTTAAAATTTATGTGAATCAGATATCAGCTGTCCCAGTTAACCTTTCAGTAGTCGATCTAATTTTTGGAACATCAGAAAACGTTGTATTTTTGCTACATAGTGATTATAAATTATTGTATGACGTACTTATTTAAAGACATAAAAATATATTCAATACATTTTTATTTTAAATAGAATGAAAAAGTTCTAATACATATATTTAAGAACTACAGTGAAAAAAGTAGATAAAAATAATTTGAAAGTAGTGTAAAGTAGCCATTGTAAAATTAAGTTTCACCATGCACTATTTCAAAACACTCTGGAGAAATTATTATTATTATAATATTTAAAAAAATTATTTCCGTAAAAAACTAGAGAATTTATACCTGCAACGTTTAACATTGAATAAAATATTGCCGTTGGCCACCATCGAGTAGCACACGCACAATTATAAGCAGCGCAAAGTTTGTCCACCGGATCTACTCCTCCTTTAGTTTGATTGTAACTACCTATTATGTCTGGCTTATTTGTTTTATTATCAACAGTATCATCATGGTGTAAACTTGACATAAGCAAAACATTCTTATCTTTTTTTGGAACATGACATAACAGCGTGCAATTCTCGTGATAGGCGAATATTGATCACTTTTCAGGCCGATTTACTGGGCGGGTAAATTTAAGATCGTCAAACATCAAACGCCGCAGTAAGAAGCGAAATCTTTGTATAGACATAGTAAGCCGGAATATCTCGATACCAGTGCCATCTACACCTCAAAGATCTTCAGTGCTCCAGTGATTGCTTTTCATTACCCCAGCTAAATACAAAAGTCCAAACAAAGCTTGAATTTCAACGATGTCAATTGTTATTGCATCACGTTCTCGAGGAAATCGATCTTGAGCAGCCTGGATATGTTTATCTATATTCTCTATAATAAGTTCTAGTAGATTTTTTTATAAAGAAATAACGCCATATTGGTAAAGGAGTTTTTACTGTTTTAGCAATTCGTTTTGGACCGGGTAAATGGGTAACTAAATTGGGGTTCTCACATTTTTGTGTAAGACAGTGTTTCCTCCATTTGGTAGTTTAATTTTTACTTCATATGACACCATTTTAAAAACATGTATAGGAGCCACATTAGCTGTGGTGTCTAAGGCTTCAGTCTTACGTTACGGCAGTTAATGTGGAGCGGGTTCGAATCCCGTATTACGCAAAAAAGTTTTTCCAAAAATTCTTGTGCATGTTTCTAGGTAAGAGTGTAAAATCTGATAAGGAATCACCTCTCAGTCACGCCAGTTCGAGGCCGGATGCCTTCTGAGAGGTTTTCTACGTTGGTTACTCGCCAATCGGTAGGTTTTTCGAGATACTTTGTGTTAACTACAAAACCAAGAGTTGATAGCCCGAGGGGGGTGCTGACTGGGGTTTTCGGTAGCTGATGACCGTGGTTCGGAACCCACGTTAAGGTGTAGGTCCAGTCGCTAAATAGCCTTCTCAGTTGCTGATGCGCCTCTAACTCCAAAACTTTTTTTTAATAACATGTATGTGTAACAGTGACAACAAAAAATAACGAAAAAAAAAACATACCTTAGCAAAAGAACACAGAAAAATAAATGAATATGTTTTATAGCGTCAGTGGTCTCTGCGGATTCTCAGTCCGCAGTCTTGTATTATTCCTTAAAGCCCGAAACTCCTCCTTGACTCATTCAGTCGCCTACTAAAGATGCTCTTCCTAGAAGGTATTGAGAAGCGCAACACTTTGAGGGGAGTGCAATGGAAAATATTGTGGAAACAAAGCCGGTGGAGAGCTATAGTCCACGCTTGAGTACTAAGAGGTTAAATGGATAAATGTATCCAGTATAGAATGTGTATTACCTGAAAAACCTAAGAGTTTCTGCTGATGCATTAGAATAGTGATGATAGAGAAGCACTAGAAGATTAACGTCGATGAGAAAGACCACCTAAACTATTATTAACAACACGTTCAGATTTATAGGGAAAAGGTTCGTCTATAGGAGTTTCAGGAACATGTTATACAGATACTTAAAATTCTAATGGCTTAACTTTCCATATTGTCGGTTTGTTTATTTTAACAGATTATAATTAGTTCCTATATTCTGTCAACATTCAACAATACATTGTTTCCATCGTGGATCATTGCTATTGTGGATCGTGATACCTTGAAATTTACAATGTAATTTTCCCTCAAAGATATTACACCAAACTCTTTGCCAACAGACTCTTTGCAATGTCCGCCAAACATCTTAAGGTGTGTTTTAAAGCATATAACATTACAACCTCGTTTTCTTATTAAATTTAGTTCTGGTACCAGATTAAATGAAATTAACCAAAACCTGTACCGTCGTCATATCGACGGCCAGCTCGTCCCTCTAGGATTTTCGCAATTATGTTAATAATGTCATTTTCCTTTGTCAACCATGTTGCGGCTTGGACCGCTTGTTTGGAACGATCCAAGATAGATTTCACGCTTAACCATCTGGGATTTCGCACAATATTAATTATGAAATTAATGTTGATTTTGATTTTGTATAATACAGTGACAAAGAATTTAAAGTTTTAATTTTTTTTTATAAAATTCTGATTTGAATAGTAGCGTTATTTTGACGTGAAATTTCTAATATCTATTTTTGTGTTGAGAAAGTTTACATTTTGGTCTTTATTATATATATATATTTCTATATTTTCTGGTATGTCTAATTTTTTGCCTTTTGTGCTCTACTTGCAATATTTCTAGATTGTTTATATCTAGAAAATGGTGGTAGGTTTCTGAAAAAAGGTAGGCGAAATTTGATGTATTATTTTTTAGATTAAAAGCAGCTTTATATTCTTTAAACTTAGTTTCAAAAATGTCTGCCTGGCCTATATAACAGCTATTACATTCATCACACTTAAGCTTATAAACTCCTGATTTTTTATTTCAGTTCTGTTTTTCTTTGGCGTTTCAAAGTAGGTTTGATAAATTATTTGACGAGTTTAATGTTGTAGTTCTTTGGCTAGGCTATTTGTAATTTGATCGAAAATTTCCACGAAATATGTGATGGTTGGAAAAATTTTGTGATTTTGTTCCGTTGCTTTAGGGTGTATGTGATTTAAATTATTACTTTTCTATTTATTATATTTTATTGTGTTTATTTCAGTTTCTGTACATCTATTATTAGTTGCAATGTTTCTGATAGTGTCTAGTTTTTTTTAAGACTATTATTGGAGAAAAGGCTCTATGTATCATTGACCTATATGCTGACATGATTATGAGAGTAGAGAGCCTTTAGGAATCGTGATATATATATATATATATATATATATATATATATATATATATATATATATATATATATATATATATATATATATATATACAATTATAACCAGATTCCATTATTTTTAAGTCTAGGAAGTTAATTAAACTGTTGTTTCTATTTCAAGTAGGAATTTAATCCTAGAGTGTATTGGCCATTTTTTTGAAACCAGCCACTATTTTCCAGATATAAACAATCTAAAAATATTACATATAGAACATAAAGGCAAAAAGTAAACATATAAGAATATATATAAATATATAAACATAATAAAGACCAAAATGTAAACCTGCTCAACACACAAATAGATATAAGAAATTTCACATTGTTAGAACTGTTATAAAAATTACATAAAAAACGAAAAAAGTATCGTCCTGGTATCTAAACCAGGACAATACCGTACTTTTGGAAAAAACCCTTTCATATAAATTGTATGATACCTACCTATATTTAAGTAAAAGGAATATTTGTTTGTACTCATCTTTAAGCGTCTCGGTGATGTAGTTGTTACTACCAAACCCCCGTCAAGCCAAATTAATAAATTAAGTGATCTAAAACAAAGTTCTAATGCTTTCCTTCTCATAGTTAATATAAATGATTGGGAAAAAATACACCACCTCACAAAAATTTATTCAATACCTTACATCACCAAGCGCGGTCAAATTTTTAAATGATGCTGACTGGTAACGAAAACTTATTTCGGAATAGCATTCAGCGCAACATATCTTGTTGTATAAATATAGCGAGCTAGCTCATATGACCTCGAAAGCTGATTTTGGTAAAATCATATATAACACATATGATGGCTTCAAAATGGTATTGTACAAATTTATTTTTATCTAGCCACAGAATGACCAATGTCAGTTGAAGAATGTCAAACTGAATGATGCCTTGTAATAAAAACTGTCAAAATTAATTGTTCTTAAATATAATATGTTAAAATTTCCGATAACTATCACATTTGAGCAATGGCCTAAAGGTATTATTAATATTAATTAATTATGACATTACACCATCAGAAACATTATGACGTCAGCTGCATTATTTCGTTTATTGCAAAACTTCTCATAAACAAAAAGTTTCACTTTATATGGACGCATTGAAATGGTTTTTTGCATAAAGGAAACCAAATTATTTCTTAAGTGCAATTACGAAACTGTTTCTCTTCTTTACTTGAAATGCAAAAGAATGTTGTTTATCGATAATAATCGCGTACTTTTGTTTTTTAGGTTTCGCCGCCGGTCTGCCAAACTAATATACCGCTTTGAAAACTTAATGGTACACGCTTACTAACCACAAAAGGGCGTGAACCCATTTAGATTTTAAAGGAAGTTATAAAGCACGAAACATAAAAGCGCCGATTAGTTTGTACACCTTACAGTTACAGTTCATATTTATAAAGATGGCGTTCTACCGTGGGCAAAAGTATGTACACGTTTTTCAATTAAAAAAATGTGTTTTCCATTTTTAAAATTATTAATATATTTTTTAATCTTATTTTTGACTTTTAATATAATATTAGTTGCTTATTACAATGGAACAAATGTGGTATTCTATTCTACATACATAACACCTAGATAATTCACTTCTTCCATTGAAACCTTCGGTGTGAAACACTAAACTCAAAGAGATTTATCATTAAACACCAAATCACTTTTTAAAACGTCTCGATGAACGTTACGCTAACCATATTAGAATCATCAGAAGGTGCGAAAAGAATGTTGGACATTCGATGACATTCGATGAAGTACTTAAGCCATGTCAACATAAATCGGGCATGAATCATTTCTTTAGACGCTTTGCAAGCTTTCAGCTCGGGCTCAATAATAACAGCTTAAGCGGTCTCCAGAGATTTGGCAATGAGCCTGATTTGGCAATGAGCAAAGCATCCAAATACAGTACGAGTGAATTTTCTTCATTTATTAATATCGCTCTCCAGCAGCGCACTATGCAACTTCAGTTTAACAGTTTGTTATAACAAAAACCTAATAAACTCCATTGTTTTGGCAAAATTGGCAAATTTATTAAATTACTAATCGGAAAGCTATAATAAGAATTCTCATTTTAAGCAAATATGTGTAAAAGCATACTTAGCAGATAATAATTTGTTGTTATTCAACAAAAAACTCCAAATAAACTAATAAACATTGTTATTTTGTTTTAATTAAGAATAATGCCAAGATGAAAATAACAATGTTAAAACAACAAAGTTTATTTAGTGAGTGTATTTTTAATTCCAATAAAAACCAACATCGGATTATGTAGACGAATTATACGGCATGCTTCTTATTTACGGAAGAGCTGCTACCAACTGGATTAGAAATATACCATGACTTTTTCAACGTGTTCGGAAAAGTGTGTTAAAAATTGAAGACTTTTTGAATATTTAATTTGATAACTAATAATCATGAATAAAAACAACTATTAATCACTTGTGCTTGAACGTGGCATGAATCATTTAAAACATGTTATTGTGTAAAAAAATGGTGCTAGTAATTTCAACTTTGACGTTAAACAACATTAATGGGTAAGTTTTCCTTTTTTTTCTGAAACGTAAGAAATTAATGGCTAATAAAAATATGGCTAATATAATGTGGCTATAAAAATATTACATTTTACTTTTAAAAAATTCTTTAAGAGAACATTGAAAGAAAAAAAATTGGCAACGTCAAAAAAAAATTAAGTTCTAATCTGTTTTCCATGAAAATAGTTGCAGTTTGGATATAAACTTTCGGGAAATTTTTGTTCAGAATGAGATACATAATAATTTAATCATTTGTTAAATTTTTCCCTTGTGACGATACTGATGACCTGTATATATATATATATATATATATATATATATATATATATATATATATATATATATATATATATATATATATATATATATATATATATATATATATATATCTATATATATATATATATATATATATATATATATATATATATATATATATATATATATATATATATATATTATTATTATTATTATTATTCACATATGTACCCGGGTGGGTGGACCACGCGAAGTACAATTAGAGGAGTTTGTTGTTGTTGCCCATACTAATTTCATTCTTTCGCTATGAGTGTTTTTTCTTTCGTCAGACCAAGTTGTTCCAGTCTTCCTACATTTTTCTCTCTGGCCAACCTTCCAAACGTCAACCTTGTGTCTGAAACAGCCTCTATCCTGAATTTCACTTTGTGTATATTTGCTGATCTTAGGTCCTCTTTAATTGCAGCAATCCATTTAATTATTTCTACTTTACTCTACTCCTATTTTCATAAAATTCGACTATTTGTCTAGTTAGCCTATTTGGATTCATCCGTTTTATGTGTCCGTAAAACTTAAGTCTTCTTTTTCTCATATCGCTATGTATATCTGTGTATTGTTTGATTTCTTGGTTTTCTCGAAGTCGATATGTTGTTGTATTTATTTGTTTGGGGCCTAGGATTTTTCTTACGATTTTTCTTTCCTTCTTTTCAATGTCCTCGATGTCTCTCTTTCTATTCAAAATGAGCGTTTCTGCGCCATATAGACATTGTGGCTTAATAACTGTGTTGTAATGTCTCAGTTTTGTGTGTTTAGATAGGCATTTTTTGTTGTAAATATTTTGTGTAAGTCTCAATGCCGTTTCCATTTTTTGACATCTACCCTTATTGGCCCCTTTTTCCAACCCATTTTCCATTATTATTTCACCCAAATATTTGAATTGAGAGACTCGTCTGATGTTACCATATTTTGTTTTTAGAAATGGTGTTCTTAGTCTGTTATTTTGTTTTTAGAAATGGTGTTCTTAGTCTGTTGCAGGTCATGTATTGTGTCTTTTCAAAGGAAATTTGGAGTCCTACCTTTTCTGCTGTTTCTTTTAGAATTTCAATCTGTTTCTGTGCCGTTAATACATCTTGAGCCAAAATTGCTAGATCATCAGCAAACGCCAGACAATCAATTTTGATGTTGGTTCTCCCCAGTTTAATGGGCTGGACAATATTCAGGGCCGACTTTTTTCATGCCACCCCTGTATTACTTTTTCTAGAACATAGTTAAATAAGAGTGGCGAGAGTCCATCCCCTTGTCTCACTCCAGTTCTAATTTCGAAGGGCTCTGAGATGTCACTCATGAATTTAACTTTTGACCTTGTGTTAGTTAATGTTGCTTTAATAATTGCCAGCGTTTTCAGATCTAGTCCTTGTTCTTTCAAGATTCGGGATAAAGATTCGCGGTCTATATATATATATATATAGTCACCCATTAGCATTTTATACCTGTACTTCTTGTTGTCTAGCAGCTGGGCCACATCGCCATAAAATACCTCAATTTCCTCATCACCATAGCTAATAGTTGATGCCTACGTTTGGATGATTTTCGATTAATGAGAAATTCAATTCCACCACATCGTCACACTAGTGTAAAATAAATGACCTGTTGTATTCAGTTCGACTAGCTCTTCGTCCTTTCTTCGTGTTTCGCATAGCCTTATGATGACCCAATGTATGTTGTCAAGCTCGATCAACAGTTCTTGCAGTCATTCATCCGTTTTCATTGTCCAAATATTAAGTGTTGCAATGTCCAAAGTCCATTGGCAGCCTGATCTAACCCGGTGATTCTTAGCACCCTCTGCCTTGGGGCAGATCTTCTCGCTGCCGTAGATAGTTGCTCCTTGGCCATCGGGGAATGACGGCCGCGTTTAAAATTGTAAAGCCATGTTGGGGGGGTTGGACCGTAATCTGCTATATATATATATATATATATATATATATATATATATATATATATATATATATATATATATATATATATATATATAGCTTCCAGTCAACTTCCTAGCCAACAGTTGGGTGTATGATGACACTCAGCTACTGTTGTCTCACCAATGAGACGTCCAAACGCAGTCCAGAAAAATCTAACGCTACCCTACCCTGTGGATAGGGTCTCCCTATTCTTGATGGTATGATATATGTCCGTGCCCTGAATAGTCTAAACATCGAGAGACGAAACATATGCCGGCATATGAATATTTGCCATCCAGTTGAAGGGATGGGTGGGGCTCGTTCCCAGTCAACCAACCTATAAAAAAAGTTCATAGATATATATATATATATATATATATATATATATATATATATATATATATATATATATATATATATATAAACAAATCAAAAACATGCTTTGACATTTTTTGCTAATAAAGATTCTGATTTTTGGTAATACGAATAGATCGGCAAAATTTGTAAATAATAGTGCGAGTTATATAATAAAATAAATATTTAGATAAACTCTCCCTTTCTCTTAAAAAATGTGCAAATTTTCCTGAAACACGATATTTTATAGAAATTATCCATGCGACGTCTTAATATAGTTTTCCATTACGTCGAATGGTTATAACATCATATGGCCTTCTCCTTATTAAATCTCAACCGAGGACCATTTAGTTCTGCACAAGATAAAATGAAATTAAGCAAGAAGTATTCCATCATCACTATAGCTACCCGGCACAGTTGAATTTCCGCAATTATACCTATAATTTAATTAGAGATTTTCTTTGTCTGATGTATTTCGGCTTGGACGGTTCATTTGGAATGAGCCGGGTCCGATTTCAGGCTTAAACATTTGGAATTTGGCACAAGATGGGTTTGGGGTATAATACTAGTTGTTGTACCGTGGGATTGTTTTGTATACGACTCGGTTAAGGTATATTGTCTTATTTTCTATTAGATTCATCTTAATATATTTTACAGAAATAGCCGATACCAGATGGAAATTTCTTTCAAATAAATGAACTACAACTTTTATTGAAAGTGTGATTTTCTAACATTAAGTGATTAGCATAATTAGAATTATTTTGTTATTTAATTATAACTTTTGTTACGTTCATTGAGGCTAACGGAAAAAAATCTTCCAGTTTATCGAATATAAACTATTGGAAACGAATCGCACTCAATTAAATAAATTCCTGATTTATAAAGTTATTTCGTTTGTCTTTTATTGTTTTTAATGAGGTTTAATATATATATATATATATATATATATATATATATATATATATATATATATATGTGTGTGTGTGTGTGTGTGTGTGTGTGTGTGTGTGTGTGTGTGTGTGTGTGTGTGTGTGTGTGTGTGTGTGTGTGTGTGTGTGTGTGTGTGTGTGTGTGTGTGTGTGTGTGTGTGTGTGTGTGTGTGTGTGTGTGTGTGTGTGTGTGTGTGTGTGTGTGTGTGTGTGTGTGTGTGTGTGTGTGTGTGTGTGTGTGTGTGTGTGTGTGTGTGTGTGTGTGTGTGTGTGTGTGTGTGTGTGTGTGTGTGTGTGTGTGTGTGTGTGTGTGTGTGTGTGTGTGTGTGTGTGTGTGTGTGTGTGTGTGTGTGTGTGTGTGTGTGTGTGTGTGTGTGTGTGTGTGTGTGTGTGTGTGTGTGTGTGTGTGTGTGTGTGTGTGTGTGTGTGTGTGTGTGTGTGTGTGTGTGTGTGTGTGTGTGTGTGTGTGTGTGTGTGTGTGTGTGTGTGTGTGTGTGTGTGTGTGTGTGTGTGTGTGTGTGTGTGTGTGTGTGTGTGTGTGTGTGTGTGTGTGTGTGTGTGTGTGTGTGTGTGTGTGTGTGTGTGTGTGTGTGTGTGTGTGTGTGTGTGTGTGTGTGTGTGTGTGTGTGTGTGTGTGTGTGTGTGTGTGTGTGTGTGTGTGTGTGTGTGTGTGTGTGTGTGTGTGTGTGTGTGTGTGTGTGTGTGTGTGTGTGTGTGTGTGTGTGTGTGTGTGTGTGTGTGTGTGTGTGTGTGTGTGTGTGTGTGTGTGTGTGTGTGTGTGTGTGTGTGTGTGTGTGTGTGTGTGTGTGTGTGTGTGTGTGTGTGTGTGTGTGTGTGTGTGTGTGTGTGTGTGTGTGTGTGTGTGTGTGTGTGTGTGTGTGTGTGTGTGTGTGTGTGTGTGTGTGTGTGTGTGTGTGTGTGTGTGTGTGTGTGTGTGTGTGTGTGTGTGTGTGTGTGTGTGTGTGTGTGTGTGTGTGTGTGTGTGTGTGTGTGTGTGTGTGTGTGTGTGTGTGTGTGTGTGTGTGTGTGTGTGTGTGTGTGTGTGTGTGTGTGTGTGTGTGTGTGTGTGTGTGTGTGTGTGTGTGTGTGTGTGTGTGTGTGTGTGTGTGTGTGTGTGTGTGTGTGTGTGTGTGTGTGTGTGTGTGTGTGTGTGTGTGTGTGTGTGTGTGTGTGTGTGTGTGTGTGTGTGTGTGTGTGTGTGTGTGTGTGTGTGTGTGTGTGTGTGTGTGTGTGTGTGTGTGTGTGTGTGTGTGTGTGTGTGTGTGTGTGTGTGTGTGTGTGTGTGTGTGTGTGTGTGTGTGTGTGTGTGTGTGTGTGTGTGTGTGTGTGTGTGTGTGTGTGTGTGTGTGTGTGTGTGTGTGGGTGTGTGTGTGTATGTGTGTGTGGATCAGGCCTTGGCGTGGTAAAGGGGCTTCAGTAAGTTAATTAAGCTTTGAGCTAAGCCGTCTGGAGCGTATGCTTCCGAAAGGGTAACCCATGGTGCACAGATCAAGGCAGGGACCTCAGACTAACATGATTCAAAATCTGCCAACCAGCGTAGAAGATTACGGTCCAACCCCCCCCCCCCCTAGTCGAGAAGAGCTAGTCGAAGCTGCTTCAGAGGGGCAGCGATTTTGAGATTGCTTTGTCGAACCGCTTTGATGTGTTGCAAGACCCAGAGGATATAAAAATAACACAGCAGTATAAAAACATAATCACGACAATATGCTTGAAACGGCTGCTGCAATAGTACCAGCAGAAAAAAGTTCAAGAAGTCAAAAATCTCCAATGAAACAATTGATTTAATGAATAATCGGCGTACAATGAGGAATGCAGGGAGTCTTTTTGGTAGAATCGTTGAACTTTGCAAAACTAAAAGAAAACGTATTCGAGAAGAAACGCGTCAGTTCAACATGCAGCTAGTTCAAAAAACTCTGGAAGAAAACAAATGAATAAAAAAAGCCTAATGTATGACTTAATGCGTGAGGATGGCAAAGTGTGCAGGGAACGTACGGAAATATTAGAGGTTATAAGAAGATTTTATTCCGAGTTCTATAAAGATCAGAACCAGTTGAAGAGAACAAAACCCACGGAAGAGCAAATGACAGATATCCTGTTATATAAAGTGACAAATGTTATAGAAGCAATGAAAAATGGAAAAGCTCGAGGAAAGGACAATGTAACAGTTGAGATGTTGAAAGCTGGCGGACGAACTTTACATAAAGTACTGGCAAAATTGTACTCAAAATGCCCCAGGGAATAAAAAATACCAAACCTATGGAAAAGTGCTGAAGTGATTCTTCTTCATAAAAAAAAGGAATATAGCAGGATTTGACAAACTACCGTCCAATAAGAATTTTCATATTCTTGATGACATTTCGCCAAGATCTCACTTGGAATTTTCAAGTAATTGTTGTCTTGATAAATAGATTAATCTATTCAAAATAATTCTAATCCAAACTGATTGAAAGTTGTTTTAATTTTTTTTGTTTCTCAATTAAATTAATTTTAATTTAAGAAGCAATTTGTCAACTAATTCTATTACTTGATACTTGGTTATTGATAACCAACTTGATACTAGATTATAGGTATTTAGAATGTCATATTTTTTAAGATTCGTATATTGTAAAATGATTTTAATATGCTTATTTGATCATTTAATTGGAGGAACTGCAACAAAGAACAAACCGATCTAATTGTGTACATATCTTGGTGTAATTTTATTAACGAGTATAATTTGGTGCTTGAAGATTCATAATTGTTGTTTGACGTAATCGTTAAAAAAAGACAAATATTTTATTAATTGATTATTTTTTTTAAAGGTGTTCGTTGAATCACAATCAATTCTTGAATGATGAAGAATTAATGTTAAATTCCCTTGATTTATATATATATATATATATATATATATATATATATATATATATATATATATATATATATATATATATATATATAATATATATATATATATATATATATATATATATATATATATATATATATATATATATATATATATATATATATATATAAATCATCATATATATAAATCATAAATCATCATCAGCCCGCATCGATCCACTGCAGGATGAAGGCCTCTTCAGCATGCTTCCAACCTTCACGGTCCTGGGCTTTCCTCTGCCACTCGGGTCCAATACACTTAACGATGTCATCAATCCATTGTGCTTTCGGTCTTCTTCGCGGACGTTTGCGATCAAGCGGTATCCACTCCAGGATTGCTTTGGTCCATCTGTCGTCCCATCGCCTCGCTATATGGCCTGCCCATCTCCATTTCACCTGTTTTACTCTTCCAAATCTTTTCAAATATATATATACGCTCAGATACTCTATATATACCATCAAAATGTTTGTTGGTTAACTGTAAAATAAAATATTGTTAATTAGTAATTTAGTTCAGTGATGTGTGACAAAGGGTTCATAAAGGCTAATTCTGATAATATACCTGCTGTGGATATTTTTATGGTCACAGAGTTTCTGAAAAATGACATTCGGTTCAATTCAGCTGAAGTTCGAGGTGGTAAAGCACCGATGTAAGTTTTTAAAAAAATAATAATTATGTAAAAAAGAATAAATCACTTTTATTTTTAAATTTGTGTTACTATAGTTTCGTAAAACGATTTTACATTCTCAAACACTACTTTAAAACTAAGGTTTTACAGCACTTTTTTTTTGTGATTGTTTAATATATTTTTTATGAATAATTTCTGAAATTGTTTGTCTGGTTTTATCGTCTAGAATATCAAATTCAATTGGATGAAGTTTATATGATAATTCAGAGTGCAGTACTTTAATATGTAGGAGTAAGTTGTTTCTAATAGTAAACCATTTTCTTGTTTCTTCTTTTAGCGAGGTGATTTTGCAAGAATCCAGGGCTTTCTTCGCAGAAACTGTTGTCGCGTTGTTCTTAAATTCAACAAATTTTGGATACACTTTCTTCTTTAAACAATGTTGAGTGAACTATGTGTTTTGTACTGCTGTGAGTTGTTATACCCTTTGTTTAAAGTATAACTTGGACTGTTCTGCTGTACTTGCTTCTTTCAAATTATTGATTTGTCCGTTACTTTGTGATAGTTCATTTTTTAAAAAGAAATAAAACAATTTTATACTTTGTTATCTATCACTTTTATTTTCAAATTTGTGTGACTATATCTTCGTAAAACGATTTTACATTCTCAAACACTACTTTAAAACTAAGGTTTTATGCTATAAACCTTAGCTTATCACTTAGAACTATCACAAAGTAACGGACAAATCAATCAATAATAATAATGTAAATGTAAATAAGAAACAAAATATTTCTTTTAAATATAATTAAACTATCTATAGGGTGAAACGCGCGAGAAAGTTACGGTGACAACGCCATAGATTTTGTTCACCTTAACCGCAAAAATGATATTTACAATGTAAAAGGGCGCGTATATCCAGAACAAAGTTCGGAGTAAATCTTATACAGTTACCTTGATTATTAATGAAAAATT
The DNA here is from genome assembly GCA_031761425.1 of Cosmopolites sordidus. Classification (NCBI taxonomy): domain Eukaryota; kingdom Metazoa; phylum Arthropoda; class Insecta; order Coleoptera; family Curculionidae; genus Cosmopolites; species Cosmopolites sordidus. The sequence goes on from JARFXV010001138.1 coordinate 249,101, forward strand.
AAGAAAAGTTAAAGACACTAAATGTCACGATTGTGCAGCTTCTAGCAGATAATAATACTAAAATAAAACAATATATAATGTTATAAATAGTTGTTATATAGTTATGTTATAAATGTTTTGTATATATTTGTAATATTGGTAATATTGGTTTTTAAAAATAATGAAAAATGTTAAATATTGAATACCAAAATATATTTTCTAGTTTGGTAATTATTTTTTGAGCGAAAAAATAATATAAATCATGATTTGAAAAACATACTGTTTAAATCGCTAATTTTATTTCAATACAAAATACACTGTTAAATACACATAGTAAAAGTTCCCCCATCTAGGATAATATTTTACAATAGATTATAATATGTAAACTACATTAATAATCAATTCAGAATAAAAATAGTCACTACCCAAAATTATATACATATTTGTTTGATTGCTCTCATTGAGGTTTGAAATACTTTCAAAATCACACCGATTCTCTCACACTCGAACAAACCCACACTCTATTAACAATATTTTCAAAAAAAATGAATCCATGCTACATTATTGCTTTAATTATGGTTTTCAGTATGTTTAACCACCACATCAACCACCACACAATATAAATAAATCTGGCTCCGAGCTAACTCTAATGCATGACTAGCTAGAGATTTCCCAAATAAGAGAAGCCACCTTTTTGAGTGGACAATTTTTATAATCGAAGTGTGGGACTCTCCTGTTTGCCTACTAGAAAACCACTATATGCCAGAACATATCCTGGAACCACTGTGAGCCTACCATCAGTCTTCAATGCCTATAATAAATGTCTAACCTATGTTTAAACATACCTTATCGAATAAATATGTTCAATTAATAGATGAAATGTACCAAAATTCCAGAAAATAGAAATATACCATTTTATTTACTTTTTGTTTGGAATAGTAGGTTTGTTTTTCTATTTTTCTTTTTTTTACATACTCCTTCAGATGTTTGTTTTGATTCCATGGAAACCTGCTTTGTCAGTCCTTATTGTTCATCCAATTGATTACATCAATTTCTGTACACTTCGACTATCTACAAATTAGATTATCCTGTAAAACTTTCATAAGCATAAGACATTTCATATAACTTCGAAATTGGTAGTTGAATTTTGTTCTTGTCTATTCTTGTCGTATCCTACGAAATAGATGATCCTGTAGGGGTTTCCCATTGTTACTACCCTTGGTTGTGTTGCTACATGTAGATTCTTTGCGGACATGCAGGAATATTGCTTCTTATAAATTTGGCACGTTAATTTGTTTTCCCTACATGAGTTAAATAATATAAATAAAAGTTATAAAAACGAATGCAAAAAACAAAAGGAAACCTAAGCTGATTTGATTCTGAACTTTCCTTTGAGCCTCTATATCTTATATATCTTAAGATATATGAGAATAACGTCGAAAACAGCACCGAAAGCCTGAATAACAATTAAAAGCAAGTATATTTTCAAATCGATAGCAAACCAATAAATGCAGTCAAAGATATAAGTTAAACCTTTAGAACAATGACTAAGATCGATAAATTGTTTTATTTACCCGAGACTTTCCGATTCTTTCCGAACGTCTTTTCAGAAAGAGCGCGAAAGAAAATTTCGGTATAACCGAATTGCTCCGAGCCGAACCGATATTGGCCTTCGGTACGATTGTGAGGTCACAATTGTTTCGATTTTTTTCGAGTATTGTCGGTGTGTTATCGGTACTAGGTTTAAAAATTAATTTAAATTTGATATAACTTTTTAATTATAAGGAAAAAAAAATAAAAATAGTTTTTTTTTAATAAAACTTATATATAATATTTCCATTTATATAAAAAAAATTGTTCAAAAGCCCAATTAGCTACCAGAAAAGGCGTTGCATTCCATCGAGAACACTGGTGTCTTTGGCCATGCGACCCTAACGTTTGTCACTTGACTGAGATGTTTCTGTCCATCCATCGTACTCTATCGACCTTACGCCCTTTGACTATTATTTATTTATATTGCTTCAAAGCAATTTAGGTGGTAAAAACTTTATTTGCTCGAAAGACTTGAAAAATCTGCAGGACTAGTTTTTTAGCCAGAAGCCGCAGAACTTTTGTAAGTTGGGGATTATGCATATCGGAGAGATGGTGAAATGCCGTTAAACAGAACAGCCTATATTATAATTTGTATATGCAATTTTTAGTAAATATAATGTTTTCTCATGTTTTGTCAAACAAATGAGACGAACTTTTGCATCACCTCAATATTTTAATGTTTATTATTTATTTTTGCATAATTTATGCATATTTGGTCTCACCATTATGGGATATTTATACATAATATACGATTTGATTGTATTCAGGAGAGTTAATAGAAATATTTCAGACACTAATTAGAAAAGTAGCTGAATATACCCGTTAGTTTCCTGACAAGACCCTCATCAACGGTACACCGAATAATTCAATAGTGCTGCGAAGTCCTGTAGTAGCCAAAGACATCTGCGCCACTTTTACGCTCGTTTACCCGTGTCAAAATGCCTTTAGGTCGAAACAGACTGAAAACTGTGTATTAAATATTTAAATATATCGAATGTTGTATAGTATATTTCAAATACGTATATTTCATCATTTCCATCTTTGAACATTTTTTATCAAAAATAAATCAAACCAAATCAAAAATGTATCAAATTTGTTCTAACGATAACCAAGCAGGGAAATTCAATTCAATTTTTTTTTATCGCATTAACCTTCCTGCAGTCGCGCGAAATTTTATAATGTGAGTCGTCGCACCGATCTCGTAATCCGTGAGGCTAAAACAGTTAACAAAAATAAAAGATCTTGCACAATTCTGGGTTTGATAGTACACACTTGATACATAGTTTATTTACTGCACATAAGAGCTAATTTTCACTGAGATTTTAGGTGTTTATAATAATGATTAATAAGTTAAGTTGGGTAAATTATTTTAAACATATTTTTCACTTTCTATTCGATAAGAAAATATAATATTTAAATAGTAAGTAACAATTTACAATTAAATATTATCAATATTACAATTAAATAAATAAAATATTTACAAAAAAAAACTTTATTCTCGTACATAGATATAAAAAAATAGTCTTCCCGTAGTTCGTTTTTCTGTTTATTCATCAATCACAAAAACTGCATCTTCCGTGCTCTCCTATATTTTTTGCTTGATTTTTATTTGCAGGAACTACTCTAGGCGTTTTATTTCTTTTGGTTAGTCTGTCTGAATAAAGTAGTGTTTTTTTTTTGTCAACTCGCATCTTATATAACGACTATTCTTACTGTTCTATAATTCTGATAAAATTATAGATAATTTAAAAAATTAGCGTGATTGGTTACGCACTGTCTGAAAAACCATATTGTGACCTATTATTTTCTCTTTTGAAACAAAATAAAAAATACATATAGATCACAGCGATGGCAGCTGTTCGCCGGAAGCACCGGGAAAAAGGTCCAAGACAGAATGAAGCCACGACAAAAGTTGAGCGCCACCCGGTTACTTCATATATCGGAAAAGACCCTGGAACCGGGAAGGGGTCTATCTTAAATAAAACGGTTTACTAGAATTTTATACATATATATATATATATATATATATATATATATATATATATATATATATATATATATATATATATATATTATAAAAGCACACTCAAAAAAGAACGACACAAAGCACACAAAAAAAAGGAATAACTAAAACTATCAAACAAAAGGCACGGGAAGGTTTAGGGAAGGCGGTTCTCCAAACCTTACCGTGAAAGAAATCAAAAATCAAATACACAGCTCTGAATTACACCAGCTGGTCTCTATGTCCCTATACTTACAAAGTAGAGGTTATTTCCTCTATTCTGACAATAGTAAAGAGATAGATATATAACGCTAGGGTAACCAAGAATGGTGAGACGGCAAATAGATACAAAATATAAGATGATAACGTGACCATTATCAGTATAAGAAATTATGATAATAATGTATTTGTGAAAAATAACTGGTAATTGCAATCCTTAACGGTACTTGAAAATATAATAAAAAAAGTGTTTATCTGGCCTTATTTCCTGATGTTGTCTATCCTTGCCTATAAAGGTACTGGGTGTCCAAAAACATTGAGTACGACTGCGGGCAGTCCGGTATCCCTATGTGGGGGTCCCGAAATAATCTCGATCTGACAAACCGGTTACTCTGCCATGTGGCCCCAAAAAGGTGTAAGGTTTCCACGATGGTCGGGCTCTGTAATAGATGGTCGTTCAGTGGCCTGGTATCTGTTGATCGGATTCTCGGCTGCCGGGTCGTAAAACCCTCTATACGTACCTCGGTCGGAAGGGTAAGGTGCGATTAAAGTAAAAGGTTGTCCAATAAGAGTAGTCTTACCTTAAAATCAGGCACAATGGTAAACACATGTGAAAAATCTGAAATTTATATTTTATTTTGAAATCAATAATTTTGAGAATAATGTTGTTCAAATGTCCTATTCGGTTTCGTCTAGTCGAATGCATTCTGGAGATCCAATTTTAGATTACCCTATTTCGCATATCACATGGTATAGTTTCACTGGAGTCGTGAATGTTTTGTAATAACAGTAATACGATTTTCACCTTCGTGGGGACTGCCGACCGAAGTGAAAACTTGAAACTTTGGAATAACTAGGTTTTTTTAATTTTTAAATTAATTATGCTATGAATAATTAAAATATCATTATATAATTAAATTAAATGAAAATATTCGAAAACAAATGCTTTGTTTTTGTTATTCATTTTTCAACATAAAAATATTAGCATATTAAGTACTCACTCTTGTACTGCACCATGATTCTACAATTAAACAATTAAAATAATGATTATCTAAAACACAACTTAAACAATGCACAGTATACACAAATTAAACTTTTCACGTGGTCAATTTAACTTCATCTGTTGCTACTACAGCATGTCAGTGACGCGAACTCACAAAATTTTACCCATCAAAAAAGAGTCCAACATGTACATGATATAGTCGAGTATATATAATGTATTAGTGTATATATGCGTATACATGTACACAGGCCGCTGCGGGTCGCCAGTCTGGCGCAACACGTCACTAGCATGTCGGTGACGCGAACTCATAAGTTTTGCCCCTACCAAAAATCGCTCAACACGGTTAACAAAGTTTTCACTTCAAAAATAAGGTCTTATCACTCCTTCATCTTAAAAACTGCAGGATGGATCATGTTTGTTCACGGACCTATTAAGTCAGAAGTGCGCTTGGCCAGAAAATATTAGTTTCCCATTTGTACACTTATTTTTTTATTTATATTATTTGTTCTTTCAATAGATAGGTGCTGGCTTTGTCGAGAATGACTTTTCCTTCTTGCCATTGTGTGGTACAACAGTTTTGTAAACGTTGGTTCTAAGTTCTAAGTTGATGTGGATTATAAGGTTACATAGTAAAGTGTATTTTTGTTTTTTAAGATTTCGTATGTTTTGATGGTTTTTGAAAGCCTCCTTCGCATAGAGAAGTGTAACATTTATTCGTAAGGAGAGTATTGGGCGAATGGAAAAATATTCTGAATTGTTAGTTAGGAAATACATCTGATCGTTAACTGAGTTCTGTTCTTGGAAACCTACGGATGTTGTGTCAAGGTCACATTTAGCCTTTTGAGTGGGTAACGAATATAGACAGCGTATTAGATTAGGTTTGGTAGAACAGGATCGGGACTACGAATTTGACGCAGACCTGTAGGTATATATATATATATATATATATATATATATATATATATATATATATATATATATATATATATATATATATATATATATATATATACGCTAAGTATGTTCACCCGTGCTCCACGTCGTGCTTTGCCATTCCTTCACCCGCAATCCAAAGCGCCAGCAAGCGTTTTCTGGCCTTAAGCCGTCATCAGTTAGACTCAAGCTGGACACCTGAAGAGCTGATGAAGAAACGACTAAAACCATGGCCATTTAAATTGGCCATGTCGAGTGAAGGCTGCAATCAATGTAAATTTGCTTGTAATTTGCCTGTAAGTTTGCATCACAGAAGACCTTTACCTGTTCCCAAACTAACACTTCAACAATAAAAGGAAAGATTGCAATGGACTCGAAAAATGATGGATCATAATCCTAACTGGAATAACATGATGTTCTCCGATGAGAAGAGAATTGAATCATCCAACAGCAGTAGTACAAAATATTCTTGAAGAGGAGGGAATAACCAAGTTGAAGAAGAATTGTAACAAAATGAATGAGTAAACGAATAAAAGAAAAACTTAATATCAATAAAACAGTGAAATGTTTTATATATTCCAAATGTTTGGACATATGTGTATACTTTATTAAATTATTAAATTATATACCTTATCAAGAATAAAATATTTATATGTAGGTTTAAATGTTATATATTCTTTGTATGCACAGAAGTGTGGCATGCTCTTGTTTTGACTTGAGGATTCAATAAATTATTATTATTATATTAAATGTAATTTTTGATAAGCCCGATTGGAATAATTTAACTACTGTTTTAACTAAACTCTCACTATTATAAACAGCTGTCCATATGTGCTTTTAATGTTGGCGTAATTTAACTATGTGGTGTGAGTTATTGAATTTTGAATTTATTTACTTCAGGTTATTACTGTGCAATTGATTTCTTTCCAATTTAAAAACTCTTCTGAAGATGTTAGATATTTTTCACGAAATATAGTGGTATATTAAGACAAATATATTAATTATAATGTTTGTTTCATCTTTATATTATATACATTATTTATCATATACAGACTGAATACCATAGATGTATCCCTTATTGTTTTTTCACCCTCGAGAAACATAATTTCAGTATATGTTTCTCCATTTATAATATATATTTATAATACACAAAAAATGAACATAACCAAATTACATAATGTTTTCAAAACTGTTCAAATAAACAGTAATTTTTCAAATATGTTTTCTTACTTGTCCATTACCTTGATTGGACAATAAATTATATAACAGCCTCATTAAGTTAAGGTACATTTAATATAATTAAAATGTCGCTGGTCTTTAACTAATTACATCCCCTTCCATCATTTTTTCCCCTCGGCTAGGCACAGTCACAAAAATTAGACCCGTCACGAGACCATTGATGCGGCATCCACCCCGGTTTGAGACATTGAATACGAACGGTCTAATGAGACACGTGCAATCTTATTTACGAATCAAAGTAAAGCCTTTTTTTCATTAAGTAATCCTTTTACAATTATTTACAAGCTAAATTGGATGAGTAGTCGTGATTGTGTTGAAGTATTCCGAATGATTTTTATTCAGTTCAGTACTCGATAAATATTCTTTTACGCCCATTAAACATTGCGTTAAGTATTACGTTGCTATCTTTAACAAATATAAGCTGATCTTTGGTGCGCCTGAGTTTTAACTTTAAATAAAAAAACTAAATTAGATGCCTTGAAACTATATTTTATGTGAAATAACGTTTAATGACATTAATGTTTAATAGAAAATAATTTCGGACAAATGCCCGCCACGGCTACTTCTGTCAACGTGCATTCTGTTAATTCAATCTCCGACCAGTTTTCAAAGCGACTGGAGTCTTATGTCCGCAATTGTCCGAGTTATGTTGGTTTTTAAGACGTCAGTAGTGGCTGGTTTATCGGCATAGATCAAAGATTTAACATAACCCCTAAAAAAATAATTAAAGGCGTTAAATCATATGACTTTGGTGGCCAATTAACAGGTCCGATCCTCGAAATCATTTTTGCATCGATTCGTGGAGAGTCCTGTTGGAACCACATTTCCTCCAAATTAATGCCATTCAAATTTGAAATTAAATAATCATTAGTCGTCCCTCTGTAATGATCTCCATAAACTGGAAAGTGCCTTCCAGTTTGATTTTTTAAGATAGCCAAGAATAGGGAGTCCTTCTTCACAATCAAAAAAACCATATTTTCGCCGACTTCTCATCGAAGAGCTTATACATGAAGTTTTTTGACTTCTTTGGACTGCGTTCAATGAAACAACAGTAGTCAGGAGTTATACACCCGGGACGGTCAACGGTCAAGAGTGTATAACTCCTGACTAATATTGTCTGATCGGACGCAGTCTAAAGAAGTAAAAAAACTCCATGTTTAAGCCATGTTTGATTGTGGAGAGGGACTTCCTATTCTTGGCGAGAGAGTATATGTCGGTACCCTGATGAGTCTAACTACCAACAGACGACACATGTGCCATCCAATGTAAGGGATGGGTAGGACTTCCTCCCGGTCAAACAATCATCAACCCGCATCAATCTACTGCAGGATAAAGGCCTCTTCGGCATGCTTCCAACTCTCGCGGTCCTGAGCTCTTTCCTGCCATTCGGGTCCAATATACTTAATAATGTCATTAGTCCATCGTGTTTTCGGTCTTCTCAGTGGACGTTTGTGATCAAGCAGTATCCAGTCCAGGACCGCCATGGTCCATCTTTCGTCCCATCGCCTCGCTACATGGTCTGCCCACTTCCATTTCAATAGCTTTATTCTTCCAATGATGACACTGACTTTCGTTGGTTCTCTGAACTATGTGCAGATCTTTCTATCCCGTCTAGTAATACCAAGCATACACCTTTCTTTCTCCTGTGTGCTACTCCAAGTTTTTCAACTGACTGTGATGTGAGTGTCCAAGTCTCACTTCCGTATGACATTACGGACAGGATACACTGATCAAAGACTTTTCTTTTTAGACAAAGTAGTAGTTTGCTCTTAAACACTATGTTGAGCCTGCCAAATGCCTGCCAGTCACATTTAACACGTCGTTCCACCTCCCGGACGGTGTCTCCTTCCATTGAAACCCTCTGACCAAGATATATACAGTGATCCACAACTTCCAAATCCGTTCCTAAAATAGAAATGCTTTTGTCCTCACCAAATTTATTGAACATGACCTGACTCTTTCTCTGGTTTATTTTCAAGCCAAATGGTTCCCCAGCTCTTTGCAGCTCTTGTACGTGTCTTTGTAGCTCCTCTGGGTCTTGTGAAAGAAGAACGATATTATTGTCGCTGTAGCTTCATCATATATCGATCATAGTAGATTTATATAGGCTTTCGCTACACTTTGATTATGCAATGCATCCATTATGGCCTGCTTTGAGGTTGAATCAAATGCCTTTTCATGTGCCAAGCACAGTGCCATAGTGTATTCGTTGTGCCCTTCTATGACCTGCTGTAGGACCTGGATGTGATCCATTGTACTGAATCCACTTCTGAATCCTGCTTGCTCTTTGGTTGTGCGTCATTAAGTTTTCTTAGTATTCTATGGATAATATCTTGGTGAAAACTTTGTACACCTCTGATGGGAGGCTTATTGGACGATAGTTCTTTAAATCTTCCCATTCTTTGTAAAAGAATCACTTCTGCATTTTTCCATAAGCTGGGTACTTCTTGCCGTTTGAGTATAATATTCCTATTGTTTTACGTAAAGTCCGACCACCAGCTTTTAACATTTCCACAATTACACTATCCTTTCCTGGAGCCTTGCCACTTTTCATCGAGTCTATAGCCTTTGTCACTTCCTCCACTAGGATATCCGGAACTTGTTCTTCAGTGGGCATTGCGTGTTCTTGCTTGATTCTGGTCCTCATATAACTTTGAATAAAATCTTCGGACAACCTCTAACATTTCCGTCTGTTCCTTGCATATTGTACCATCCTCACGCATTAAGGAAAACATTTGTGTCCATTTCCTTCTTAGCCTCTGCTTAGCTTTGTTTATTCCCCTGTTTTCGTCCAGAGTCTAAATCATTCCATTCCTGGTGTCGATCCATTGATGCTGTGAAGAGTCACGACGTTTCGCCAAAATCGCATAAGTGTTGTCCGCTTCGACTAAAAAGTCCAATTGACTGACTCTTCACAGCATCAACGGATCCACACCCGGAATGATTTGGAAACATTATCTACCATCTGTAAAAATATTAGATGTAATATATATATATATATATATATATATATATATATATATATATATATATATATATATATATATATATATATATATAAATTCATTTTTTATCAGTTAAAAACGTCGAAGTCGAATCGACAAAGTGAACCGCTAAAAATACAAAATAATGAATCGTATGTTTTCCTATCTATTTTGGATATTTATACAATTTTAAATAATAATAATAATAAATGCTTAATCAGGTGTTGCGATTTGTCGATGGGGTAACGACATCACCGGAATGTAGGTCGTGTCGGGCGATGTTGATAAACTTGGTAATATAACTCCTTCCTCCTTAAGCTGATCGTCGTTCTTGGCGATTCGTCTTAGGGCTGATGTGGGGATTTTAGGCCCAAAGAAGATGATGTGAAGAAGACGTAGATACCAGCTAAAATAACTAAAGTTGTTAAAGTAATAGTGGTGAGTGAGATACTTGTTAAGGGTTCCAAAGCTAATGGATCAATGGGTTCTACAATGTGTTCTTCTCTTGGCTCGATGTCAGTAGATCATATCTTGATTTTGACTTGGAGTTGCAAATAAACTTGTTTTCCGATTTCATGCATTGCTTGAACTATTTATTGAAGCCATAATATCTCGTTGATGGTAAGAATATGATTCCATTGTATTCTGAACACGGTATATAAGGGATAAGTCATGGGTTTCTGGGAATAGGATGGAAGTCGTACCGGGCGATGTTGATGAACCTGGTGATAGAACTTATATATATTTCATATGAAATACTACATTATGACATTTGATAAAATAAAACTAGAAATATATTTGAATATAAGCAAAAAAAAAAGAAAGAATAAAATCAGATAAAAACAAACATAAACCAAGTATTAGTAAAAATAAGTATATATATATATATATATATATATATATATATATATATATATATATATATATATATATATATATATATATATATATATATATATCCAACCAGAGACGACGTACCTAGGTAGTAGGTACCTTCCCGTAGGCCATCTGGGAGAATTCTCAAAGGGCAGTAGTTTACCAGATGGTTAATTGTTTGATATGGGTCGCTGCAGTCACATTTAGAGGAAGTTGCTATCTTCAATTTGTGCAGCATGTCATTGCATCTGCCATGTCGGATTTTAAACCTGTTCAATCGACTCCAGGTGCTTCTCGGAATGTTCAAACCCAGCATTTGCTTATCCCGCAGATTGATAAGGTCAACATTCCTGGTAGGGTTGTTTTGAAGGAGAGATAGCCACCGTTCATTAATATCTACGCCATTTTTCAAGTCTATCCAGATTTGATAGCACGATTTCAATCTATACCGTGGCAGGTTGTTCAGGTCCTTACGTATGGGCAATTCTGACAAATTTGCATCGAGTATTGTGTCCCATTGTTTTTTCGCTGCCTTCAATCTGCGCAGTTCTGGAGGAGCAATATAACACAAAGTGCGGAGCCTGGCAGTGGCTGTTGATTTTACCGTGCCAGATATAGTTCTTATGGTGTCATTCAACTGGACATCCATGTTTACTTTTGTACTAGACAGGGATACAGTACTCTGCTGAAGAGTAAACGAGTGGTAGCGTAGACGTTCGGAGTGTCTGACCGGTCGCTCCTCAGGATGATCCTGCCAACTTATGAATAATGTTGTTTCAGGTCTTAACTCTCTGTGCCATCCCGGAGATATGCTGCCTGTAAGTGAGAAATTTGTCCAGGATGACGCTAAGATAAGTCGAGGTGGGATGGAAGGCTCAACGATGCTACCGGTGTAAATTTGCACTATCCTATACATCTTTCTGGATACAACGATAATTGTTGGATCATTTGCGGATATTTTTACTCCAAATGTGGCAATTTTATTTATATACCAAACCATTTGGCCAAAAAAGCTTCGTCGATGAACAATATTTTGCGTTTAAATTCTGGGTCAAGTTGCAATTGATCTTCAACCCATTCACCGAACTAACAACGCAAACGATGGTCTTGCAGATTGAGGTGTTGGACAAGCTAGATACTGTAAGGCACCAGACTAAGATGCCAGCAAAATTTTCACGTAGTCGAATAACAAAGTTCAACAACCCTTGAAAGGAGTCTAATGGATAAATTTGGATCTTCACCAACACTGCCAGCAATAGAGATGATATTTTTTTCTCGTTTCTACGGAACGCGGAGTTTTTTGTCTTGTTTTTGTTTTAATAAAGAGCAGCGTGAAATGCGTTCCGGATTTGTCGATAATTCGGCGAATACATCGGTCGGTTGGACGATTATAAAACTCAAGTATTGCTCTATACGTATGGCCCATAGAACACTGATTTTCGTAATACATTTCGACAATTTGTAAGTGTTGCTCTGATATTAAACATTCCATGATGATTTACCAGACTATACTGAATAATTTTGACACTAGAGGCTCGTAAACTACAGTTCGTTTGACAACGATCCCTATCGGAAGTTCGAACACATCACAAATCACCCTTTATAAATAATGATGTACGTAAATAATTAGAAAATTGTATAATTTATGTGTATATTGTTCCACATATAGGGAATTTTTTGTCCGAATTGTAAGGACCAAACTTTACCAACATGTCTAGCCAACACGGCTAAAAACAATGGTACTTTGTAATATAAATCTTAGTCGAATAATGCGTCCGAGGGACTTAGGCCTTCGAAATTAGGTATCCTGAAGACGATTTTTTACAAATATTTCCGAAACCGTTTTCAAGAAAATTATGAAATTTGATGAGTATTGTAAACTTTGGACGCCGAAACAAACTGCGTATTTCCAATTAAAATTTTCAATCGGGGGCATAACATAATGAGGGGTTCAAAGTAACAATTACCCAATTTTTTTTTTATTTTTATGCTATGTTATGAAATCCGTAACTTTTTTTACATAAAAGAGTTATTTTTAGTTCGCTTTAATAAGATCCACTGTTAGTAAACTACTATTAAACTTCTCGTGAGTAACACTATAAAGCTTAACCAAATTAAAAAAATAAAACTTTAAGAAAATGTTATACGCGCCTTGAACAATACTTGTAATTTGTAATTCATCTTAATTTAAAAAATTGTCTAATAAAAATAAATTACCTTTAATTTTTTATATAAATAAATTATTGAAAAAAAAATAGTTTTTTATTTTCTTAAAATGTCTTCTTTTTTGTATTTAGATGCGCTTTATAGAATTGCTTACGAAAAGTTTAAAGTAGATGGCTTTTGAAATATTTGTGTATTAAATGTAGAGCGGGCGTACGACAGGGTGACGCAATATCTTCTCTTCTTTACTCAGCCTGCCTGGAAGAAGTGTTCCATAATGTAACCTGGACTGGGAACAGGATGGAATAAGGATTAATGGTGCGTACTTAAATCATCTTAGGTTCGCAGATGATATCGTTTTTCTTTCACAAGACCCAAAGGAACTGCAAAGACACGTATAAGAGGTGCAAAGGGCTGGGGAACCATTTGGCTTGAAAATAAAACAGAAGAAGAGTCAAGCCATGTTCAATAAATTTGCTGAGACCAACAGGATTTTTATTTTAGGAACGGATTTGGAGGTTGTGGATCACTGTATATATCTTGGTCAGAGGGTTTCAATGGAGGGGAATGCCGCCCGGGAGGTGGAACGACGCATTGAATGTGGCTGGCAAGCATTTGGCAGGCTTAACATGGTGTTTAAGAGCAAACTATCAATTTGCCTGAAAAGAAAAGTCTTTGATCAGTGTGTCCTCTATCTTATGACATACGGAAATGAGACCTGGACACTCACATTACAGTCAGTTCAAAAACTTCTAGTAGCACAGAGGGGAATGGAAATACATTTTTCCATTCCCTTCTGTGCTTGCTTAGTATTATTAGACGGGATAGAAAGACCTGCATATGGATCAGAGAACAAACGAAAGTGAGTGACATTATTGGAAGAATAAAGCAATTGAAATTGAAGTGGGCAGGCCATGTAGCGAGGCGATAGGACGAAAGATGGGATACCGCTTGATCGCAAACGTCCACGGAGAAGACCGAAAACGCGATGGACAGATGATATTATTAATTATATTGGACCCGAATGGCAGAGGAAAGCTTATGACCGTGAGAGTTGGAGGCATGCCGAGGAGGCTTTCATCCTGCAGTGGATTAATACGGGTTGATGATGATAATATATATATATATATATATATATATATATATATATATATATATATATATATATATATATATATATATATATAAAAGGGGGAGGGTAGTCTTGACTGACTCGTTGAATAAAGCGAACACTTTATTGTTTCCTTTTTCAAGGCTGCAATACAGAGTGGATTATTACAATTCCACATCTTATTGCTAATGAGTTTTAATAAATTGTTCATTTTAACTTACGTGCAAAGCAAGTTCTATTTTGGTCAAGGTCAAAAAACATCAGGTCAATTTTCAGTTTGTCCGATTTTATCACATTAAAATTTTAATTCAAGGTATTAAACTTTAAAAACACCGTTGAAAGAAGGAACACACGGCCTAAAATGGGATTTTATCAATATTCGCGAAGCAGACTGCATTCCCACATAAGTTTCTTATGGATGGATGTGGAATTGTGGCAAATTAATTTGTTTCATTAAGTGATTTGATACGTATCTGTTAACTATACTCAACGAATCAAATTAATCTGCCAACAGATAGGATGTGAAATTATTATATTAATATATATTATTTATATATTATTATAATGATGTGAAATTATAATAATCCACTCTGTATTGCAACCTTGAAAAAGGCAACAATAAATTTCCTAATGCTCGGAGCTTTTGTAGTCGCCATATATATATATATATATATATATATATATATATATATATATATATATATATATATATATATATATATATATATATATGCTCAAAAGATAGCTTAGCGGGGCCGTGGAGAAATATATTAAAACAACATAAATCTTCCACCTGTGCTCCATGTGCCAGTTCGCATCAAATCAGCCATCGCGTCAAGACAAGTACGTCCCAGGACCGGTTTCTGGTCTAATAGGCGTCGACCGCTGCGCTTGAGTCTAAAGCAAGGAGACAGCTGATGAGACACGATCAGAGCCAGGCCAAGTCAATTGGTCATGCTGATGGTGGATCGCATTCTCAAAGCAACTCGCGTCATTCTACGGTGAATGTGCACAGCAGTTGAAATTACACGATGTATTATTCCCCTAGGCCTAGTTCCAAAAATGAAATGAATCAAAAAAACATAATACAATAATTTCACACCTCGTAAAATAGCAAAAACTTTAGAAGGTTGCTTACTTTAATTAGTTCTATATTCATTCAAAAAACGGTATAAACTGAGAATTCACTCTGTATGTGCGAGAGTTATATAGTTATTAATTAACAATTATCTGGGTATTAATCTGCCACAGATACTATGTACATTTAAAGGAGAAAAGGAAACAGCTAGTTAATCGAGTGATATCCTTAACAATACTCCACGGGGGGAGTCAAAATACGAAACAATTCCACAGAACAATAAGCAGCTCTAGTCACATAACTAATTTCGTGCCAAATCCTAAATGTTTCAACATGATACCGGACTAGAATCGTTCCGAACAAATGGCCCACGCCGCAACACCGCTGACAAAGGGAACCTTTAATTAAATTATGGATATGATTGGGGAAATAATTCAAGTGAGCCCAGTAGCCGATGTGATGACGATACAACTTTACCTAATTTCATTCAATCCGGTGCAAGAACAAAACGGCCTTCGACCGATATTTAATAAGGAGAGAGCGCTGTGGCATTAGGGTTATTTAAAGACTTAAGACTTAAGAGTAAGGCGACTCTTAAGATATTCCATGGACATTGCATATTCAGATTTCTGTTGCATAATTTTGGTAGTGTATATACATATTTGCGGGAAAAACCTGTGATCATATATTTTAGTAAATTACCAGCTGTACTAGGCCATACGTTGCTGGAGCTCAGTCTGGTTAAATAATTAAACCAAAATGAAAATTATTCGAAATCTATGAAAAATCGAAGTCTAAATCTATCGAAATATATATATATATATATATATATATATATATATATATATATATATATATATATATATATATATATATATATATATATATATATACCAGGTGTCCCATTAAGGATGGATCGCGGCCGTATCTTGAAAACTATTTATCCCACAGTTTTAGGGAAAAAAAATTTACTAAAAATGATCATGAGAAATTCACCAAAAATATTTGTAAGCTTCTAAAACGACCGCAAGAGGGCGTGACGAGCTAAACATTTTTAAAAATAATTTTTTTGTGTATTTTCAAGTGTTAACCGAGTAAGAAAAATTTTCAGTTATAATTAGCAAACTGTCTCCTACAACTTTGTTTTATGACATTTTGTCGTAACTTCGCAAATAAAGAAGTGGGGGGAAGTTTTACCTATTTAGATAAAAAGTCGTCTAATGTCCGTTTGCCTAAAGCGATTTTCCTCAATTTGAATTCATTTAAAAGGCAATTGCTGGGACAATCAGATAATCTGGGAGATAAATTATTTAGTTTATAAATGAAACCGCGAGGTGGCGTTACATTCAACAATAGTTTTTTGAAGTTTTGTTCAGTTTTTTCAAATGGAATGGTACAGCTTTTACTACATGGTAATTAGTAGAAAGGTAAGAAAGGTAATTTAAAAAGGAATCATCCAGTGAAAACCCGAAATCTCTGACATGTCAAGAGATATTTCGATTTTTCTGAAAAAATCAGTTATTTCACTACTACCTGCATTAAGTTAAAAAAATATTAACCTAATGTTTGTCTTCCTTCCCACTTTACCCAGGCTTAGGACTGGTCCAAATTCTTCGTGCCATATTAATTTGGAGCGTGTTTAAAGGCCAACGGGCCAACGAAGATAATAATAATAACAACAGTCAAATAAAATTAACAGCACAACAGTCTAATAATTAACAGAATCTGAACTTTAACGCCTTTCTAAATGTTCAAAAAG
The DNA here is from genome assembly GCA_031761425.1 of Cosmopolites sordidus. NCBI lineage: Eukaryota > Metazoa > Arthropoda > Insecta > Coleoptera > Curculionidae > Cosmopolites > Cosmopolites sordidus. Next base: position 266,040 of record JARFXV010001138.1, read on the forward strand.
CCTTCCATCCTTAGAAATGCAAAGATTTATTTTTCGACGAGTACTACTACATATAGTGCTATGCTTTCCACTGTAGTCTTATATAGCTTTCGTTTAATATTTTGGTGTATTTCTATTCCGTATTAACGAATGTAGCTGCCGTATTGCTATTCTGCCTTTTCCAACTTGATGTCTTATTTCTTTTGCCTTTGAACCAATGCAATTGAACAAATGGTGTGAACCATTTGTTCAATTGGAGACAATTTTTTTAACATGTAACATTTTTATTTTTGTTATTCTTGGAACTTTTATATAAATGATTTTTGTTACATTGACTTTGCGTGTTCTACAACGCAATATGGTCGAGAATCTCAAAAAGGCAGGTGTGTTTTCAAATTTTATAATTGTTAATAACTCCTTTATTTTGCAACTTGTATAGACATAATTTTTGGTAAAATTACTTATTTTTACGAATTCTACAACCTCTTAAAATAAATGACTCAATTTTGAAAACACCCTGCATATATATATATATATAATATATATATATATATATATATATATATATATATATATATATATATATATGCTAGAAATTTATATATGCTATAAATAATATAAATTTAGCTATAAATTTCAAGCAAGGGTTCTATCAAGTGGATTGAAAAGGATTACTAATGGATTTGAACAGCATAGAAATGGCAAAGTAAATTAAAATATTATAAAGATTACAATGGAAGAATTTAACGCAGTTATAAACAGATGATAAGAAACGACAGAATGAATGAGCCAGAAAGATTCTTTATGGGCGCTTTCTCAATACTACAACATTGGATACACCGATAAAACAATGAAGAAAAAGAATCAACTGAAGCTCAGCATAGGTAATTCCATCTGCAGAAGTACTTATAATTTCAAGAAACAAGTAAGAGCTAGAAAAAGTACCATTGAAACTGGAAAAAAAACCGAACTTAAGAGGGTTCATGATAAATAAAGAAAAAACTAAATATGTACTCTAATTAAGAACAAAAAATAGTGTCAAATAAGGAATTTCATTCAATTATATGTTTGAAGATGTACAAACATCTAAGAACCTAGTGTTAAGTGTTAAGAAAAAAAAAAACCCAAAAATAAATAAGAGAGTACACAAGGGATATAGGATTATTTCAATAATATGTTCAAAGACAAATAATTACTTTCCAAGAGTTTCAGAATAACGGAAGATATTTGTAAAATAGACAACGGGCCAGAAAGAACAAAATACAACGAGCCGTATAATGAACATTTTATTAAATAAAAACGAGATGCAGCTAAACAACCTATGATTACACATTCCTCGCATAAATTGTATATAGATTTCTGCCTAAGCTCGGGCAAGGTATCCGTATCTCGGACTGCTTAACAGTGTGTTTTGTTTTTGGACTATGAAGTCCTACACTTGAGATATTCAATTAAATGTTTCCTTCACTGATTTTCTAATTACACAAATATCGAATATATAAATGTAATGTACAAATACGTATATGTGATAAAAAATAATTGAAATGAATTTATAAACATGTTGATATATATATATATATATATATATATATATATATATATATATATATATATATATATATATGCAGGGTGTTTTCAAAATTGAGTCATATATTTTAAGAGGTTGTAGAATTCGTAAAAATAAGTAATTTTACCAAAAATTGTGTCTATACAAGTTGCAAAATAAAGGAGTTATTAACAATTATAAAATTTGAAAACACACCTGCCTTTTTGAGATTCTCAACCATATTGCGTTGTAGAACACGCAAAGTCAATTTAACAAAAATCATTTATATAAAAGTTCCAGAATAACAAAAATAAAAATGTTACATGTTAAAAAAATTGTCTCCAATTGAACAAATGGTTCACACCATTTGTTCAATTGCATTGGTTCAAAGGCAAAAGAAATAAGACATTAAGTTGGAAAAGGCAGAATAGAAATACGTCAGCTACATTCGTTAATACGGAATAGAAATACACCAAAATATTAAACGAAAGCTATATAAGACTACAGTGGAAAGCATAGCACTATATGTAGTAGTACTCGTCGAAAAATAAATCTTTGCATTTCTAAGGATGGAAGGCTTTTTGAACATTTAGAAAGGCGTTAAAGTTCAGATTCTGTTAATTATTAGACTGTTGTGCTGTTAATTTTATTTGACTGTTGTTATTATTATTATCTTCGTTGGCCCGTTAGCCTTTAAACACGCTCCAAATTAATATGGCACGAAGAATTTGGACCAGTCCTAAGCCTGGGTAAAGTGTGAAGGAAGACAAACACTAGGTTAATATTTTTTTTACTTAATGCAGGTAGTAGTGAAATAATAACTGATTTTTTCAGAAAAATCGAAATATCTCTTGACATGCCAGAGATTTCGGGTTTTCACTGGATGATTCCTCTTTAAATTACCTTTCTTACCTTTCTATTCTTATTTCTTATATATATATATATATATATATATATATATATATATATATATATATATATATATATATATATATATATATATATATATATATATATATATATAAATATATATATATATATATATATATATATATATATATATATATATATATATATATATATATATATATACATATATATATATATATATATATATTATATATATATATATATATATATATATATATATATATATATATATATATATATATATATATATATATATATATATATATATATATATATATATATATATATATATATATATATATATATATATAATATATATATATATATATATATATATATATATATATATATATATATATATATATATATATATATATATATAGTGTTAATTAAAGCTAATTTAAAGAGCATACTAAAATTGCATTTAATTATTAATAAATTGAAAATCGATAACCTCGCATAATTTTATTATAAATATGCCAATATATCATCAAGCCATGAAGAAAATCAAAGTGGAAAATAACGTGAAATAAATATAGCCCTTTCCATATTCCATATAGGTCATATAGCATAGCCAAAAAATGTTCGTATTTTATTTATTTATATCTTAAACAGTATTTATTCAACATTAGTAAAATTGATTAATATTAATCTACAATGGCGGAGTATTTAATTAAACTTATTTAATAAAACTAGGCAAAATATACAAATTCAAAGGAAGATATTGGCTTATATATTGCACGTTTTAAATTATTTAAAATTTAAAAAATCGAAAAAGTATCTAAATATCTATTGAAACAATAAAAAGAAACGATATTTATATAATATTGAAAAATTTGTATATCTTGCTGTTCTTTTATTGTTAATAATTTACAATATTTTTGTTGTCAGAAAAATTTGGTCTCTGAAAATGTCCCTTCAACAAAGAGTATAACAAAGTAAACCCTGGGGACGAGATCTGGAGAATGTGGGAGGTCTTCTAATAATTTTAAGCCAGTGTTATAAAACGTTCTCTATATAACCAGTTTGAGTTTCGGGAACAGACAGTAGTCATACGGAAGTAAATCAGGCAAATACGGGGGATGTTGAGGCACACAGACTTGTTTTTTCAACAATAACCAACTTCTAGGCCGTCGATATTCGGTCCTCACTAGAGCGATTCTCGTTCACAAACGCTCCATAACATCCAGATAATGTTCACCAGTAACCTTTTGATCCTGTGAAACAAATTCCCGAACTAAACTACTTTTAAAGTTATAAAAGCAAATCAACACTGTCTTTTCTCGTGACTTCTGGAAACGCAATGTTTTTGATTTCGGATTGTTTTTTGATATTTCAGCCTGGGAACTTTCACGTAGCACTTGGAGAGATTCCAAGTTTGAGAGAATCTTTGTTTGAAAATCGTATTTGAAGCACTAAGTTCCAATCCGTTCCTGGAATATGCAGTTTTGCCTGGCTATTTTAATAAGGCTGGCAGTTTTAATAAGCCTGGATGTTTAAATTAATTTAGAATTTAATAAGTTTTTGCGTCACGAGGTATATGGAATGTTGTACCATCTTTAAGAAACCACATGTCATTTAAATCATCCAGTTTATGCCAGAACAAATCGGTAATCATGTTTCTGAAGGGTTCTTTATTGACAGTAATTGCATTTCCATTTTGGTTCTCATATAACTATTTGTCAAATTACAACTCCAGCCCATAAAAGACACAAATTAATTATTTTTGTAAACGTAAATGCGTTTCAATAACAGCATGTGGGTGTTCTTCAGTCCAAATACGACAATTTTGCTTATATACTAAGCCATTTAACCAAAAATGAATATTGATGTATCTATTTCAAGTTGCTCTTAAGCCCAATCTGCAAAATTTCTATGCCACAAACGGTCATTTGGTTTGAGTACTTGGGTTAACTGAATTTTATATGTCATATAATCTTTATGAACAATATTTCATACAGTGCCATAAGAAAGCCAATAAGAAAGTGCTTGAGAGCGACGTGTAATTGAGGTTTTTAGTAAATTTTGTTCATTTGCACATCTAAAAAAAAAAATAGAAAAATATCAGCAACTCGAGAATTAAAATAAAAATTTGGTTTTTCAAACCGTTTCTGTGGGCCTCATTAAAGTACCGTATTGTAATAAGGCCCTAAAATAAAAATACACTTTCTAAAAAAACTAATCATTGGAATATTTCCGTATAGACTTGCTTAAACTGAGAAAATCAACAAAATTAGATATTTTTTAATAAAAATCCAATTACACTATACTGGCCCTATTTTACTATCTGGGGATAAGGCACTCAACAAGTTCAATTATAAATTTCTTAATTAGAATAGAGTAAACTAGAACAGTCTTCATTCTTTGCAAGAAAAATAAAATAACAATCGTAATACTCAATTCTTCTGTTGGAACCTTTGGTGTGAGACACTAAACTTGAAGAGATTTACCACTAAACACCAAAACGCTTTTTTGAACTGCTCGACGCACGTTTCGCTAACCATGTTAGCATCATCAAGAGATGATTTAATCGAGAGAGAGAGAGAGAGAGAGAGAGAGAGGAGAGAGAGAGAGAGAGAGAGAGAGGAGAGAGAGAGAGGGAGAGAGAGAGAGAGGAGAGAGAGAGAGAGAGAGAGGAGAGAGAGAGAGAGAGAAATTAATCAATACCCCTCGCATCGCCTGAAAAAATGCTATAATCTCAAATGATGAATGTTTCTTGTAGGTAGAGTATAAAAGTATTAAAATAAATTAAAATTAAGAGAGAGAGAGAGAGAGAGAGAGAGAGAGAGAGAGAGAGAGAATTTAGAGATTGATATAGCCGCATCAGCAACAAAGGCTATTTAGCGGGCCGTGGCTTGGGGGGTTGTGAGTCTGTTTCGAATTTGTTCATATAGTTGGTGATTACAATGTGTGGGGAATGCAGAATACATTACGCACGGATTAACAAAATGTGAGTATAAATAAACAGGTTGACAATGCAATAATAAAGTAATTAATAAAATACATGTTAAAATTAGTATAAATAAAGACATAAAGTATACCAATGTGTAGGAATGTAAAATACATTACACACACATTAGCAAAACGTAAGTATAGATAAGCAGGTTGACAATATAATAATAAAGTAACCAATAAAAATACATGTTAAAATTAGTATAAATAGAGACACAAGTATATGGTAAAACAGGATTACTCCATATTAGTGTATAATAGACAGGTTACACAACCATGTTCTACATAGTAAATGCTGTAAGTTAAGATTAAGTGTGGAATAAGCACATATGCGTATGCACACGCAAATACGCAATTATACTCGTATACATACACATCCACGCACACATACACACACACACACGCACATACACACATATGTATACATGGGGCAGGATTCATATTTTTGAAAAAAGGGATGTTTCCTTTAGAAAAGCAAAGAGGGAGGTTGCATGATTAGAAGACAATATGAGTGATAGTTCTTGTGGTAGATTATGTTTTTGTCTGAGGAAACAGAGAGCTCTGCATTCGGTGAGGATGTGTTTTACTGTAAGAGGTAAGTTGCAAGGTATACACATCTGTGGCTCTTCTTTTTTCAGGAGGTGACCATGCGAAAAAAAACAGTGACCAATTCTGAGACGAGTCCATACAACCGCGTATTGCCTATCCAAGGGGGGAAGGGGGGATTTATCAAAAAAGTTGGGTTTTATTGGGAAAAGTTTAGAGGAGTGATGAGAGAGTTCCCAATTAAATTGGACTTGTTCTCGGATGAGGGAAGATATGCAAGTATAAATGTCGCGATGACAGAAGATGGGGTTTAACGGCAGGTCTTCTTCTGACGCTAGCCTAGCTCTAAGGTCAGCACGCTCATTGCCCTCGATTTTAGAATGACTTGGGACCCATAGAAATCGAATTTGTGAACCCATAGATTGGGCTTCCCTCAGGTTTAAGAGGCATTCAGATACCAAAGTAGAAGGAATAGCCCCTTCCAGGGATTTGAGGGCGTTAAGTGAGTCTGTGCAGATGAGCCAGTCAGAAGAGGGGCGATTAAGGATGCAAGAAAGAGCATTTTTTATTGCTGAGAGTTCAGCCGTAATGATTCCGTTCCAGGGATGAAGACGAGTTGCATGAGTGTAATTATTGTGAATGAAAGCACAGCTGACCCCAGCACAAGATTTTGACCCATCCGTATATATGATATTAGTAGGCGCAATTTCTCTAATTATTTGAGGAAAAATACGGTTGGGAGAAGGAAGTCCAAGGAGAGGATTGTTGTACGTCAGAAGAACTAGGTTGGGTATGCAAAGAGGGGGAGTCCAAGGAGGAATAGAAGTTAAAGAGATAGGGTGGCACAAGGGAAGGGAGATGCCAAGATCCAAAAGGGATTTAGCCAAAAAACATCCAGAGCTGTCAAAACGGGTATCATAGACTGGATTTGGGAAGCCTAACGGACCAAAGAAGATCTTGGAGGTAGGAATGAAAGGTCTACTTCTTAGTCCAATAGCATATTTCAATAAAATGCCCAGTCGACGATATTTCAGGGGAATTACCTCTGCTTCACAGTAGATGCTAGGAATCGGGCTGGTTTTAAAAGCTCCTATGGCCAGCCTTAGTGCAGAGTTCTGGATGACATCGATTTTATGAAGATAAGAAGCAGGAGCTGACATATAGGCGACACAACCATAATCAATTTTAGGTCTAATTAATGCTGTATATAAATGAAAAAGTGTGCGGCGATCACAACCCCACTTATAATGAGAGAGCCATCTCATCATACACAGGTCTTTGGAGCAACGGATTTTTAAGAGAGAGAGGTGGTTTTTCCAACAAAGTCTACTATCAAAAATAAGCCCGAGGAATTTGAGAGTATCATTTGAAGGAATTGGGCGATTAGCGATGTTAAAAAGATGAAAGCGTGGGCAAGACCGTTTTCTGCAAAAGTGAATAGAGGATGATTTTTCCGGGGCAAAAGAGAAACCAAATATCTTTGACCATCTGGAGAGTGAATTTAATGAACGTTGTATTACCCTCTCGCAAACCCTAGGACTTGGTGAAGCATAATAGATCAAGATATCGTCGGCATATAGTCTAAAAGAAGTTTGCGGAGGAATATGTTGGCATATGTTGTTAATTGCTATGTTGAATAAAATTGGACTCAGAACAGAGCCTTGAGGAAGCCCATTATCTAGGGAACGAGAATCCGATAGAGTTCCATTAATACGTACTCGAAGTGTCCTCTCTGAAAGGAAGTTTTTGATATATGAGAAGAGTGAACTTCTAATACCCCATGTATGTAAAGTGGACAGAATGTTGTGTCTCCATACCGTGTCATAGGCATTTTTAAGGTCTAAAGAGGCAGCAACCAGGTGATAACCTTTCGAAAAAGCTGCCCAGATGTCATTTTCAAGACCGATAAGATGGTCCTGGGTAGATCTGTATGGTCTAAAACCTAATTGGTTAGGATGTAAGAGTGCATTGGACTCAAGGAACCAGGAAAGGCGGGAGTGGACCATACGTTCAAGAGTTTTGCCAAGGTGACTGGTAAGGGCTATGGGACGGTAACTAGATGGAGAGGATCTGGGTTTGTTTGGTTTATATAGGGGTATAAGGACCGAGCTTTTCCATGCAGTGAGATAAAGGCCAGAGGACCAAATGTCGTTAAAAATTTTTAGTAAATGCGACATAGCGTGAGGGGGGAGATTAGTGATAAAGGGAACGAGAATATTGTCAAAACCTGGAGAGGTATTCTTGCTTTTAGATAGGACCCGTGAGAGTTCATTCAGTGTGAAAGGGGTGTTAATTGGGGATTGTTGGGGTTCATATGGGTTTAGAGGGTGCTCAATGTGAGTTCTACTAGTAAGGAAATGGGGATCAAGATTCTGATCACTTGAAATGTGAGAGAAATGGTCGGCAAAGCAATTTGCTACTTCTAAGCGGTCTGTGATCCATGAGTCATTTATAAGAATACCATTTATATAGCCGCAGGGTTTAGCCCTGAGGCGTTGGATTTTGTTCCAAAAATCTTGGGAGGATGAATTATGTTGAAGGGAAAGAATCATTGAGGACCAGGAGCGACGGTTTGCCGCCAGAATAGTTCTTTTGGTCATTGCTCTCTGCTTCTTGAAATTGATAAGATTCTCTTGGGATGGATGGTGTTTAAATCTATTAAGTACAGTTTTGCGTGCCTTTATTGCAGCATGGCATTCAGCGCTCCACCAGGGAACTGGCGGACGTGAGGGGTTGATAGTGATGCGTGGAATTGCAATGCGAGCTGATGAAAAAATTGTCGAGGTGAATTTATCAATATTGCCATCCACATCACCGTTAATGAATTGCGGTAAGGAAAAAGAAGAGCGGTAGAGGTTCCAGTCAGCCTTTGCCATCCTAAAAATGGTCTTGGAGTGGAAAGTTAAAGGATTTTGACTGGAAGTGAGTAGGATAGGGAGGTGATCGCTACCATGTAAGTCCTCTAAGGGACTCCACATTAATGAGGTGGTAATAGACTGTGAGCAAAGGGTTAGGTCGATGGATGAAAAATTACCCGAGTGAATACTGAGATGGGTGGGGGACAGGGAATTAAGAAGGGATATGTTACACTGTACCATTATGGATTGAATCATGGAGCCTCTGCGGTCAATATGGGAGGAGCCCCAAATAGGATTATGGGCATTAAAATCGCCACATAGAATAAATGGGGGTGGGAGTTGTGTAATAAGGTCCATTAGATCATCATGTGAAACAGGGGTAGATGGTGGGAGGTAAATATTACATAGTGTGACTTCACAGTCAAGATGTGTTCTAATAGCGATTGCCTCCAGATTAGTGATGAGGGTTACAGGGGTGATGTCATAGGAGGTATGGGAAAGGATGGCCACGCCTAGAGAGGCACGATCCATATGAATACGATCTTTTCTGGAGATATTATATTTACTAAAGGAAATTAAGGAATTGGGTTTGAGGTTTGTTTCTTGGATTAAAATAATGGAAGGCTGAAATTTACCTATAAGTAATTTTAATTCTTCCTTTCGTTGTATCAGACCATTGAGGTTCCACTGGATTATTGGGTTGAAGATGATTTGATATGGGAGTGACTTGGACTGCGATGGGAATGGCTCTTGGAAGACGAGGAAGAAGATTTTGAAAGTGTAGAGGGGCTTCTGGATGGGGGTTTTTGGGATTTGCTTCGCTCTGGTTGGATTTTGGAGTGAATGGATTCAAGCGTAGAAGGGTTTAGATCTGTATCCATTTTACAGTTACCTGGGGTAGGGTTTGTTGAGTGAGAGGGGAGTGTAAGCAATACCTCGCTAGTGGGTGTTGTTTTTTTATTTGTTGAGGAGGAGGAAGGGTGATGGAATTTTGATGGAGATGAAGGTATAGTTAAGAGAGCAGGGGAGTGGGGGAGATTGGAGGAGAAGGGGAAGGGAGTGGAAGGGATTTTTCACTTCAGGTTGGATAGAGTCAGAGGTTGATTTTAAAATTAGAACACTAAAAAAAATTTCGTATTTTGAAGCCAGAGATAAGGTTAGGAAATCTACTCCTACCTTGAGTTCTTCCTATGCACAAATAGCATCAAAACCCAAAGTTACAGTATCTAAGCTGCATTGGGTTGCACGAGATACTGTAACTTTGGGTTTTGATGCTATTTGTGCATAGGAAGAACTCAAGGTAGGAGTAGATTTCCTAACCTTATCTCTGGCTTCAAAATACGAAATTTTTTTTAGTGTTCTAATTTTTTGTATGGCCATTTCTATCTTAAACTGAGCGCATCCTTTAAATCGTGGTGAGTGTGCTTCTGAGCAGTTTACACAATGAGATGGGGTTGTACAGGAATTTAATTCATGAGCAGCGTGGCCACAGGAGGGGCACAGAGCAGAAAATTGGCAGTTAGTAGAGATATGTCCAAAGCGTTGGCATTTAAAACATCTCATTGGATTAGGTATATATGGACGAACATACAGTGACAGATATCCAGCCTTGATTGGGAGTGAAGTTTAAAAGTTAATATTAAGTTGGTAGTAGGGGATATTACTCCATCTTTTCATTGCATCATCCTTTTGACCTCAATAACACCCTGATCTTTCAATCCTTTTAAGATTTCATCTTCTGAGCATTGGAGTAAGTCTCTAGAAGAGATAACACCCTTACAAACGTTTAAGGAGACATGAGGGGTTACAGTAACTTCCATACCACAAAAAACTTTTAAGTTGTTACACTTTTGGGAGGCAGATATAGAATCGACTGCTATCAATAGTGATCCATCTTTAAGTTTCTTTACTGATTTAGCTGTTCCAAAACTGTTCGAAATGGCGCTCTGAATTGCAAATGGAGAAGTTCCACCAAAACCTGATTCACACTTGAAAATAAAGAATTTATCAAACGATCTACGTACAGGGGTAATGGGTGGTGATTCCACCCGGGGTCGTTTAGACCCAGGAAAGGAGGGAAAAGAAGTAAAATTTGAATTAGACATTAAAGTCCCACGAGTCGGGATGAAAAAAATGACCACCGAGGCAGTGCACCTTACCTCGGTTACCCTACGTACTCCAAAGGGACGGGAGGTACTTTGGAGGCCCCGTTCGCGACAGCTGATACCCTCAGCTGCCATTCAGCCCTAACCACGGGTCGCCCTACAGTATGGCTTAAGGGATAGAGTTACATAGATAGACGTCACAGGACAAACACAAACATGACTGGGGTACCTCGGGTTCGTCACTACCCGTGTCTGAGAGAGGGACCCCCTCAGACCCCCTGAGGGGTTAAAATTAAAATATGCTCCAAACTTAATATAGAAATAAACGTAATGTTATAAATATAAAGTTAAAAATATAGATATAATGTTATAAATATAATAAATATAATGTTGTAAATATAACAAATATAAAACTAATATAAATATAATTGTCATCCTAACCTTTCAACAAGTTCTGTTTTATTTCCACGTTGGAGACGGCCATGGCATTTTAACCATCGTAGCAATTGAATATAATTATATGATTCTACTATGAAATGCACTAATAAACCATCATCAATTAATTTTTCATTTAGTTGTACTAATTATTTATAAAAAGTGCCCGAAACTTTAAAAATTAAAGCCTCATTAACATGGCGGACGCGCTTGCGCGCAACTAGCCCTGAAGCGGTCTGTTAACAATGACATTTATTGATATATAATATGCAAGTATAAAAGAGATTAAATCATCTTCTGATGATGCTAACATGGTTAGCGAAACGTGCGTCGAGCAGTTCAAAAAAGCGTTTTGGTGTTTAGTGGTAAATCTCTTCAAGTTTAATCGTAATACTATCTAGGAACATTAGTTTCGTTGAGATCATTTGTACTCTAATAATTAAGTCTAAGTAGTCTAATCACAATGAGGGCAAAAAATATGTTTTCTTCTTTTGTTAGTTCCAAACACTCCCGAGGCACCATTTGCATGCATGACAATATCAAGCAGCTTCTGCCGATATTTTAGCCCTCTTCCCTTTTCCTTTACCTTTATAAGGTCCCTGCCTTTTATTTAAATTTTTTACTTGTTTGTTTCTTTGTGATCAGTTTCTCCTGTTATATTTGATTTTATATTTTCTTTCGCTTAGCAATATATCATTAGTAATTATCTGGCCTTTGTAATTAAAAGCCTTTCTTCTTGGTTTATACTTTATTACATCGCAGTTAGGTATCGGTAAAATGTTTTGAAAAGGAGACTAATATTTCTTAGTGCTTTGTCATCATCTGGGTTAGACACGACATATTTTCCTCTTCAGAAGAATATATAATCCTTTGGGTGAAAGAATATCTTCTCAACGCTAGATGAGTTATCTGAGCTATAAATTATTAGACATTTACTGGCTACTTGTTTTTTGTGTGTGACTCTGAGTGGACAGTTTTGTTCGTTTTGGTTTAGGAGGAACGTAATTTTTATGTACTACTTATAACTCCCTTGGTGGTGTTTCATAACCCTTATTGCTAACGCAGTCTACATTCTGAAAACTTTTCAAAAGTTGTGACGATGTCATTATTTTCCAGAATTTGCAACCGTTTTGCTGAGTATTTATGGCAGTCCGAAATCCCTCATCAGGTAAAACATCTGGATTTAATAATCTGACTTGACAGATTTATTTATACAGTTTGTCAAGCATATGACAACATTTAAAACACCAGCTTAAAGACAAAAGTCTGAAAGTCGCTTGACAAAAACTAGTTCAATCTTCACCAAAGTTTAGTCAAAATGTTTAATTTATGAAAACATAATCCACGGATTTAGTCCTACCGGCTTATATCCATTAAATCCAGATGTTTTTCCTGAGGAGGGATTTGCGCCTTCTGTATTAATAAAAATGCCGCCCTCACTGCCACTAGCCTAATTAACCAGTAGGATTACAGTTCCATAATAACGGTTATTCGCCATTAGTTTTGGATAATGAACCCGATTCAGCGTTTGGAAAAAAATAACAATGATTCTGTAGATACTGCTTTTAGAAAGTTACTCTATATCAAAACGATAATTTTACAACCAAACTTATTAATCTGGGTACACATGAATACGAATTTGCGTTGTGCGGGTAATGTAGACGCTCTGACACACAAAGTCACACACAAATATTGTCGCTACATCCTGCGCACAAGCCATTTGTTTTCCATGAGATAATTCAAATAAATTGTTCCAGTAAATTCAACACATACGGAATTTTTTTTTAGTGTGGACCCAACTTTATATTGTATCGGTGAAACTTATAAATTCACGCCGCCGGATTCCTCTTGGTGATGCACCGTTTGCTACTGGCAATATGCCTTCGCGAGCCAGCCCGCGCTTCCGCAGAGGCGTTCGTGTGGCCTTAACGCATGTCTGCGTAAAGTACGAAGTTGCTGGGAATCATTTTTGCCCGAATTTTCAAATGTGCGCCTTATATGCCGCAGGTACCTTACTAATTTGATAACTCTTTATAACCATACATTGGCTGTTGCGGCCAGGAAGAGTTCAAATTCTATTAAACTAAAAGAGTTTATAATGTTATTTTGTATTTTACCCTTGTACCGAGCGCCAGTTAATATTGACAAGTTAGGTTAAAAAAAAAGAGAAGGTTAAGTGTTTAGAAGTTTGTGCACGTGCACGCTTTAATAATAAAATTGTTGTTTTTTATAAATCAGCTATTTTTTTTTAATTTATGAAGCCGTCCTTACAAAATATTTTTTTCCCTGATTGCTTGCTTCCTATTTAGTATAATAATCCTATATACGATATCGCCTATATACGAAGTGTGTAAATAAAGTAACAAGACTGATTTTTCATATTTTTTTATTCAATTGATATTACAATTTTTCATTGTCTCCCTCAAAGTAGTTGCCTTGGGAAGCCACAACGCTGGTGACGGTTTATTTACTTCACAAAGCAGTGCTGGGACTCATATTCTGCAATAGCCTTCAGCTGGTCGCTTACAACCTTATTATGTTCTTCAATGTCCCAAAATCGTGTCCTTTGACATTAATTTTCAGTCTCATAAAAAGAAAACAGTCGCAAGAACTCAAGTCTGGTGAATCTGACACAGTAGTCACAGAGATTAAACTTGAGGAGATGTACCACTAAACACCAAAACACTTTTTTTGAACTGCTCGACGCACGTTTCGCTAACCATGTTAGCATCATCAGGAGATGATTTAATCTGAGCGATCTGATGATATTAAATCATCTCCTGATGAAGCTAACATTGTTAGCGAAACATGCGTCGAGTAGTTCAAAAAAGTGTTTTGGTGTTTAGTGGTAAATCTCTTCAAGTTTAGTGTTTTACACCAATGGTTCCAATAGAAGAATTGAGTCACAGAGATGTTTAATTTGTCAAAGATTCGGGAATTGAAATTGTTGTGTGGCAAGGTACATTGTTGTGATGCAGCAGACAGATGTTCTGGATGCTCGGTCTCTTACGAATGATCCTTTTAGGAATATTTCTAAGAATTTTCCGATGGACAATCCCCTATCTATCAAAATCCCCTATAGCTATCAAAAGAGAAACTCAGCATATTTTTGGATTTTCATTTGTTCAGTCTGGCTTTTTTTTGGCGTGGCGACGTTGGAGAGTGATACTTCCTAGCTTCGTTCCCGGGTCCTAATCAAAAATTCAAGACACATTCCAGAAAATGAGGGCTTCAATCCGCCCAAATTGTAGTTAAGACACATTGACAAGATACCAACTGATAAAACATATGACTTAACATATTGACATGACGCCCTTCTGTGGTCTTTTTGATGTTATAAAAGGTTTTTCGGGACCATTTTCAATCAGATTTTTATCATCACCAATTCGTTGACCAAAATCTGATAAACGATTGGGTAAGTCAAATTCAACTCATCCACGATCATTCTGACCATCAATCGGCGATGATTCGGCGATCAAAACGCACAAGATCCCGGATTCTGTGGATATTTTCATAATTTTTTGCAGTTGTAGGCCTGCTGCAGTTAGTTTAATTTTTAATCGAGTCTGTACCTTCTTAGAATGCCTTAAACTACTTGAAAACCGGTCCCTTAACAAAATACTGCTAGAATAGGCGTGTTGAAGTATGATAATGGTTTTCGTCACGCTGTGCCCAAGTCTTGATAGCACACCGTTTCTCGAAATTGTGCTTGAAATCACCCGTTTGAGCTTCAAAAATGTACCTTAAAAAATACAATATATTTTACTACATTAAATGATACCAAGGGCTAATTAATGTTCGTAGGATTCGGTTACAATATTAAATTAACTATGTTAGTCATATACAGGCAATTTATTAATGATGTTTTGTAGACAATAAACAGTTATGAACTTAATCTAATGTGACTAGTAGGATGATAACTTACCTTTGGTCAATCAATCCACGAAACTTCCCGATGAGTGTCGCACAGGCCATGTGTGGCGGAACGTTGATCTGTCTACCCCTTAAGGTTTCATATATTCCATGGGTCTGCTCCTGTGGGTTTGCTCATGTGGACAGGAACAATATGGAAAGAGGGAAACAATCCCCTACCAAAAAAACTAGAGAGAAATTTTATTAATATAGTGAGACATATTTTAATAAGGTTAAATTATTCTTACCTCTATATGCAAAGCTAATAAATAAACTCGGCACTATTCCCAAAATTTCCTGAACTCCAAAACTCAATTTAGCGAAAATTTGGTACTGGGTCAAAGCATATTACTGCACAGACGACTGCTCTCGAAGGTGATCGAAAAGGGAATCTGAAGGGAGAAGATCAAAAATGCTTCCATCGTAAAATGAAGTCCACGAAGTAATTCGGTAGCTCTCCGTTGGAGTACTACCAATCAACAAAGGTACCAGTATCGGACTGATGTAAACGAAAAGTAACGAATTATAATTGATGCGTTAATTCCAGGACTAAAGTAGATATAAACTAAAAGAAACATGGTACCGACCCTCTGTTAAAGTCTATTCAAATATGAGCAAGACATTGATCAAGAAAACACGTAATTTTTTTTTAAATTAACCCTCACAAATTATCGATCCTGTCAGAATAAAGTAGAGCCCTATATCCCGACTTAACACGCTGTACTGGATACACAGAATGGCCATGGACATGCGTTAATTACCTCAACGAATCTACGCAAAATGTACGCCATTTTTATATCAGTACCTTAGCCAAAATACCAAAATATGGAAAGTCTGAATAACTTAAATTTTAATATAATGTAATATAATATAACTAAATTTGGTAAATAAATATAAGTTATTAACTACCAAGTGGCTCTTAAGAATTCAAACTTGTACTAAAGGTGTATCATATGACGACCTACCTTCCTTATAAAAGGGAAGCAAACAATATTGCAATGACCTTACTATACCAGTCTCATTACTTTGCACACCTTGTATAGTGTTTAGTCAAAGTACTCAAACATGTGGCAAGTGTATGCAATCTACGTGCGACGTCCTAAGGACGATGTTCCATTACCTCGAATGGTCGTAAAGTGACCCGGACCTATCCTAATTAAATTTTGGTCTACGGCAATTTTGTTCGCGTACTGGATTAAATGAAATTAGGCAAAAGGTGTACTGTCGTCCGCTCTGCTCACTTGAATTTCCGCAATTATATCCATAATTTAATTAAAGGTTTCCTTTGTCAACCGTGCTGTGGCTTGGGCCGTTTGTTTGGAGGCAGCCAGGTTCGATTTCAGGCTCAAACACATAGGATTAGGCACGAAATTGGTTTCGTAATAATGATTATTGTTCTATGGATTTGTTCCGTATATGACTATGTTTGGGAATATAGTCTAGTATATTACTAAAAACTTAGAAAACGTTTTATTTCTTTTTACAATGCCACACTGGATTTAGTTTCATAATCAATTTTTAGAGGGTTGTCCATGTTAACAATTTTTTTTGGATATACTGAATCCATGGAATCATTTGTGGAGTCGTCTTTCAAATTGAAGTGAATTTTCCTAGATCTTGTCTCATTTCAGAAGTGTAATGTATAACATTTATAAAAATGGTGTCGTACACTATACAACAACTAAAATTGTAGAATTATTTTATGAAATTGATATATATGGTTTGCACAATCGTATATCTGAAAGCACTATCAATTTAATTGTTTAAAAATTCCAAGAAACTGGTTCAGTGGTTGATAAAAAAAGAGCAATATATAGTCGTAGCGGTCGTTCACAAAAACATTTTGATTTAGTACGTGAAAGTATTGCTGAGGATCCAGTATTTTCCACTATTCGACATTCACAACAATTTTGACTCAGTGGATCCACAACAGGGTGTATTTTGTGTAAGGATTTAGCTTTGAATGCATATAAGGTTCAAACAACTCAGGAACTAAAGCCACTGGATTATTTAAAATGTCGTGCATTTGTCAGTTGGATGAAAGAACATACAGATGATTTTTCTGAAAAAATCATCTTTTCAGGTGAAGCACATGGTGAAATTATTGGCTATGTTAATAAAGAAAATTTCCGCGTATGAGGGTTAGGGTAATTTAGGGTTAGTGGAAAGCCATGTCTATAAGCACAATCTACAATCGATTTCGGAACTAATGTATGAAATTATTCGACTCATTGGTGAGATAGAGCCACAGTTATACCAAAATGTTATCCAAGATTTTGATAAAAGAATGGATGTCTGTAGAGCCGCAGATGGTCATTTGGCAGATATTGTCTTTAATAAATAAAAAGTGTTGTTATGAACGCAAATTCTGTGTTTTCTACAAGAACTAAAAAAAAGAATCTCAATTTGAAGGGAATGAATATTGCAGAAGGCGCGACAAATATTATGCAACCATTTTGATTAGTAATATTTTTTAAAAGAAACAAGACAGCATATCTTTTTTCTATGTATTTATTTCAACATAATTTTTATGTTGACATGACATGACAATCAAATGTGAGCCATTAGTAGCAATGCAACTATAGGCCCTTTTAATGTATTTTCCATAACTTTTGTCAACATATCTGGTGTTAATGTGGAGATCTCAGCGTGAATGTTGTTCTTATGCGACGCCCTTTGTTAGAATATAGAGGTAAGAAAAAAAGGAGAGAAAAATATAAAAATAATTTATTGTAATTTTAAAGGGGTTGTGCTTTATAATGACGTTACTCAGCCGATGAGCGGGTGCTAACTAGAGCGAATTACTAAGCGTGCGTGCAAATTATGCCTCCCTTAGCCCAGATCAACCGGAAAGTAGAAATGGGTTATGAGCACCACTGACCTTGTCGCGGAATAGGCCAGGAAATCCCAACGATCTTCTCGGAGTCCGCTCTAGTTCACCCCACTCACAGCTATAGTGGCGAAAGTTACCATAAAACCATAAAGTAAATTTTCAGTTTGTTTAGTTATATTGGACATAATACAGAATTTGCGTTGATTTCAAAATACTTTTTATTAATAACACTGGGGAACAATTTGAAAAATAATTTCTGTTGAGTTCAATATTTAAGCTGTTTTATACTTAAATTGACATGCTAATTCCAAAACTTTATTTAGTATTTTCTATCACGTCAAGTTTTTTCTCTACAGTTGTTGCGCATCCGACTAAGCTTGGCGAATCACAGAAGTCACTGCTGCTGTCTTAGCGAACCTTCTTCAACCTAGGAGTGGGGACGTGAGTGACGTTGTGTCATCCAAAACTAGTTCGGTCAGTTACGCATGAGATGCTAAAGTACGCGGTTTTGTGTCGCTCTGATATAGTGAAGTCAAAGTATACATACACAACTACAGATTTTCGTTATGTCTGCCTCTAGTAGTTCTCGTCGTAAGTGCGTAAGTCGTCGTCGTAACAGCCCTGATTAATTTTGTTACCTATGTGGCAGTTTTACCATCCCCATTCAACGGACTAATATTAGTACATTTGTTAGGCAAGCCTATTTTGCTTATTTTAAAGTGAAAATAGGTGACCAAGATAAATCATGGGCCCCCTCATAAAGTGTGCAAGCAGTGTGTAGAGAGTTTACGAATGTGGACGAAGAGAACACGTAATAAACTTTCGTTTGGTATACCAATGGTTTGGCGAGAGCCCAAAGATCACTTAAGTGATTGCTACTTTTGCATAGTGAAAACATCTGGATTCAACAAGAAAAACAAACATAACATTGAGTACCCTAGTTTACCGTCAGCTATACGACTGTGCCTCGTTCCGCTGAAATTCCAGTGCCAGTTTTTCAAGAATTACCTTCTTTAGAAATAAAGAATGTAAATCAAGTGAAAATCGAAGTGACTCCACGGACGAAAAATTCAAAGTTTAGAATGATTCTGTTCGTAAAGGATTCAATCAATATGAATTAAACGATTTAGCACGAGATTTGGGACTATCCAAAAAAGCATCGGAATCATTAGCATCAAGACTGCACGAAAAAAATTTGCTTGACAAAGGAGTTAAAGTCGCTATCGATCCAGAGCAAGTGAATTTAGGCAGTACTTCAGAAATAATGATGGATTTGTATATTGCCAGAACGTAGAAGGTCTAATGAAAGAATTGGCCATTTCTAACTATAACGCAACCGAATGGCGATTGTTTATAGATAGCTCAAAGCATAGCTTGAAGTGTGTACTCCTACATAATGGAAATTTATACGGTTCAGTCCCAATAGGTCATTCAGTTTCTTGGCGACATAAAGAAAGTCATTGAGTTGTTGCAATATTACATCCATCAATGGATCATCTATGTTGACCTTAAAATGGTCTGTTTCCTTCTTGGCCAGCAACGCGGGTATACCAAGTATCCCTGTTTTTTATGCATGTGGGACAGCAGAGCTAAGACCTGGTGATCCAAACATTTTAAATCAGCCACTTGTCGACAGAAAAAAACATTGTATTTCCGCCTTTGCATATAAAACTAGATCTCATGAAGCAATTTGTTAAGGCTTTGTCAATTGAAGGAGACTGCTTTAAGTATATCATTTCGGCATTCCCTAGCCTGTCATATGAAAAGATAAAGGCTGGTGTGTTTGATGGTCCACAGATTCGGCAACTCGTTAAAGATGAAAATTTCACTGAAACAATGACCAAACTTGAAAGGAATGCTTGGTTGGCTTTTAAAATTTTAAAAATATTGTTAAAGACTTTCTTGCAAATACACGAGCCCCGAATTATATCGAAATTGTTCAACAACTCTTGGAGAGCTTTAAAAAGCTTGGTTGCAACATAAGCATCAAACTGCATTTCTTACAGTCATCTTGCTAACTTCCCAGAAAATCTTGGTGCTGTTAGGGATGAATAGGGCGAACGATTCCACCAAGATCTAAAGGTTATGGAAGCGCGGTATCAAGGTAGATGGGATATCAGTACGATAGCTGACTACTGTTGGAGCATCAAGCGAGAATGTCCACAAACTGAACACTACAGGAAAAGCTATAAGAAGAAATTTTTACCATAATATCTTTTATTTATTTTTTTATAAACACAATTTAACTTTTAATAATATGTTAACCTCTGTATGAATAAAATATTCTAATCTATTTGGTCAGATCTCACCTTATTTCCTTTCGTATGTACACTTTTAAGGTAAAATGAGGGGTATGCTGTAGCTTAAGAACTTGACGTGATAGAGAAAAACTGTGAATATTTTTAAATTCAGAGATGAAAAATTAGTCAAAAACAAGTCACAGATCCAAGTCAACAAAATTGCTGTTCCCCAGTGTACTTGAAGCATATTATATGACAATTAAACACGAAATATAATATCTGCCAAATGACTAACTTTTGCAGCTCCACAAATATCCATTCTTCTGTTAAAATTTTGGATGATATTTTGGATGACAAATATAGTATTACGTAAGTTATTAATGGTAAGCATATGAATACTATATCAATAATGATATTGGTGTTCGGCTACACCGACATCGCGGTCCCGAAAAAGGTAAAAAAGTAAAATAAAAAGGTTTACACAGATGGTCATTCGCACCCGAAAAATCGGCCTCTTTATTATCTAAGATAAAGATAAAGATTAGATTAAAAAAAAGAAAGCACAATAAGGTAATATAATAATAAGGGAGAGAAAAAACGAAAAATGCGAATACCAGAGCCAGGCTTCCTAAAATGGGGGGGCAACACGATGGGATAATAGTGAAATTCTCAATACTTCAATGATTACCCATAAGATCGCTAATTCAACACTTAACTAAAAGCACTCGACATTATGGCTAGGAGCTCGAGGTGCATATTCGTAAAATTTCGTTAAGCTAAATTCTTACACCATGGAGATTCTTCATCACAAAGAACACATCAGGATTATTACTAAATAATGAATTAAAAATAAAAGGTTTACAACTTTGCTCCCGCCATTTTTTTCTAAATTCAAGGTTTTATTGTTAAAAACTGATTATACATTGATGATTCAGATTCAGGCCAGTACTTTCTCCGATATTTTAGGCAGTATTCGAATTCCGCGTTGAAACAATTGGCCATCTTTTGAAGCGATCCAATTTTTGACTTTTTCATAAAACCGGAAGTCCTGGTCAGCCAGGCCATGGCCCATCGATCGAAACAGGTGATAGACAGTGTGAGCAACGTCTGGAGAATACGCCTGGTGTAGTAGGATTTCCCATTATAACGTTTTCAAGTATGCTTTTACAACTTTCGCAACATGGGGCCGAGCATTCTCATGCTACAAAATCACTTTATCGTGTCTTTCGCTGTATTGTGTCTGTTTGATTTTTAATGCTCAACTCAGACGTATTAATTGCGTTCGATAACGTTTCCCTGTGATTGTTTCAGACGGTCTTAACTGCTCACAATACACTACACCGAGCAATACACTACTGGAGCCCTAAATATTCGGTTTGGCCGTCGGCGTGGAAGCGTGGACGGAAATCCCCATGATTTTCGACGCTCAAAATTATCGTAATAAACCAATTTTTCATCCTCAGTCCTAATACGATGCCGAAATCCCTTCCGTTTTTGCCTTTCAAGCAAATATTAACAGACAAACAAACGGCGTTCAACATCTCTCGGTTTCAACTCGTATCGCACCCAAGATCCTTGTTTCTAAGTCATTCCCATATCTTTGAAGCGTTTTGAAATTGCTTGTTGAGTCACTCCCAATAATCTTGCCAACTCTTCTTAACTTTGACAGGAGTCTTCATTAAGCAATGCCTCTAATTCTTCATCTTCGAAAACTTTCTTTTTGTCCTCGACGTGAAAATTACCGCTCTTGAAGCGCTGAAACCACTTACCACACGTTCTTTCACTCATAGCGGCCTTACCATAAATGTCTGGGGGCATTCTATGAACCTCAGCCGCATATTTCTTCTTATTAAAATATTATTTTTCATATTAAAGAAAAAAATTAACACTTCCGACACTTCGACTACTACTTACCGCTAACGCCAACTATAGGAAATCGGCGGGAACAAAATTATACCTTTTAAATTAGTTTCGATTGAGTAAAATTTTTAATAAATAGAAATGTTTACATATTTCCAGTAATTATTCATTGAATCTTACCTCAATAGAATATAACTTAATAAAGTGGTGATTTTATAAGGACTTGACTTTTCTATAGCCCGATTTTCTATGTCCTACATAGTTTAATTAATGTTCAACTCCAAAATAATAGCGCTATTTGGTTCTCATCGAATCGTAAACTTCCAAAATCTCCAATCCCACTATTTCTCAGAGGTATTTTGAACGAGCACGAAGTGCTTGGGTAAAAACTTTCATGCAACGTTCGTGACGTCTTAAGAATGGTCTTTCATTATGCCGATTGGCCGTAATGCCACAGCGGCCTCTCCTTATTAAATTTCGGTCCGGGCAGTTCTGTTCTCGCACGGGAATTAATGAAATTAGGTAAAAGGTGTACCGTCGTCATACTGGTTGCTGGGCTCACTTGGATTTCCCCAATTAGATCCATAATTAAATTAAAGGTTTCCTTTGTCAGCAGTGTTGCGGCTTGAGCCGTTTGTTTGGAACGATCCAGGGCTCATACCATACTTAAACATTTAGGATTTGGTATGAAGTTTATTTGTTTATTTATTGTGCGTATTGTTTACTAATATTGTTTCATATGCGCATTTAGTATAGCATCCCTTGACATATTGTTTCATATATCAAGGGATGCTATACTAAATGAGGTTATTTCCCGTTGTTGTTCTAGATGCTTATAGAGGCTAGTGTAAAAAAGGTTTCCTATGTTAAATTAAAATTTCTTACTTTTGAATTAACTTTTTGTTTCGTTTTTTATTCCAGAATAAGTAAAAACTTAACAATTTTGAAAATGAGATAGTATTTACTTGCAGAATGAATACAACTTGTTTTAAGTTACTTTCAAAGTTGAAGAAGTTAGAGATGCTTCTTCCAACTCTACTATAGGGAAATTAGTAACCAAATTTTGGAGACTGGGTCGGTGGGTAAAGCTAGAAGATAAGGACATTAAACGTATAAGGAAAAATGTTAGGAAAGACCCGTTTAAACAAGGGTCCCTATAGCGTATTTCAAAACATCCATATAAAATCTTTCTTATAAAAGACCGTGATCTTCGTGATTTCCAGCTGCCATTAGCTTAGCTTAAGAATCAAAATTTTGAGTCTGATGGGGCCCATTTTGTTGAGTCACCCTTAATAACCTTGCCAACTCTTAAGCAATGCCTCTATTTCTTCATCTTCAAAGACTTCCGCTCTTCCACCGCTATGCCGGTTTTCGTCATAAAAATCACCGCTCTTGAAGCATTGAAACCACTCACGACACGTTCTTTCACTTATAGGGGCCTTACCTTAAGTATCTGAGATTTTTCGGTGAGTATCAACGGCAGATTTCTTCATATTAAAGATAAAGATTAAATTATGACGTAAACACAAATCGACGACTGGTGCTATGGGGTTATGGTTATAAGCTGCCCAAAGGTATTCCATGCGATCTATGATGTATACTTTTGCGGTAGCAAAGCAATATATACACACACAGATATATATATATATATATATATATATATATATATATATATATATATATATATATATAACCTGCAACAGACTAAGAACACCATTTCTAAAAACAAAATATGGTAACATCAGATGAGTCTCTCAATTCAAATATTTGGGTGAAATAATCATGGAAAATGGGTTGGAAAAAGCGGCCAATAAGGATAGATGTCAAAAAATGGAAACGGCATTGAGACTTACACAAAATATTTACAACAAAAAATGCCTATCTAAAAACACAAAACTGAGACATTACAACACGGTTATTAAGCCAGAATGTATATATGCTGCAGAAACGCTCATTTTGAATAGAAAGAGGGACATCGAGAACATTGAAAAGAAGGAAAGAAAAATCATAAGAAAAATCCTAGGCCCCAAACAAATAAATAGCACAACATACCGACTTCGAGAAAACCAAGAAATCAAACAATACACAGATATACATAGCGATATGAGAAAAAGAAGACTTAAGTTTTACGGACACATCAAACCGATGAATCCGAATAGGCTAACTAGACAAATAGTCGAATTTTATTAAAATAGGAGTAGAGCTAAAGTAGAAATAATTAAATGGATTGCGGCAATTAAAGAGGACCTAAGATCAGCAAATATTACACATAGTGAAATTCAGGATAGAGGTTGTTTCAGACATAAGGTTAACGTTTGGAAGGTTGGCCAGAGAGAAAAATGTAGGAAGACTGGAACAACTTGGTCTGACGAAAGGAAAAAAGCTCATAGCAAAAGAATGAAATTAGTGTGGGCTCAAAGGAAGGCTAACAACAACAAACGCCTCTAATTGTACTTCGCGTGGTCCACCAGGGCCCATACGTGAATAATAATTATATATATATATATATATATATATATATATATATATATATATATATATATATATATATATATATATATATATATATATATATATATATATATATATAGACAGAATATAGAAGTTTTTAAAAAGGTTTTCGCATCGATTATCAATATTATTTACGATAAAGTTTTAAAATAAAGTAAAAAATCGATAATAATTTTTAATTCAAAACCCAATTCAAGCCGCTGCTGATTAATTGGCATCTGACTTTTCCTCTGGTTGAATAGGCATCTTCGTGCTTACACTACAATTTTTTACTCTTAAAATTACTACCCATAATCTTACTTGTTATTTCCTTTAAACATAAAAAGCAGAAATACGGTATATTACATTTTTCTCTGTTAACTTATACATCAGCCTTGCTAACCATTTTGATACTGTAAGTTCAAGAATTTCTCCGATCTCTCGAGTTGTTCAATATTGATTGATTACTTTCAATTAGCGTCAAAATTTATTTGTCAGCCGGTCGTCAAGAACGTGATCCATCCCTAAAATTAAAATTGCTTCATGAAACTTTCTGAACCACTTACAACACGTAGAATAATCACCAAAACCCTCACCGTACACGTCACATATCTTGTTTAACGTCTATGAAGTATTCTTGCCTTTTCAGGAATTGACGTATCTTAGAAACTTTTCTTACAATAAATCGATTGAAGAGATATGTAACGAGTCTTGTAAAAGAAATCATTTTTTATATCCACATTATATTCTGATAGTACATTCCTATAACGTTCATTATTAAGAGTAACATTATTTGCATAAAAAAATACGGTCTTATCACTCCTTCAGCTCAAAACCAGCACTAAATAGTGGCTTTCTGAGGTTAAAAAAGTAACGCCTAAATCGCTTCGTCATAAAGCTTCGTAGAAAAAGATTATTTTTCGCAAAAGTGGTGGGTTGTCTTCCAACTGTTCTAGAGCCCGATTAGTGTGTCGTCGTGCATTTTTCCAATGCGAATTGAAATATTATTCTGAACACTGCAGTATATTAGTGACATTTGCATTTCAAATAGTGTTGTCGCTATTGCTTATCTGACATTCATATTGGAAAACTATTTTTTGTTCTACTGCCCAATATAAATGCAATTCATTTGTATACAAAGCTTATATATACAGGACAATACTCGTTGAATCGTATATTAGACGTTTACGGAAAACTACTTAAATTAAAGATTTGAAATTTTAGATATTTATGTAAATGAACATGAGCTCACCATTTAAAATATTTTCGGCTCTGCGGTGTTTGCCAAATCTACTAGTAGCTAATACCAGCTTTGATTTTTTAAATGGAATACCCTATATAGAATTACATTTTTAAATTCTGTAAGACATTTTGAAACTTTTTTATGTAATATATGTTATACCTATCTTTCCGTTTCGGAAATAAAAAATATATTTTTTTAAGAAATTTGGCAAAGAAAATCCCTGAATATCAAACTATTGATATTCAGGTTCAGATATTCATTTTTGAATACAGTTCCTTAATAGCTTGCTTTATGATAATATGAAAGAGAATAAATTTATTACATAAAGGGTGTTTACAAAATAGGGCGCTTTTGATAGAACTTTAAAAATGTATGTTATGTAGGAATTTTAAATGGAAGGCTCTGTATTTTATAGTGGAGCACAAAAGAGTAATAAA
This sequence comes from Cosmopolites sordidus, assembly GCA_031761425.1. NCBI lineage: Eukaryota > Metazoa > Arthropoda > Insecta > Coleoptera > Curculionidae > Cosmopolites > Cosmopolites sordidus. The sequence goes on from JARFXV010001138.1 coordinate 292,406, forward strand.
TACTGTATCTAAAAGTGTTAGGTGATGATATACCTATTTTTATATTTAAAAGAATTAAAATAATGCAATTAATGCAAAGATAGTAGTTTATTTTAATAATGGACCACGACCGGCTAGGGTGACATTACTTCAAACAAATATTATGAAAATGTATGTAGTTAACATTATTAGTTTAATATTTCATTATTAACTTATTTAAGTAAATAATTGTATCAGTAAAGAATAAAAGAAATTAACTATTTGAACGCAGTGATCATGAATTTAATTATTTTATACGTACAGTGCAGACCGCACCTGTAGATAGTTCAACGCAATGCAATCATGAATGGGTAAAAGAAAATATAGACAGATTAAAACAAATTTTATACATTTTGGTTTCTCAAAGGAATTTGACCAAGCCAGTAGAATCTGATGAGCAGAACGAAATTAACTTTCTGGATTATTTATGCGTATCCACAATCTTCTATTAGAAGAGCTGAAGACGAGCTATATATTTATTATTATAATTATAAGCTAATACATTTCATATTTTAAATTGTAGCTGTTCGTTTCTAAGGAACTCTTCAAATCCTTTTAGTGTAGTGGATCAGTCCACATTTCTTCTTGTTGCCTTTCTCATAGTTGTTGGTGAGTTTTCGCCTCTTCGACTATTTTCCTCCATTTCCTCCTGTCTGCGATCTTTCCTCTCCATCCCTCTGCGTTTACTCTTTTTATATTTTCCTCCACCTGCTGTCTCCATCTGACCCTGGGTCTCCCTCTCGGTCTGCTCTGTGCTGGTTTCCATATTGTTATCTCTCTTATTGGCGTATCCCTGTCTCTTCTCATTACGTGACCATACCATCTTATTCTTTATGCTTTAGTTGTTCTCACTATGTTTTCCCTTCCCAACAAGTTGTCGATTTCAAAGTTCATCAGATTTCTGTACTCGTTGTTTCCCACTTTCTTTGCACCCATTATGGTTCTCATTATCTTGCGTTCAAAAATATTTAGTTTGTCTTCCTCTTTTGCTGTGAGTGTTACAGTTTCTGCGGCATATGTTACTGTTGGTCTTATTATTGTTTTGTATATTCCTAATTTATTCCTTGTGCTCAATCTCCTGTCTTTCAGTAATTTCTTGTTGCTATGGAATGCTCTATATCCTTTATGTATCTTCTCTTCTGTATCAAGTCCCTCATTCCTTCTATCTATTATGACTCCCAGATATTTAAATGTTTTTACTTCTTCAAATTTATAGCTTCCGCACTCCAAATTTCTCAGTATTCTTTCATTTCTGCTGCAGTACATTTACTTTGTTTTTTGCTCATTTATTTCCAGCCCTTTTTTCTTAGACTCACGGTCAATTATTTTTATTACACACACACACACACACACACACATATATATATATATATATATATATATATATATATATATATATATATATATATATATAATATATATATATATATATATATATATATATATATATATATATATATATATATATTTTATATATATATATATATATATATATATATATATATATATATATATATATATATATATATTAAACCTCATTAAAAACAATAAAAGACAAACAAAAAAACTTTAAAAATCAGGAGTTTGTTTAATTGAGTGCGATTCATGTCCAATAGTCTATATTGGATAAACTGGAAGATTTTTTTCCGTTAGCCTCAATGAATGTAACAAAAGTTATAATTAAAGAACAAAATAATTCTAATTATGCTAATTAACTATGCTTAATGTCAGAAACTCACACTATCAATAAAAGTTTTAGTTCGTTTATTTAAAATTAATTTCCATCTTGTATTGGCTACTTCAGTTAAATCTATTAAGATGAATCAAATAGAAAATAAGATAATATATCTTAACCGAGTGGTATACAAAACAATCCCACGGTACAACTAGTATTATACACCAAACCCATCTTGTGCCAAATCCCAAATGTTTAAGCCTGAAATCGGACCCGGCTCATTCCAAATGAACCGCCCAACCCGAAATACATCAGACAAAGGAAATCTCTAATTAAATTATAAGTATAAATGCGGAAATTCAACTGTGCCGGGTAGCTATAGTGATGATGGAATACTTCTTGCTTAATTTCATTTTATCTTGTGCAAGAACTAAATGATCCTCGGTTGAGATTTAATAAGGAGAAGGCCATATGATGTTATAACCATTCGACGTAATGGAAAACCATATTAAAACGTCGCACAGATAATTTTCCTGAAGAATTTCGTGGGTTCAACTAAATATCGTGTTGTCAGGAAAATTTATACAATTTTTTAAGAGAAATGGAAATTTTATCTAAATAGTTATTTTGTTATATCTAGCACTATTCTAACGAAGAACGAACAATTTCATTATATAAGAAATCGTTCTATAAGAAAAATATCACCAGAAAATGGACATGGAAAAGTCTATCTAGGTTCACAAGTGAAATTGACTACATCATGACCAACGATAAAACAATATTTACGAATTGTACTGTCCTTAACAATTTTAATGTTGGAAGTGACCACCGAATGGTACGAGCAAATGTTAGGATTCACTGTCGAAGAGAACGCGAAAGAATGGTAAGATCAAAGAAGGGCAAAGTGGATCCTTGGAAACTGCTGGAGAGAGGAAACGATTTTGAGATTGCTTTGTCAAACCGGTTTGCTGTGTTACAAGATCCGCAGGAAGTGGAAATTTCAGTTCAATATGAAGAAATCTCCAACAATGTGCTTCAAATGGCTGCTTCAATAACACCAGAAGAAAAGTGTCTCAAACAGTACAACGGGTTCAGTACATCCAGGTTGTACGGCAGGCTATAGAAAGGCACACCGAATTCACCATATCGTGCTTGGCTTTTATCGACTACGAATAAACATTTGACTCCATCTCAAAGCATGTAATAATGGATGCACTGCTTAGCCAAGGGGTAGATAAAGTATATGTAAACCTATTAGGATCAATATATGATGGAATTACCGCCACAATTCATGGTCTTGATGATCTTGAAGTGGGAATTAATGTAGAACGAGGTGTACGGCAGGGTGACGCAATATCGCCTATTCTTTTCTCGACTGGCCTTGAAAAAGTATTCCTTAAACTGGATTGGGAACAGGATGGTGTAAAGATCAATGGTGCAGACTTAAACCATCTTAGATTTGCAGATGATATCGTTCTTCTTTTACAAGACCCAGAGGAGCTGCAAAGACGCATACAAGAACGTCAAAGGGCTGGCGAACCATTTGGCTTGAAAATAAACATGAAAAAGAGTCAGGTTTTGTTCAATAACTTCGCTCAGGACAGAAGAATTTCAGTTTTAGGAAGAAATTTGGAGATTGTAGACGGCTTTATATATCTTGGGCAGAGGATTTTAATGGAGGGGAATACTGCCCGAGAAGTGGAACAGCGTGTTAAATGTGGTTGGCAGGCTCAGCATTGTGATTAAGAGCCGACTCCCACATTGCCTGAAAAGAAAAGTTTCGATCAGTGCGTACTACCCGTTATGACATACGGAAGTGAAGCCCGTATATATATATATATATATATATATATATATATATATATATATATATATATATATATATATATATATATATATATATATATATTATCATCATCATCAATGGGTTGTTAGCTGTGGATAGGGTCTCCCTATTCTTGATGGTACGAAATATGTTGGTGCCCTGAAGAGTCTAAACATCGAGAGACGAAACATATTCTATTCAGTTGAAGAGATGGGTGGGGCTCGTTCCCAGTCAAGCAAGCAACAAAAATGTTCAAAAAACTCTAACATTACATATATATATATATATATATATATATATATATATATATATATATATATATATATATATATATATATATATATCCTCAATACAAAGAATACTGAAAAAAACACAGCATATGCCTTTATACATTTTCTAAAGCTCAGTTTCTTAGACGACTACCCTCAAAAGAGTGGAATTTTTTGAAAATATATAAGTTTGTTTTCAGGAAGATTCACATTTTGTAAAAAAAATAATCTAGACTGATGAGTCCAAATTTTCGAGAGAATGAGTTTTTAACAGACGAAATTGTCACTTCTGGGCAATAAAAATCCTCATTTTATGAGGGACTCCACATACCAAGAGAAATTTTGTTTTTATATATTTTGATTAATCATGGACAAACAAATTCGATATTTCGAAAGTATCTAGAAATAGATATAGAAAACCTTCCACGTGGTTTAGACGTTTGAGTCCGTGAAATTGGCCACCGCCATTACCCGATTTAACTCCTTTTGATTTCTATCTTTGGGGTACTTTAAAAGATATCTACAAAACACCAGTATATACTAGAGAGGAGTTAGAACATCGAGTGAATTTAGCATTCGCAACCTTAGATTCTATTGAGATAAGAAGAACCGTCACGGAAGGGGTCCATATTAGAATGTTGAAGTGTTTGGAGGTAAACGATCAACCTTGCGAACATTTGCTATAAACATAGTTTTTTACATAATATCATGTTTCTAATTTTAATTTTGTTTTATTGTTATATATACTAAAATAAAATAAACCGTTATTGTCTTAATTACATTATTTTGTTTCTTTGTTTATAAGTCGAAAACCGTTGAAAATAGGTATATTATCACTTTATACTTTTAAATAGAAAATGTATTGCTCTTTTGTGCTCCACTATAAAACACAGGGTGTTGCATTTAAAATTCCTACATAACATGCATTTTTAAGTTCTATCAAAAGGGCACTATTTTGGCAATCGCCCTGTAGACGATAAGTTAATTATCATGTTATTAAGGATCTAAGATGTATGAGATTATTATTTATTTGAAAGAGTATGGCCACCGTGGTTTCGCTGGGTGTCGCGTATCCGAGAGGTCCAATCTTCGATGATTCGATCGCATAAATCGGGCTCGATATTATTAATGGCATTGGTTATGTTGATATTTAAGGCATGAATCGTCTGTGGCTTAAAGCATAGACCTGTGATTTGACGTAGCTTCACAAAAAAAGTCTAATAGCGGTAAATCCATTCCATAATAAATCAGTCGAATTTGTCGTGCTGAAGATCCATTGCTGCATACGCTGTGGGGCACGTAGTGCCTTTTTGTCGGAACCACATGTCGTTAAGATCCATATTTTCGAATTTAGGCCACAAAAAATTGGTTATCATTGACATGATCCTCTCACCAGTGACAGTTATTGCGACGCCAGCTTTATTTTGGAAAAAGTAGGGGTCAATAACACCCCTAGACCAAAATTCACACCAAACACCGACCTTTTCTAGATGCACTTATAACTGATGGGTCTCATATGGATTGTTATCTCCCCAAATGCAACAATTTTGCTTGTTGACATAAACATTCATCCAAAAATGGCCCTCGCCGCTGAAGATAATTTTTCGTTTTAAATCAGAGTTCACTTCCAGCTGCTCCAGAATCCTGTCAGCGAATGTTCGACGCTGCCTATGGTCGTTTACCTTCGGTTCCTGAGTCAATTGAATTTTTTGCGGTTGCGCGCCCAAGTCCCGATGCAAAATTCGTCAAATTGAGGTTTGAGAAAGGTCAAGTTCTTGGACACGACGAGGAATTAACTGTCTCCGGTCATCCTGCACACTCTCGTTCACTGCAGAAATGTTTTCTATATACTTCAAGTTTCGACGATATATGGGTATTGTTCGAATGATTACTGAACCAGTAGATTCGACGAAGATGATTGTGAGCACAGTAAAAATTATTTTTACGTTACATTACGTTACATTTTGATAGTAAAGTATAATGATCTGCACGCATTGCTCAGCACTAACTTTCCATAATAATTTGTCCAACATTAGTGACTATAACCTCCAACTTTGACAACTGTAGCTTCACCAACGTGGCCGTTATATACTGTCAAAGTTCAAGCGTCCCTATTGGAAAACCCTGTATTTAAAATGATTTTTTTTCCAAATTTGATTAGTTGTTTTTATTACATGCCAACAGAGTCAGACAATATACATACCATATACGTACAAATACAAATCACAAATAAGAGAAAAAAGAAGATAACAACTGAAGAAGGCAGTGATAAAAGAGGACGAGAAAATGGTAACTGACATGTTGGACGTATTCCACTGGACGATACTCAACTGACGTCAATTCGAAAAAAAAACAAAATATATTCATTAAAATTGAAGGAAAAATAATGTAGGAGTGATCTCTGCTTCAGACGCTTGTATCGATTTTTTGTACCTTTTTGCCCAAACCGAAGCTATAAACAACAAAGTTTACGTTTTATTCGTTAGGGTTATCCATGGATCGACGCCGAAGTTATCTCGTTATACATTATTCATAAGAAAATTCAAATAATTGCGCGATTTTATGGAACACCGAGTTCACCGGAATACATTTAGTCAAAAGGCAGAGCGAAAATATTGTTTATGGCAACACCTAGATGGGATGTTTTCTGTTTGTGATGGTGTTTCGTTTTTATTTGTTCGCATTTTATGGTAAATGTGCGAGCTGCTTGCAAGGCTTGTATATCAAGAAGGCTATTGGCTTATTATATCAATTTGAAATAACTTAAACAGAAATAATGGTTATTAGAATATTCATGAAATTTAAAACACTACTGATAAGCAAACATGCTATCAAACCATTTTATATGGATGATGTGCAGTTTTGAAATATTTTTCAATATAGGAAATCAATGCATTCTCATATTATAACATGGGATTAATAATGTTTACTATGCGTGACTTTTATTGATTATAATTCATGAAACATGAAATATTTTATTGATTATTATACATTGTTTATCCACACAACCTACTGAAATCCATATATGATAAAGCTCCAGTGACAATAATAATCTTGCAGTTAAAATTAATGTAGAAAGCGTATGCCAGGTGTCGCATTATGCCTGTTCTTTTCTCGGCAAATAAAAATCAATGGTGCCGACATAAGCCATATTACATACGCAGATAATATTCCTCTTCATTCTCAATACTCAGCGAAGTTACAAAAACATAGACAAGAGCTATAAAAAAGTGAAGAACCATTTGTCTTAAAAATAAATCTGGAAAAGAATCAGGCCATGTTTAATAAATTTGCCAAGAACAGAAAAAATTGGCAGATTTGGTTGGCATATTGGTTGGCAGATATTTCTGCATGATCAACATAGTGCTTATGAAGAAACTCTCACTTTGTTTGAAGAAAAAACTACTTAACGATGTCACGAGTCCATCGTGTTTTCGGTCTTCTTCACGGACATTTGCGATCAAGCGGTATCCACTCCAGGATTGCCTTGGTCCATCTGTCGTCCCATTGCCTCGCTATATAGCCTGCCTAACTCCATTTCAATTGCTTTGCCCTTCTAATGATGACACACACTTTCGTTTGTTCCCTGATCCATGCGCAGAGCTTTCTGTCTCGTCTTGTAATGCCAAGTATACATCTTTCCATTCTCCTCTGTGCTACACGAAGTTTTTGAAATGATTGCGATGTGAGTATTCAGGTTTTACTTCCGTATGTCATAACAGATAGGACGCACTGATCCAAGACTTTTCTTTTCATGTAAAGTGGGAGTCTCCTCTTAAAAACTATGTTGAGCTTGCCAAATGCCTGCCAGCTGCTCCATTGAAATCCTCTGCCCAAGATATATAAAGTGGTCCACAATCTCCAGATTCCTTCATAAAATTGAAATTCTTCTGTCCTCAGCGAATTATTGAACATAATCTGGCTCTTTTTCAGATTTATTTTTAAGCCAAATAGTTTGCCAGCCCTTTGCAGCTCTTGTATGCGTCTTTGCAGCTCATTTGGGTCTTGTGAAAGGAGAACGATATTATCTGAAAATCTGAAATGGTTTAAGTTTGCACCATTAACCTTTACACTATCTTTTTCTCAATCCAGTTTACGGAATACTTCTTTAAGGCAAGCCGAGAAAAGAATAGGCGATAATGCGTCTCCCTGCCGTACACCTCTCTACATTAATTTCCACTTTTTTTATCTACCACCTAGCTAAGCAGTGCATCCATTATGACTTGCTTTGAGATGGAGTCAAATCAGTGGCGGCTCGTAGGTTTTTAAAGTGGGAAGGCGTAGGAGAAAATAGTGTTGCTGAATTTTTTTGTTGCTTTCCCCTTCCTTATTTTTACTTTTCGTGGCTAGTGAAACCTTATATAGGAGCAATAGAATATGGTGAAATATGGTAAAATATGGTGTTTTGCTCTGAAAAAATTGTACTGTGATAAGGGGCGGCGCCACAACGCCCTCCCTCACGAGCCGACACTAAGTCAAATGCATTTTCGTAGTCAATAAAAGCCAAGCACAGTGGCATGGTGTATTCGTTGTACCTTGCTATGACCTGCTGTACAATCTGGATGTGATCAATTCTACTGAATCCACTTCGGAATCGTGCTTATTCTCTTGGTTGTACGTCATTCAGTTTTCTTAATATTCATTTAGATATTATCTTAGTGAAAACGTTGAACATTACTGATAGGAGGCTTATTGGATGGTAATTTATTAAATCTTTATATGCTCCTTTTTTATGTAAAAGGGTTACTTCTGCATTTTTTCGTAAGTCATAGTTTTTGTTCTTTGAGGCATTTTGAGAATCATGTTTGCAGTGTTTTATGTAACGCCCGACCACTAGCTTTTGACATTTCGACAGGTACACTGTTCTTTCCTGGAGCCTTGCCGTTTTTCATCGATTCTATAGCATTTGTTACTTCCTCCACTACCTCCGACCGTAAAGAGGGGTATTTGAATAACAGAAATCTTTTATCCGTATTTCCACGTAGCGGGTCATGACGGAGGGCGTTGGGGATAATTTTCATTCATTCCTCATCTTTTCCTCATCCTCATTCCTCATCCTCCTTTTTCAGTAGCGCGAAAATTGAAAAGGAAGAAGGGGAAAGCAAAAAAAAAATCTTTAGCAGCACAATTTTCTTCTGCGTTCTCCCACTTTAAAAACCTACAAGCCGCCACTGACGTGAGCATAATTGATATCAACAACCAAGGTTGTGGGAAGAATCGTGTAGTTCCAACTACTGCGAACATTCACAGTAGGATGGCGCGAGTTTCATTGAGATTGCGACCTGCCATCAATATGGCCAGTTGACTTGGTCTGGCTAGGTCCGTTGCCCAGCTGACGACGGTTATGAGGCCAGAAACCGGTTCTGGGAGATACTTGTCTTGCCGCGATGGCGACGGCTATTTGAAACGAACGGAGGTAGGTGGAGGTACGGATGAAAGGTTTCTGTTATTCAAATATCTCTCTCCACTGCCCCACTAGGCTATCCTTTGAGCATTTGATATTGAATGATATTTACATTGACATATACACAGAATATATTTACTTTCTATCTTTTTAGTATTTATAGAAATTAATATAATTTATTTTTTAGATTTGAGTTTTAGGTCGTGGGGAAAAAACCAAAAAAACGAAAAAAATATATGAACACCCCACAATCATTCAAACAAAACACAAATATTACGTAATATTAATATTAAGAATACCCAAAATACCTTGGTGCTACTCTCGACCAATACCTGACTTTTAAAAACCACTTCACAAATGTTTCTAGTAAACTGAAAAGCGGCAACAACATCATTCAAAAACTGTCGGGTAAAACTAGAGAAGAATATCAACGCGTTTACTCCGCACTTCATGCATCTTCTCTCTGGCTTGGCAACTCTTGCACTCTCTTGCTCTAGCAACAAAATAAACTGTCAATTAAACGCCGCCATGCACATCATAACTGGTACTAGCCAATCTACACCTACCGTATGGCATGTGTTCAGTAATACTGCGCCTAGCAGTGTAAGAAAACATATTACTTAGCTGAGAAAATATACTAACACATTGGGAGTACAAACTTGCCTGTACAACAGGATTAGGCCCTGTGAAGAACCAGAAAATTCCCTCTAGGGTTCACTCAAATTTTAACGACAACGGCATTCCATCTCCCCACAGCACGGAGAGAATAGCACTCGGCACACGTAACCAAACCATTCAATAATAGTAAACCCGACGGATACAGTTCCGGATTTCGTTCTGCCGAGGAATACTTGTACTAAACCCAATCGCCTTCGAACAAACCATGTCCAAACTATCCAATACATAATAATTGAATGTCTTAACTCGTTACGTCACAGATATTTATGATGCTACCTAAGTTGATAGATAGACTTTAAAAGATCCAGCAGAAAAGCCTGCTCGTTATTGTGGCGGCTAGGATCGTGTTCACATAGCGATTCCTCAAAATATAATTTAGTCTTCTCTAACGCTATGGCCAACCTCATGGTCAGCATATCTAGAGCTCTCCTCAATAAAACATTTGCAAGAAACATCAGAAAACATCTGAGACCCCTGAGTTAGAACTAACTCGGTCAATATCGTCTATAAATATGGGCAAGACGGCAGGGCCAGATAAATTTTATCCTGAACTTATAAAACATTACCAGAAAAGTTCCTTCAAAAACATAATTTCCAATTGTGAATATTACTGCAAAATCGCCTTTCTTCCCTCTCATATAGAATCCGGGTATTAGAAAAATCAAAAGACAGCAGTGTCTGAAGGCGTAGATTGCTTTATAAGTTATTAAAAATAATATCTTGCAACTGTCTTTATATGCTTCTTATAAATAAAATTCTTATTAACAGAATATTCAAGGTTTACATGGATGGCAAAAGAGTCGAGTAGTCAACTACTCTCAGTAATGGACTACCCCAAGGATTTGTCTGGGCACCATTACTTTTTAACTTATATGTTAGTGACCTTCCCAAAACAACTGCGAGGATATTCTCCTAAGCAGACAACATGGCACTAGCAGCGCAACACAGAGAATGTAAAGTATGTGAAAGAATCTTGAACAATGACCTCAACGCCTTAAACGAATGCTTCACCTCCTGGAGGTTATCAACAAATCCATGAAAGAGGGAGATAACCCCTTCCAGTACCGATAGGTCAACACCACTCTGTTAGTGGCTGCCAGTTCTGAGTAATATCGCACCACCTCACCGACGTCGGCAAGATGCTCTGACAAAAGAATATAGGAAACTTATATCCAATTCAGACCTTCCAATACATAAAGGTACCGATAGTGCTATTCATCACCTAAAATCCAGTAAATGACCTTGTGAATCAACCAAAAGAAGCATATATTTTAACCCACATAGCAACAAATAAATGGGATACAAATGGAAACAAATGGAAACAAATAAAGGGGATACAATCGCTAATATAGCCTGGAAAATTGTCCCGGGTAGTATACCTACAGGTTTCGCTCTACCTCGAAAATGTTGGGTAACGTTAAACATACTCAGGACAGACCCAGTTTGCGAGAAACATAAAAATGTGACTGTGGAAGTGTCTCACAATCTACTACACATATAATAGAACAATGGTCACTCTATGCTTGTCCTTGCCCTTTAAGTGACGTATACAGTGTATCTCCCGAAGCAATCGACTGCCATATACTGACATATGCTATGGATATACATTTTTTTATAGTTACATATATGTTTTTTTTTCTTTTTGTTTGCTATATATACGTACTTTGTGGTTTGTTCTTTAAAAAGCATATACGATAAATAAATAAGTTGGTATCAAATGGATCAATAACCTGGATAGTTAATTGTTCCAAAACTAATGTTTTTCAATCTTTCCAATGTGTCCCAAAACTAACATTTTCGCTGATCTTATAGAAGGAACATTATGCATATTCGTTTCTGAACCAAATTTACTGTGATGAGGATTCTCAAAAACACATTCAACAGATCAAACGTTTGTTTAGCAGTTAACAATGGAAAAGTCTTAATGATTGTGGCGTGTTGATATATTTTTTCTTTATTTGGGTTTTTCGCCACGATCTAAAACTCAAGAAATATCTGTTCTTATGTAAATAAAGAATCACTGGGTAAAAACAAAAAGCCAAACGGAGACAAATTTCTCAGTGATTCTCTATTGTAATAAATTTGCCTAACGAACAAAATTTAAAAAATATAAAAAAGTTCTAAAAAAATATACAAACGTTTAACGTTAACGTTTCGGGAAGTATTCTCCTCCCGTTTTCAAAACGAACCTAAAAATAAAGTATATTAATGTCTATAAATTATGAAAAGATAGAAAGTAAATATATTTTTTGTGTATGTCAATGATACTTACATTGACAATTAGTTTTTAATAGCAGTGACATACTACCAAAAAAAAAAAATATATATAGGTGAGGTTTACCGTGTGATTGTAATTGTTTATTGAAATTCTTAAATGTTTTTAATTGTATTCTTTAGAATCCGAAACCATATTGAATTTGAATCTACTAAAGGCATAGCAATACATTTATTTTTATTTAAATTAATTATAGCGGTTTCTTTTAATCTTCTGTATTTTGTTACCGATTCTTTTAATACCGTTTTGGAATTATTCCAATTGATTTTATAACCCGATTCCATTCTTATTTACATAAGAACAGGTATTTTGATATTTTTTGAGTTTTAGATCGTGGCGAAAACCCCAAATAAAGAAACAAATATTTGATGAATGCCGGACATTCGAAAATCTCGCCTCGTACTGAACACTTGTCTCCATACTAAAACGACCGACCAAAACTAGTCTCTCCAAAAATGTATCCATCAAATTCTACCAAAATATATCAATTCTTGAACTTAGCCGACGCCGCTGATAGTCCATGTTAAGTAATTGATCCATTAGAGTGGCTTCTGGGCCTCGGACATTTTAGGATCCGGACGTTTTAGACTCTGGTCATTTTAGTTACCAGACGTTCTTGATGTGTGGCATTTATGGTAACAAACGTTTTAGACCCCGTACATGTCAGTAATCGCTGATCTCGGTATCGAGACTTTTCAATAGATATCTATTTAAACAACATCACAAAGGACGAAGGCCAGATATATGTTATTATTATTTTCCCTAATATTACTAATTTATTATTCAATTACTATTTGTCTACCATCATTTTGTGTTTCACGAACACTAGATGAGAGCCCTTATACTTTAATACTGTTAGTTTAATGTTGAACATTTTTATCTTTATTATACCTAGTTAAGGGTAGGGTAGGGTAGGGTAATTGTAAGCATCTGAGTGAATTGTGAGTCTTTTTGGAGTAGGTAAATCCCTTTTCACAGTATAAGGGTTTTTTTGCCGACAAATAAAATGTCACAAACATTAGGGAGTTGGCAGAGCAAAAATACAAGTATTACAATATTTTTTTGAGCATTGTTGTAGACAAATTGGTTTTTGACATTTTATACACATATAAGCTGTGACGCGGTTAGCTGTGTACGGGCCCAAAGAGAATTTTCTTTTCCTGTCTGGTTTGTCACTTATTTGTGGACTAATTCTTACAGAAGTCGGCCCTTTTGGAACAATGCAAGTTTTTATGACTTGTTTCAGATTAATATTTAGATAAGGGGAAGATTCTAGGCGTATCAGCTCTGGTCTTATCAGTGTCAAAGCAGTTTGCTTTATAAAGTCAGTCAAATCTCTCTATATGTTCCGCATTTTTGCAACAATTGTGTAAAATATAGCTGTTGGCTATAGCAACGCTGATTATTTGGAAAAATATAGCAAGAGAACATCTATAACAGTTTCTGTTACAGCTATAGGTGACACATTTTTGGTCCATAGAATCGACCCCACCTCGTATTGTTGTTGTAAAAGTCCATAATTTCTGGTATATATATATATATATATATATATATATATATATATATATATATATATATATATATATATATATATATATATATATATATATATATATATTTTATTTTTTTTCATTGTCCCGACGTAGGTTATTTTTCTTTTCTTCAATTCTCTTACAAGCTCAATAGATGAAAAATAGTTGTCGACAGTGACATTTCTATTTGAGTTTTTAATGCATTTTGTAAGCTTCAGCACAGACTGAGTTGATATCAACATTTTTTTTTCTTTAGCAGTTAGCCCTTCGCCATCAGCACCTCTTCCAGTATACACATATGCATCATAAAAATAACTCGTCCGACCATCTGTCAGTGCCATTACTTTGATGCCATATTTGTTAGGTTTGTTGGGCATATACATCCTTAATTTACACCGGCCTCGAAAGGGGATAAGCATTTCATCAACGCAAGTGTACTCCCCTAAACAAAACAGCTCTTTACAGTTGCTTACAAACTTGTTAAAAATAAAAGAGATGGCTGCAAGGGCATCATTTTTTTTTCTTTCTGTTCTCGTAGTGTTATCATCAAACCGAAGAGTTTGAAAAAGTACTTCAAACCTTCTTTTAGCCATAGTTGCGCGGAAAATTGACCGCACTGTCTCGTCACTTTTGAAGAGAGACGACACGGCTTCACTATTTGATTTGAATATTGATGTCAATAAACACAAACCAATAAATGCTTTCATTTCAATAGTATCGGTATCTGTAAAACGATAACGGTTTTTTTATGGCAATGACTTTTTTACACTCCGCATTTTTTGGTTTGTTCATAGAATGATTTCATCCAACATTTTTTTATTTATGAGCAATAAGAAAATATCTTCAAGTTTAGGATTGTCCCCTAATAAACGCACTGGGTTCAGTGTACCAGGGAGTTTTGTAACTACATTATGACTCAAAGTTCTCCTGTTCAGGGGAGGAGGAGTCTTGCTCCACGTATAACAATTTCTTTTCCCATGTTAAAGTGGACTTACTGGTTGTTGCTGTTGAGGAGGGGGAGAGATTATGCAGAGAGTGGTTGTACAACAACTCTCGCAACATCAGGTCCGACAGAATCATCATCTGAAATGTCAGAACCACTTTCCTCGGAATATATTTCGTTCATTACCTCCTGTATGTCAAAGGATTGAAAATCGAGATCTTCATCTGAATCATCAATTGAAAAGTCCCCATCAGAAAGTTCATCGTCAAAACTTATATTTTCAAGTTCTGGGTCATCGAAACGAACTCGTTTACTGGACCCAGGTTCATCCATGGCTCCTATAAAAATTAAAATGTATTTATAAAATAAGCATTACCAATAATAAAAGCCTACTAAAAAGATTATACGAACCAAAAAAAAGTTGATGTGGTGAACTAGTGGACACCTAAATATATACCTCGTATGAAGCGTCCGTGTCTGTGAGACCCTGTGAGTTTAAAATAATTGAATAAAAACCAAACAAAACAAAGGTAAAATAACCAAACAAGAGCACGGTGATACGTCTCAATAAGTAATGGAAAGGTACCGAGACGCTAGATCAGGTTGGCCAAACAGTGTTGCCAACACTGAAGACCAGGGTTAAGTTACCAATAAAAAAATAGATTATATTACAGTATCATCCCACCTAGACTTTATCTTGAATTTCCTGCCTGTATGCTTAACAAAATAAACCTGAAAGCAGTAGATTTAGCTAAAATAAGACTAGCAACACGACCGACAGCCGAATTTCCGACAGTTTTCCGCTGAGATTCGCCTGAATCCATCGCTTCATTCTGGTGGGAATGTTATAATAAAGCCGACGGTCAAGATGCGTGCAGAGCAGCACTTAAATCAGGCCTAAGCCAAATTAGATTTTACATCCTGGCATGCGAGAAGCAGGTGCATGGTATCCGCCAAGATGTATGTCTATAGGGAATTAGGCCATGTGTTTTGCTTGTTTTGGAACTGCCAAATGTTGTCTGCAATAAGGCCATCGCTTCCACGTTGAAAATTTACGATAGTTCGATGTGGCATTGCGGTACACCTTAGGATATATTTATACTGCTTAAAACCATCAGAGATTAATAAATTACAAAGAAAATTATTAAATAACATACTTATATATTTTTTTCCGAAAGTAGGTCAGAACGGAAGGTGGTTCTGAAAATTTGAGCTCGATGCCATCAAATCCGGCCAATAAGAGTTTTTTTGAAATTTAATAAAGTCGATTTTTTTATTAATTTTCAGAATTTTATCTCAGGTTGTATATAAATTAGAGATTTAAACCAAACGACATTATTCTCTACTGACCTTGTGTTTTAAAGGAAAAAATAAATTTTTATTTGAAACTTAA
This sequence comes from Cosmopolites sordidus, assembly GCA_031761425.1. Taxonomy (NCBI): domain Eukaryota; kingdom Metazoa; phylum Arthropoda; class Insecta; order Coleoptera; family Curculionidae; genus Cosmopolites; species Cosmopolites sordidus. Next base: position 308,418 of record JARFXV010001138.1, read on the forward strand.
ATCCGGCTTGACTGTGCGCTTTTAACCGAATCACTAATTTAGCGAACTTCTGCCTATTTTTAAAACATTCCCAGATATTCATTTTCTAAAGTAGATGGCTAAATAATAATAGCTCATATTTTTTCTCTAGGTATATTCTGTCGATTGTGTCTACCCTAGTTTTCATTGATTGTCTCAATTTTTTACATGACTTCGCAAAGATAATATCGATTATTGGAAAATCGCTGTTTTCAGATAACCATAACTTTTTTCTATCAACTCGAAATCGCTTGAAATTTTCAAAGATTATATTTCATTCTATCCCAAAATAACCCTGAATTTCCTGTTTGCAATAAAATTGGTCTACGAACTGGGAATTATTAAAATCTTTAAATTTTCTACTTAATACGTAATTTATGTGGTAGTATTCTTAATTTCTTAAATTATACGTAATAAATTAATACTTGTCTATTATGGATTACTTAACATGTGCCTACCCATAAGTCTATCAGGAAACATACCGACTGGCGAGTGACCAACGTAGAACACTTCTCAGAAGGCATCCGGCCTTACCCAGCCTTTAACTGGAGTAACTGAGGGGTAATTCGTAGTCGGATTTTACACTCTTGCCTAGAAACAATCACAAACATTTAGGAAGTAAACAGACAGAAGAAAGAAAAACAACCATCCGAGCGCTAGAATCGAACCAACTACCACTCCAGTGCGGTTTCGGCACAGCAGCGGCAGGCCGCTGCTGTTACCGTCCACACCAACGCGATCGGCAAAATTAATAACATTGATTTTACTTTTATAATAATAAATGATCAATCTTAATATCGAAAATGAGGATTTTTTATATTATACTAACTAAACATAGATGTTCCTTGTTATATTTTATAGTAATTATACTTAAAATCCTTTGAAATCTTCAAAGAATATTCTACATTCTACCGCCAAACAACTCTGAAATTTTCAAGTTTGCATTAGAAGTGGACTATGAGCTATGAATTTTTAAAATCTTCTAATTTTGTACTTAATATGTAATTTTTATGGCATTTCGTAAATTTTACGTAATAAATTAATACTAATCTATTATTTTTACAGAAAAAAAAAGTTGTATGGACCATAGAAAATTTAATTTTAATTTTTTAACATTTTTTTTTTTTGTGACACTATTATATAAAATAGTTATAAAATATAATTATATAATTACTATAAGATCTAACAAGGAACATCTATGTTTAGTTAGTATAATATAAAAAATCCTCATTTTCGATATTAAGATTGATCATTTATTATTATAAAAGTAAAATCAATGTTATTAATACTGCCGATCGCGTTGGTGTGGACGGTAACAGCAGCGGCCTGCCGGTAACTGCAGCAGCGGCCGAAACCGCACTGGAGTGGTAGTTGGTTCGATTCTAGCGCTCGGATGGTTGTTTTTCTTTCTTCTGTCGGTTTACTTCCTAAATGTTTGTGATTGTTTCTAGGCAAGAGTGTAAAATCCGACTACGAATTACCCCTCAGTTACTCCAGTTAAAGGTTGGGTAAGGCCGGATGCCTTCTGAGAAGTGTTCTACATTGCCAGTCACTCGCCAGTCGGTAGGTTTCCTGATAGACTTATCGGTAGGCACATGTTAAGGAATCCATAATAGAAAACTATTAATGTATTACGTATAATTTAAGAAATTAAGAATACTACCACATAAATGAGGTATTAAGTAGAAAATTTAAAGATTTTAAAAATTCCCAGTTCGTAGACCAATTCTATTGCAAACTGGAAATTCAGGGTTGTTTTGGGATAGAATAAAATATAATCTTCGAAAATTTCAAGCGATTTCGAGTTGATAGAAAAAAGTTATAGCTATCTGAAAACAGTGATTTTCCAATAATCGATTTTATCTTTGCGAAGTCATAAAAAAAATTGAGGCAATCAATAAAAATTAGGGTAGACACGATCGAGAGAATATACCTAAAGAAAAAATATGAGCTATTATTATTCAGCCATCTACTTTAGAAAATGAAGATCTGGGAATGTTTTAAAAATAGGCAGAAGTTCGCTAAATTAGTTATTCGGTTAAAAACGCCCAGTCAAGACACAAACGATCGGATGTACTCGCGGATTAATAGTATAATGTATTCTTCCATCCGGGAAACACTACGAACTAACATATATATATATATATATATATATATATATATATATATATATATATATATATATATATATATATATATATATATATATATATATATATATATACCTCCTTACTACAAGTCACTTACAAAATCGTCTCAGCATGCCTTCTCCAGAGAATACAAGAACAATTTCAACACAAAATTGGCGAGCACCAGGCCGGCTCTCAGTCGCTTATGCACTGAACAAATATTTAACTTAAAAACAGTTCTGAAATACAAAGCTATTAGGAACGCTCCAATTATCTGCACGTCCGTGGACTTCAAGAAATCATACGACTGCATAGACCGAAAATATTTGTTCAACATGCTAGAAGAACAAGGACTCGATCCCAAAACACTACGATTGATCAAGCAGACACTGACTGACACAACCTCTAAAATAAAATTTATGGGAGAAATTTCCGAACCCTTCCTGATTAAAACTGGAGTACGCCAAGGAGATGGGTTATCCCCACTCCTCTTCAACCTGGTCCTGGACAAAGTTATAAGAAAATGGGAAAAATAACTGAAGAATCAAGGACACTAGAAAGCAATACGACTCGGACGATCCAAAAACAACATAGAAATATCATGCCTGGCCTTCGCCGACGACCTAGCCATACTCGCAGACAATGAAAAAAGGGCAACCAAACAGATCGAAGTCATCAAGGAAAGTGTAGAGAAAGTCAACCTACAAATATCCTTTCAAAAAACCGAATTCTTCTGCTCAAAATTAGATGTCTAAAATTTGAACACCAAATACGTCAAAATAAATAGGGTCACTCACTTCAAATACCTGGGCGAGATCCTCGAACTCACAGGACGAGCGAAGATAGCACAGAAGACTCGATTACCGAAGATGAAGAGGGCATACGGCAAGACATAAAATATCTACAATAAGAAATGCCTATCAACACACGCAAAAAAGACACTACGATACGGTAATCAAATCAGAAGTACTATACGCAAGCGAGACACTTAAAAAGCGGCATAGAAAACATACTAAAAGAAGAACGCAAAATTATGCGGAAACTTCTTGGCCGAAAACTGACAGAGGAAGGATACAGACTACATTCTAGAAAGACCACAGAGAGAATGTCCAACGTAACGGCGGACATAAGAAAAAGAAGGTTGAAATTGTATAGACATATTAGTAGCCTCCCACCTACAAGACTCACCAACAGAATTCTTACGTACACACAAAGAGGTAAGTCAACAGTATCATGAATCGTATAAGTCGGAGCTGATCTGGAAAATGAACAAATGAGTCCGACAGAAATTGAGGATAGAAGAACGTACAGAAACAAAATACATATGTGGAACGTCGCATCTGAAAGCGAAGTTTCGAGGAGATCGGGAACCAAGTGGACGGAGGAGAGAAAGAGAATCCAGGGAGAAATAATGAGAGAGGTGTGGAAGATCAGAAAGAACACTCGAAAATGAGTCAGAATGCTTTGCATGATCCAATCGGGTCTATACGCACCTAATAATAATATATTATACGGGGTGTAAAGGAAAAAACTTTCGTAAATTTAACCAACGATTGTTTACATGTTTTTAATAAAAAAAATAAATTAAAACATATATCCAAAATGCAACCAACCATTTCGCGTAAACATGTCGAAATTTTTACTTAAATTCTTAATAATAGCAAATTCGAGTTTATTTCGATCAAATCTTCTCATCATCTTGTTTATTTGGATCCATGCACTTTATCGTTGCATTGACCTACTAAAATATTATTTGAAAATATAATAAAATATTTTTATAGCAATTTATTTTATACGTTTCCACATACATTTGGTTTATTTTATTACATAAAAATAAAAAGTTACACATTATTGACGTATAATGTAAAAATTAAAATTCCTAGAACTAATTTTTCACACCACAACACGTTTTTAACGATTCGCATCACATTAAGAAACACATGATTAAATGTTTTTTTTTAAATAAACTGTTCAAAATATCTGCCATCCTATTTCTCGTGAAAGAAGATTCGTCAGTTGATAAAATATTCAACAAAAAATTTGGATTCCTTTGGTTTTGACCAATAAATCATACAAAACATTTTGCGCGCAAGACTTCGAGTACTTCTGGCAGAATCATCTTCAACAAGATGAAAAAATATATTCTTCGATTTAAGGATCGATTTCTCGCTGCCCCCCATATTCTTAAAATTTTGGAACCACAGTGCCCGTATCCAAAAATGTTTGAGAAATTTGAACAAATGTTTACCAAACTGAAAGCGACCTTTCGGGGTATCCTTACCCGCAAATAGGTCTAGTTTCTTTAGAACTTGGGATAGGTTCCCCATAAATACCAAACACATCCTGATATTCGCGTACAGAATATAATTTTGGTTATAAATCGAACACAAATACTGGCACTGAAAAAAATTTATTATTTTTTTCGCAATTTTGAAATAGCTATCTTCCTCGTGGCTCTAATCATGCCCTTACATCAGTCCTGAGAGATTTGGCAACGTCGCAATATAGCCACGAGGAAGATAGCTATTTCAAAATTGCGAAAAAAATAATAAATTTTTTTCAATGCCAGTATTTGAGTTCGATTTATAACCAAAATTATATTCTGTACGCGAATATCAGGATGTGTTTGGTATTTATGGGGAACCTATCCCAAGTTCTAAAGAAACTAGACCTATTTGCGGGTAAGGATACCCCGAAAGGTCGCTTTCAGTTTGGTAACCATTTGTTCAAATTTCTCAAACATTTTTGGATAGGGGCAGTGTGGTTCCAAAATTTTAAGAATATGGGGGGCAGCGAGAAATCGATCCTTAAATCGAAGAATATATTTTTTCATCTTGTTGAAGATGATTCTGCCAGAAGTACTCGAAGTCTTGCGCGCAAAATGTTTTGTATGATTTATTGGTCAAAACCAAAGGAATCCAAATTTTTTGTTGAATATTTTATCAACTGACGAATCTTCTTTCACGAGAAATAGGATGGCAGATATTTTGAACAGTTTATTTAAAAAAACATTTAATCATGTGTTTCTTAATGTGATGCGAATCGTTTAAAACGTGTTATAGTGTGAAAAATTAGTTCTAGGATTTTAAATTTTTACATTATACGTCAATAATGTGTAACTTTTTATTTTTATGTAATAAAATAAACCAAATGTATGTGGAAACGTATAAAATAAATTGCTATAAAAATATTTTATTATATTTTCAAATAATATTTTAGTAGGTCAATGCAACGATAAAGTGCATGGATCCAAATAAACAAGATAATGAGAAGATTTGATCGAAATAAACTCGAATTTGCTATTATTAAGAATTTAAGTAAAAATTTCGACATGTTTACGCGAAATGGTTGGTTGCATTTTGGATATATGTTTTAATTTATTTTTTTATTAAAAACATGTAAACAATCGTTGGTTAAATTTACGAAAGTTTTTTCCTTTACACGTGTGTATGTTTCTAAATCGTTCCGGGTGTCGAACCGTTGATTCTGTGAAGAGTCACGACGTTTCCCAAAACCCAACAATACATAAACCAGAAATCCCATTAAGGCACATAGTAAGTGCCTTTGGTTCTCCAACACAAAATTTGGAAAACTATCTAGTAAGTATCATGCAACCAACCGTCAAACTTGCCGAGTCCTATGTTCAAAACTCAGAACATTTGATAAGGATGATTAAAGATTTCCAACTAGAGGATACAGACATACTGGCAAGTCTGGAGATTGTCTCACTATATCCAAGTATCTCCAAAGACGAGGCCCTGGACCTAATCTTGATGAACGAAGACTTTTCACCATGTGGGGGAACTCTCGGAACACTGCTTGAAGAATATATATTTTTCCTTCAACCAGCAGATCTGCAGACAGACCGACGGTGCCCCAATGGGATCATCTTTATCACCTGTTATAGCCAACCTGTTCATGACCGACTTTGAAACAAAGGCATTGGCCAACGATCTTTTAAAACTTAAACTTTGGAAACGCTACGTGGATGATATCTTTATAATATGACCTCACGGAAACGAACTTCTAGTCAACTTCCTAACCCAGTTATACGGAATCCACCCCAGAATACAGTTCACTGTGGAAGTCGAACAGGATAGAAAACTGCCGTTTGTGGATCTCCTTATCACAAGGAAACTTTCTGGAACCCTCGAATGCACAGTGTATTGAAAACCAACTCACACTGATCGATACCTCAACGCTAAATCCCATCATAATCTTTCTCAAATCCAAGCAGTAGCGAATATCTTGATTTCCAGATCTTTCCGACTGACACTACCAGATACACGAAGCGAAGAACTACCAAAAATTTCCACAGCCCTTAGACAAAATGGATATTCAGAAAGTTGTATCAGGAAGGCCATTCGCCGTCAGGAAACCCAAATACGCAGAACAAATGAGGATGATGAACCAAATACACTAAAAGCCCTGCTACCATACGTAAAAGGAATCACAGGTAGGATAGGCAGACTACTAAGGAAACATACGATCAGAACAGCCTACAAGCCGCTCAAAATTGTCGCAAACATCCTAAAAAACCCCAAGGACAAAGTTAGACTTGAAAATCATGGGGTGTACAGTATATCTTGTTCCGACTGCAACATAACATACATAGGACAACCAAACAGACGAATATCGGCCAGGATATAAGAACATAAAAACAACTTAAAAAACAAACAAACCACTTCCGCGCTGTTCCAGCACCATCTACAAACAGGACAAAAAATAAATTTTGAAGGAGCCAAAGAAATAGCGAATATTGAAAACTACAAGGTCCGAACAATCAGAGAAGCCCTTGAAATAGAAGAAAGGGGTGAGCGAAATACGCGAAACGATGCTCACAACATTCCAAAATTATGGAAATCCCTTCTGAAAAAAAAGAAACGCGGCAACGTGGCGGCGAGGTAGAAAAATCACTAAACGGACGCTCGACAGTGTTGCCGAGCGCCGCAATTAGCACTACCTCGATATAGTCTGCGCAGTCGCCGGCCAGCTATAAAAGCGAGCACAATGACCCATGCACGTCAGTTGAAGCAGGCAACACTTGAAAATGCCAAATGAGATTTTGCCGAAACGTCGTGACTCTTCACAGAATCAACGGATCGACACCTGGAATGATTTAGAAACATTATCTACCATCAGTGAAAATATTAGATTTTACATATATATATATATATATATATATATATATATATATATATATATATATATATATATATATATATATCCCCTTTGTGGATCAGACCTTGACGTGGTAAAGGTGTTTGAGTAGGGCAATGAAGCATTGAGCTATGCCGTCTGGAGTCTATGCTCCTGGGAGGGTCACCCCTGGCGGACAGGTCAAGGCGGAGGCCTCAGACTAACATGATCCAAAATCTGCCAACCCGCATTGGACCAGCGTGGCAGATTACGGTCCATACCTTCAACATGGTATTTCAATATGTTGAAATATGACAGTACAACCTCAAACACGGCCCTCATTCCCCGGAGGCCAAGGGGCAACTACCTACGGCAGCGGGAAGACCTGCCCCAAGGCAGAGGGTGCTAAGAATCACCGGGTTAGATCAGGCTGCCATTGGACTTTTGACATTGCAACGTTAAATATACGGCCTATGAAAACAGAGGCCCGATTGCAAGAACTGTTAATCGAACTTGACAACATACATTGGGATATTATTGGGCTCTGTGAAACACGAAGGAAGGGTGAAGAGTTAATCAAACTGGAACCAACTGGACACGTACTCTACACTCGAGGTACGGAAAATGGCCGATGTGGCGGAATTGGATTCCTCATCAATCGAAAGCTGAAGGACAGTGTGGTAAAATTTGAAAGTACATCCGACCGATTAGCCCAATGCGTCATTCAGCTGAATAAAAAGTTTAGGCTTCAAATCGTCCAAGCTTATGCACCAACTATAAGCCATAAAGATGAGGAAATTGAGGAATTTTATGATGATGTGGCCCAGCTTTTATACAAGGAGAAATGTAGGTACAAAATCCTGATGGGTGATTTTAATGCCAGAATTGGAACAACAAGAACAGACGAAAATGCAACTGGCCCATATGGAACTGGTGAGCGAGACAATAGAGGTGACAGATTAGTTGATTTTGCTGAAGGACAAGAACTATATATTATGAATTCATTCTATAAGAAAAATATCAGCAGAAAATGGACATGGAAAAGTCCATCTGGGCTCACAAGCGAAATTGACTACATCATGACCAACGATAAAACAATATTTACCAATTGTACTGTCCTTAACAATTTTAATGTTGGAAGTGACCACCGAATGGTACGAGCAAGGGTTCGGATTGACTGTCGAAAAGAGCGCGAAAGAATGGTAAGATCAAAGAAGGGCAAGGTGGATTCTGGAAAACTGCTGGAGAGAGGAAGCGATTTTGAGATTGCTTTGTCAAACCGGTTTGCTGCGTTGCAAGATCCAGAGGACGTGGAAATATCAGTTCAATATGAAGAAATCGACAACAATGTACTTCAAACGGCTGCTTCAATAGCACCAGAGGAAAAATGTCTCAAACAAACAAAAATCTCCAGTGAGACCATTGATTTAATGAAGAAACGGCGAGCAAAGAGAAATGCAGGTAGTCCTTTTGGCAGGGTCGAGTACACTGAGCTCTGCAAAACTATAAGAAAACGTATCAGAGAGGACACGCGCCGATTCAATATGCACCTAGTGCAAAAAACCCTGGAAGAAAACAAAGGAATTAACAAAGCTAAACAGAAGCTGAGAAACAAAAGAACGTAAATATATGCTTTAAAGCGTGAGGATGGCAAAGTGTGCAGGGCGCGTACCCAAATGTTAGAGATTGTCAGAAGGTTTTATTCCCAGTTATATGAAGATCAGAGCCAGTCAGGGACAGCAATACCCACGGAAGAACAATATATAATGCCAGATATCCTAGTGGAGGAAGTAACAAATGCTATAGAATTGATGAAGAACGGCAAGGCTCCAGGAAAGGATAGTGTAACTGTCGAAATGCTAAAAGCTGGTGGTCGGACGTTACATAAAACACTGGCAAAATTATACTCAAAATGCCTCAAAGAACAAAAAGTACCGGACTTATGGAAAAATGCAGAAGTGATCCTTTTACATAAAAAAGGAGCACAGGAAGATTTAAAGAACTACCGTCCAATAAGTCTCCTATCAGTGATGTACAAAGTTTTCACTAAGATAATTTCTAAAAGAATATTAAAAAAACTGAATGACGCACAACCAAGAGAACAAGCAGGATTCAGAAGTGGATTCAGTAGAATGGATCACATCCAGGTTGTACAGCAGGTCATAGAAAGGCACAACGAATACACCATGCCACTGTGCTTGGCTTTTATCGACTACGAAAAAGCATTTGATTCCATCTCAAAGCATGCGATAATGGATGCACTGCTTAGCCAAGGTGTAGAAAGAGCCTATGTAAACCTATTAGAATCGATATATGATGGAGCTACAGCCACAATTCACCTTGATGATCTTGAAATGGGAATTAATATAGAACGAGGTGTACGGCAGGGTGACGCAATATCCCCTATTCTTTTCTCGGCTGGCCTTGAAGAAGTATTCCGTAAACTGGATTGGGAACAGGATGGTGTAAAGATCAATGGTGCAAACTTAAACCATCTTAGATTTGCAGATGATATTATTCTCATTTCACAAGACCCAGAGGAGCTGCAAAGACGCATACAAGAACTGCAAAGGGCTGGCGAACCATTTGGCTTGAAAATAAACCTGAAAAAGAGTCAGGTTATGTTCAATAACTTCGCTCAGGACAGAAGAATTTCAGTTCTAGGAAGGGATTTAGAGATTGTGGACAGCTTTATATATCTTGGACAGAGGATTTCCATGGAGGGGAATACCGCCCGGGAGGTGGAACGGCGTGTTAAATGTGGCTGGCAGGCATTTGGTAGGCTCAACATAGTGTTTAAGAGCAGACTCCCACTTTGCCTGAAAAGAAAAGTATTCGATCAGTGCGTTCTACCCGTTATGACATACGGAAGTGAAACCTGGACACTCACATCGCAATCAATTCAAAAACTTCGGGTGGCACAGAGGGGAATGGAAAGATGTATGCTTGGCATTACAAGACGAGACAGAAAGTCCTGCGCATGGATCAGGGAACAAACAAAAGTCTGTGACATCATTGGAAGAGTAAAACAGTTGAAATGGAGATGAGCAGGCCATATAGCGAGGCGATGGGACGACAGATGGACCAAGGCAATCCTGGAGTGGATACCGCTTGATCGCAAACGTCCGCGAAGAAGACCGAAAGCACAATGGATTGATGACATCGTTAAGTATATTGGACCCTAGTGGCAGAGGAAAGCCCAGGACCGTGAAGGTTGGAAGCATGCTGAAGAGGCCTTCATCCTGCAGTGGATCGATGCTGGCCGATGATGATGATGAGTATATATATATATATATATATATATATATATATATATATATATATATATATATATATATATATATATATATATATATGTACGTAATTTTGTAAATATATAACATATATATATTTACAAAATTAACCTACAGGCAGTAGGTTTATCTAAAATAAGACCGACATTTTAGCCGACAGTAGTGCTTCCAAAAGTTTTCCAAGTAAATTTCCCGAAATCCATCGTTCCATTCTAGTGGGAATATAAAGCCAATGGTCAAGATGCGTGAGGAGCAGCACTTAAATCAGACTGCGGCCAAATTAGATTTTACTTCCTGGCATGCAAGCAGCAGTTGCAATACTATCCGCAAAGGTGTATATCTGTAGGAAATTAGGTCATGTACTTTGCTTGTTTTGGGGCCGTCAAAATACAGTTTGCAATAAGACCATCGTTTCGACATTTGAAATTTAGGATGGTTCTATAGTACACACAATGGATCAAAAAAGAATTGGTACAGTCTGTTTTTCCCCACAATCTTTAAAACATTCATCTTATAGTTCAGTAATGTATTTTAATTTTTGATATACTAGGCTAATTAAAAAGTTCGCGGAGCGGAAATGATAAAACAAGTTTATAGTTGAAAAAATTAATTTATTCTTTTGTATATTCTCCCTGAAGCCCAATACATTTTTTTCAGTGGTTCTCCAATTCTTTTATTTCATCTCAGAAGTGATTTTCTGGAAGTCCTTCAAAATACTGATCTACGGCTGCTGTAACTTCTTCATTTGATGAAAAACTTTTGCAACGTAAGAATTTTTTGAGGTTTGGGCAGAGATAAAAGTCAGAGGGGGCCAGATCTGGTGAATATGGTGGATGCTCCAACAATTCGTAGTGTAACTCCTTCAATTTGACCACTGGAAGAACATCTCTGTGAGCCACTGCATTGTCTTGATAAAAAATGAATTTTGCTTCGCTAAACCAGGTCTTTTCTCAGTAATGTCTGAATGATTGTGGCGTGTTCATATATTTTTTTTCCTTTATTTGGGTTTTTCGCCACTATCTAAAACTTAAAAAATATCAAAAATGCCTGTTCTTATTTAAAGAAAGAATCACTGGGTAAAAAGAAAAAACCAAACGAAGACAAATTTCTCAGTGATTCTTTTTTGTAATAAATTTGCCTAACGAACAAAATTTTAAAGATATAAAAATGTTATAAAAAATTTTACAAACTTTTAATGTTAACGTTTCGGAGGGTACTCTTCCCCCGTTTTCAAAACTAAACTAAAAAATAAATTATACTAATTTGTAATATATAAAGTAACGAGTGAAAGTAAATATATTATTTTGTGTATGTAAACGATACTTACATTGACAACAATAGATTTTCATGACAGTGACATACTACCAAAAAATATATATAGGTAATGTTTACTGTGTGATTGTTTATTGTACTGATTGTGTATTCAAATATTTAAATGTGTTTAATTGTATTCTTAAGACTCGGGAACCATATTGAATTTAAATATACCGAAGGCATGGCAATACAATTATTTTTATTTAAATTAATTATAGCAGTTTGTTTTAATCTTCTGTATTTTGTTACCGATTCTTTTAATACCGTTTTGGAATTATTCCAATTGATTTTATGACCCGATTCCCATGCGTGGTAACAAATTCTAGATTTATTAAAATCGCCCTTTCTAAGAAGGTTTTCTCTTTTACTCTATCATCTAACGGTCTAGATCTATATAGAATTTGCCACATTCGCAGGGAATTGTATAAACCACATTTTTGGTATTTTGTTGTATATTGTTTGGTTTAGTCTTTGTTAATAGAGATCTAAGAGTATTTTTTGTTTTAAATGTCGTTCTTATGTTATATTTATTTCCTACTCTTTTCATTGTGTCAGAAATACCGCGGATATAAGGAATTGTGAGGTTAATTGTTTGAGAGTTATTATTATTGTTATTAATAATTTGTCTGTTTTGTCTAGTATCAAAATTTTTAAACGATTTATCTATACAATTTTTTGGGTAATTGTTTTTTATTAAAATTTTATTTATGTGATTTGTTTCTTTTTGTAGTGTATCACTGTCAGTACAAACAAGTTTTGCTCACTCATATAAACTTTTAATTACTCCTATTTTGACCGATTTTGAGTGATTTGAAAAGAAATTGAGATACCTATCTGTGTTCGTCGGTTATCTGTAAACTGTAGTTTTTAATGTGTTGTTTTGTTTTAATATTAAAGTGTCGAGGAATGGCAATTTATTCTCCTTCTCCATCTCTAAAGTAAACTTAATTGTAGGCTCTGGAGAATTTATATCTTGTAAAAAAATATCTAGATCGTCAATGCTATGTTACCATATAGCAGAAATATCATCAACATACCTAAGCCATATTAATGGCTTTTTAAGAGATTTATTTAATATGTCATTCTCGAGTTCCTCCATAAAGATATTAGTCATCAAAGGAGAAAGACAAGAACCCATTGCCATTCCAAAATTTTTTTGATAATAATCATTTTCTAATTGAAAATATGTGGTTTTTAAGCATAGAGTTAATAAACCAAATAATATACAACAAAATACCAAAAATGTGGTTTATAAAATTCCCTGCGAATCTGGCAAATTCTATATAGGTGAGACATCTAGACCTTTAGATGTTAGAGTAAAAGAGCATAAAAACCTTCTTAGAAAGAGCGATTTTAATAAATCTAGAATTTGTCAACACGCATGGGAATCGGGTCATAAAATCAATTGGAATAATTCCAAAACGGTATTAAAAGAATCGGTAACAAAATACAGAAGATTAAAAGAAACCGCTATAATTAATTTAAATAAAAATAACTGTATTGCTATGCCTTCGGTAGATTTAAATTCAATATGGTTCCCAATTCTTAAGAATACAATTAAACACATTTAAATATTTGAATACACAATCAGTACAATAAACAATCACACAGTAAACATTACCAATATATATTTTTTGGTAGTATGTCACTGTCATGAAAATCTATTGTTGTCAATGTAAATATCGTTGACATACGACATTACTTTATATATTACAAATTAATATAATTTATTTTTTAGTTTAGTTTTGAAAACACTGAGAAATTTGTCTCCCTTTGGTTTTTTGTTTTTACCCAGTGATTCTTTCTTTAAATAAGAACAAGTATTTTTGATATTTTTTAAGTTTTAGATAGTGGCGAAAAACCCAAATAAAGGAAAAAAAATACAGGTCTTTTCTCGCGAATTTTTACATCCAATTAATCAAAATGGTTTGAACAATAATGTTCTGTTATTGTTTTACCGGTTTGAAGGTAATTAATTAATCAAATGCCTTTTGCATCCCAAAAAATTGATAATCGTATCCAAAAAGCATTACCATTTTGCTCGATTTTGACCACTTTGGCTGCTTCGGAGCTGAACAACCGGGCTCGGTCCACTCTGCGGTTTGTTGTCGTAGCATAGAATCAGAATAGTAAACCTAAGTCTCATCAATAGTTATAAAACGACGCTTAAGCTATATTTTAACAGTGTATATGCAGGTAAAATCCGTTGACAGTACTTACGTAAAAACACTTTTGCATAATGACGTCACTAACCTGGTAGTCCATCGTGGCGCTTTCGTAATCACGTGATTTTATTTTAAATTGTATACATTATAAATTAATTTTAATCCATTTATAATTAATTGCCAGTTTTTCGCATCGATTATCAATATTATTTATGATAAAGTTTTACAATAAAGTCAAAAATCGATAATTATTTTTTATAAAAAGAAAATTGATATTATTAATATACAATGCCAGATGAAACTACTTTTAAAAAAAGAAACTCAAGGAATGAAATTGCGCCTCCGCTTCAATGAACGCCTCTAGATCGTCTCTAGATAATAAGGATAAATCAAAGTATTAATGAACCTAGTTGAACAACCAATATCCTTTAAAACAAAAATTTTATCTGCAAAATGCGATTTTCATGCGATATTTATCGTATAGCACCATAGAGTTCAACTTAACAAGAAACAAATTAGATAAAAACTGGATAACTTACGATACATAGGAGAAAAAAATTCACTCAAAAAATGCTTCCCTATATTTTGCCATGGAACTGGAGATTATTAATTTAAAGAAGCTACCCACGGTCACTACCCATAAATAGATAAATAGATTGAATTTCAAAAACATTACCTTTCCAAATAAAATAAAAATAAAAACTTCTTTATTCTAGATGAAACCGGCATTCCAGATCAAAAATGATATTAGATAATGTTGCTGAACATTTTAAAACAGGAGAAAAAATACTAATATATACATTGTGTTAGGAAAATAACTTTACTATACCTACGTCATTGTAATGAAAAATTACAAGCATCCTTACTTAAGTTCCTTACAAGTATCAAAAACCTAAAAAATAAATGTAAAACTTTTAAATAACCAATCGAAAAGCTATGATAGCAATAAATAATTTAAGCAAATATGTGTGAAAGCATAATTGCCAAATATTTATTGATTATTACTTAAGAAATAAACTAAAAATAAACATTGTTAAAAAAGGTTTAAAAAATTAACCATAATAACACCAGACATTACCCAAAATCAATATGACAACGTCGCCTGAATTGACAAGCTTTTTTTGAGATAATCAACACGATCTACATTGTTTAAAATTTTTTCAGAATATGTCAGTGCAAGTATCTAAGTTTAATTTAAAACCAAAAATGTATCTAGTGCGCGAATATCGCGATATGCTTCTTATTTACAGAAAAGCTGATTCCAACTTGACAAAAATTTGTTCTGCGAAGTTCTGTAAAGTTCTGCAAAGAGTTTTGGATACGGGTAGGGTGATTCTAAAAATACAAAAATATGGGTGGCAGCGAGACATCTTTCCTAAGTCGAAATTTTACATCCTGTTGAAGAGGGTTTTAAAAGGAGGACTGAACTCGAGTTTTTCAATGGATTGTATATAGAACACTAAAACAGCAACTACTCTACCCTTATCATGTTCAAAGTGTACAATGAATGAGCAAAGTGAATTGTGAATGGCCTGTAAATAACATTTTTCAGAAAACTCGTAAAAATATTGTGAATGGTTTATTGGCTAAAGCCAAAGAAATCCAAATTTTGTGTTCAATATTTTATCAACGGACAATGTTTCTTTCACAAGGAATAAGAATTGGAATTTTTATAATTTCCACAGCTCTGGGCAGATGAAAATTTCCTCACAGTTACTGAAAACAGCCCAAAATGAATTTTCGATTAAACTGTGGTCTGGAATAGTGGGATATCAGCTTATGGGACATTTACTTTACGTCAAATTAAAGATTAAATACGTCAAAAAATAAAATTTTTAATTTGTATCTTACTATTAAAAGATTACATTTTTAAAAAACGATTTGCCAATTGTTTTAGAAAATATGAACCCTCAATTGCGTTTGAATTTATGATATTCGCATGATGGCGTTCCAGCATATATTATATATGCTAGAATATGCATATATTATACTTAAATAACAATTTTAAAAACAGGTGGATATGGAGAAATGGGCCCAATCATTAGCCTACCAGATCTCCTAATCGTAATCCTCAGGATTTCTCCTTTTGGGTCCATATTCTTACCTTTTGTGTAAATTCTATTCTGGATTATTATTAATAAAATTCGAATTATCATTTTCAACTAAACCTATAAAACAATTGATGTCCTTTGATTATCTGGCTCCAAAAATATTATCGGGCAAAAACAATGTTGCATAAGTTAGAACACAAATCAATAAAGCCAACAGAAGCACAAAAAAACAAACGTCGTTCTAGTCTTCGGTTGACTGTCAGATTGATCGGGAAAGAACGAACATAATTACTTCGGAAAACCAAATGACTCTAGGGCAGAGGTCGCCAAGTTTTTCAGTGTGTTGAGCTACTTTATTAATATTCAAATAGAAAGAGCTATGAATGTAAAGGAAATAATTTTCAAAAGTCGAATGAACAGTTTTATAGTACCTTTCAATATTTTAATTTTCAGCAACGGCATTGTCGAAGCATTACACAACACAACAAACACACACTTTTGCTTTTAATTTATGTAAAGAAATACTGTTCTTCCTACTCAGAATGGAAATGATATGTCTTAACTTTTTTTACTACTGCTTACCATACTTGTAATTGTAATTGTAACGTAACTGAAAACTGAACGCGGCATCGTCCCACAGGTCGATCTATATATCCCGTTAAAACCAGCCGAGATTCTTCCTGAATGATTGATAGGTCGCTACTTGCTACAATTTTCTCGGCGGTTTCACGGATTCTTGTGTGGTAACGTCAGCGGTTGATCTTCGGCGCTTACCATGCGCTGATCAGGGCGTAATCCGTAACAGTATTTTAATTTCGATAGATTCACTTATAAAAATTATGAGTTCTGGTGATTGCTTATAGCCATGAGCTACCGAAATTGTCCACTATCGGTAGCTTGCAATCGATTGGTGGGTGACCCCTGCTCTAGGGAGATCAAACTCATGTTAAAGACGCATCAAATGATGGGCTACCTCCATTCCAAAGGAGAAGCCAACGGTGTTGCCAGATGGAACGCTATGCCACTAATATCATTGGTTTATTTACACATCTCACACACAAGGGATACAATAATAAAAATATTACAACAAAAGCGCTATTAAGAACATATGACATTAATACATTAAGAAATCATACAAAAATTAGAAAGGAATGCAACGCTGAGGATGTTATAAAGTGAGAACACAAATATGTGGAATGACCACATGACCAGGGAGCAAATCGCAAGTCGTTTTTGTTTTTAGATCAAGAGAAAAACATAAGATTGAAGTTGATTCGATCATATCACCCCTGTGAAACTTTTTCTTCAAGCTCCTTCCACTTTGTTTAACAAAATAAACCTAAAGGCGGTCTGGTTTAACCAAAATAAGACCGGCATTCTGACCGACAGTCGTGTTTCCGGCAGTTTTCCACGGAGATTCGTCGAATCCATCGTACGATTCCCAAGGGGATATATAACCAACGGTCAAGATGCGTGCAGAGCAACACTTAAATCAGACATAGGCCAAATTAGGTTTTACTTCCTGGCATGCGGGCAGCAGGTGCATACTGTCCGGCAAAGTGTATTTCTATAGGGAATTAGGCGGGTTTGCTTTGTTTGTTTTGGGACTGTCAAAATATAGCCTGCAATAGCGACCACAAGAAATTTGTACGTTGGAAATTTACGATTGTTCGATATTGCATTGGAGTATACAATCCTGGAGAGTTTGATTGATGGCTTTTCAAATTGAATTAATAAGTTCAAATAACAATTATAAACATGTGTTGTATAACTTTAATTTAATTTTAAAATTTGTCATTGTTAAACCCGAAAATTAAAATAAAATAATATAAAATGACCGATTAAAAGCATCTTAGGCATGGTAGCTCCATGATTTTAAATTTCTAGTTTTACAAATATACATAATGAATCATCTTTTAATGAATTTACTAATAGTTTTACCTATTGAGATAAAAAGTCCTCTAATGTCCGTTTGCCTTAACCGATTTTCCTCAATTTGGATTCATTTAAAAGGCAATTGCTGAGAAAATCAAATAATCTGGGGGATAAATTATTTAGTTTATAAATGAAACCGCGAGGTGGCGTTACATTCAACAATAGTTTTTTTGAAGTTTTGTTCAGTTTTTTCAAATGGAATGGTACAGCTTTTATTACATGGCTAGAAAGGTAATTTAAAGAGGAATCATCCAGTGAAAACCCGAAATCGATATATCCGACTTGTCAAGAGATATTTCGATTTTTCTGAAAAAAAATAGTTTTCATTTTTACCGTAATATTAAGTTAAAAATTGGTCTTAATATTTAGGTCGCAATCGCAACCGCAACAATTTTATTTAAAAAATAAAATTATCTATTCAGTATCAATCATCATAAATGTTCTAATCCTGACCTTGATAATATTTTCTAATTTAATTACATAAGCGGAAAAAATGCCTTTCCCCAATTGTTGCATTTTCTTTGATGATTTGACAGCCCTCGATTTTTACTTGTGGGGAAGACTAAAAGACCTTGTTTTTCAAACTCGTCCTACCACACGAGAAAACATGACTGAAATAATTCAAAATTCAATAACCAGCATTTCAAGAGCGGAAATTGAAGCTGCCGTTTTTAGTACTCGTCGAAAAATAAATCTTTGCATTTCTAAGGATGAAAGGCATTTTGAACATTTAGAAAGGCGTTAAAGTTCAGATTCTGTTAATTATTAGACTGTTGTGCTGTTAATTTTATTTGACTGTTGTTATTATTATTATCTTCGTTGTTGGCCCGTTGGCTTTTAAACACGCTCCAAATTAATATGGCACGAAGAATTTGGACCAGTCCTAAGCCTGGGTAAAGTGTGAAGGAAGGCAAACATTAGGTTAATATTTTTTTAACTTAATGCAGGTAGTAGTGAAATAATAACTGATTTTTTCAGAAAAATCGAAGTATCTCTTGACATGTCAGAGATATCGATTTCGGGTTTTCACTGGATGATTCCTCTTTAAATTACCTTTCTAGCCATGTAATAAAAGCTGTACCATTCCATTTGAAAAAACTGAACAAAACTTCAAAAAACTATTGTTGAATGTAACGCCACCTCGCGGTTTCATTTATAAATTAAATAATTTATCTCCCAGATTATCTGATTGTCCCAGCAATTGCCTTTTAAATGAATCCAAATTGAGGAAAATCGGTTTAGGCAAACGGACATTAGACGACTTTTTATCTAAATAGGTAAAACTCCCCCCCCCCCCCCTTCTTTATTCGCGAAGTTACGACAAAAGGTCATAAAACAAAGTTGTAGGAGACAGTTTGCTAATTATAACTGATAATTTTTCTTACTCGGTTAACACTTAAAAATACACAAAAAAAATTATTTTTAATAATGTTTAACTCGTCACGCCGTCTTGCGGTCGTTTTAGAAGCTTAAAAATATTTTTGGTGAATTTCTCATGATCATTTTTAGTATAATTTTTTTTTCCCCCAAAGCTGTGAGATAAATAGTTTTCAAGATACGGCCGCGATCCATCCTTAATGGGACACCTGGTATATTAGACCACCTGACACTGTCTAATATACCACCTGGTATATTAGACAGTGTCAGAATTCTTGTGTGATGGCACTCAACAGTGTTGAGTGCCATCAGACACCCAATCGCCGGGTTCCACAATCTCATATGAAAAACTTTTAGTCGGAGAGTTTTTGAGTTTAGTGTTTTACACCGAAGGTAACAATAGAAGAATTAGAAGTGGATTGAGTAAACTGCTTCAAGAAATGTAAATATCAGATCAGTATGAAGAAATCATCAACAATGTGCCTGAAATAGCTTCTTTAATAAAACCAACAGGAACATGTTTCAAAAAGTAAAAAATATTCTATGAGACCATCGATTTAACGAAAAAACAGCCAAAAATGAGGAACACAGGAAATCTTTTAAGCACGGTGGAGTACGTCGAGCTTTGCATGACTAAAAACCGTATTCGAGAGAGAAGACATGCCGATTCAACATGCAGCTAGTTTAAAAAACATTTAAACAAAACAGTGGAATAAACAAAGCTAAACCCAAGCCGAGAAATAAAAGCACGCACAAGTTTGCCTTAGTGCGTGAAGATGGTATAATGTGCAAAAACAGCAATGCCTACGAAAGAGCAAACGCTATAAAAATCGATGAACAATGGCAAGGCATCAGACAGAAACAGTTTATATGTTGAGATGCTGAAAGCTGGTGGGCAAACTTTACATAAAATACTGGCAATATCATGCATGAAATGCCTCAAAGAACAAAAAGTACCCAACCAATAGCAAAATGTTGATGTGATTCTTCCACATAAAAAAGAAGCACAGGAAGATTAAAAAAATTACCACCCAATAAGTCTCCTATCAGTAATGTATAAACTGTTTACAAAGATAACAGCTAAAACAACATTGAAATCATTGAATGACGCATAAGCAAGAAAGCAAGCAGGATTCAGAAGTGCATTCAGTATAATAAATCTCATCCAGGTTATCCAACAGCCGATAGAATGACACAGTGAATACACCATGCCACTATACTTAGCGTTTATTGAGTATGAAAAAGCATTTGACTCAATCTCAAAGCAAACCAAAATGGATAGTTTGCTTAACCAGGATATTGGCCAAACCTATGTAAATCTACTTGGATCCATGTATGGCGAAACTACAACGACATTATCATATAGATAATTTTAAAGTCAATGTCGAACGGGGTGTTTGACAAGATGATGCAATATATGGAATAAAAATGTATGGTGCATACTTAAGCATCTTAGAATCGTAGAAGATATCGTTCTATTTTCACAAGATCCAGAGCAGCTACAAAACACATACATACAAAAGCTATAAAAGGCTGAAGATCCATTTGATTTAAAAATAGACATGAAAACATCAGATCATCTTTAATAAATTCGCCGAAGACAGAACAAGTTCTATATTGGGATGTGGTGGATTATAGTGGAAGGATTGGGATGTGGTGGATTATTACATACACTTTAAGCAGAATATTTCCAGTATACCTCGCCTAAGGTACTGTAGGGTCACGGGTAGTGGATAGTGAAAGTTCCATTAGATATTAATGGACACCAGCAAATATATCAAAATAAGTAGCCCCGAACCAAGGCAAAAAAAAATAAATCCACTTAGCGTCTGACTTGTATCAAGCGGTTGAGTGGTCAGCGTCTGTTCACCAGTGGTATGGCTGATATTTAAATTCTGGAACTAACCCCTACAGCCTTAACCTCTGAACCGTCATGGTTGAAACCTTTAATTCCAACTACAAGATGAAGCGTTCTAGTAATTACAAAATTACCCCAGGAGGTAGACAATCCTCTGCCAGCTTTGCTGGTACAACGGGACTTTCGGATTCTGGGGCGTCCGGGCTTAAACGCAAAATCTTTCAGAGGGAGTCGGAGACCTCTGGCCAACGTCTGAAACCGAAAATAAAAACTTTCTTTGGAACGGTAAATATCAATTATCTCCAGCGTTCAGGAAAACTACACGAACTGAGGCGAACATTGAATCAGCAAGAAATCCAAATTTTAGCTTTGCAAGAAACCAGATTGACAGATGATAATACCTTGGAATTCGGCAACTACAGACTTTTTAAAAGTAAAACGGACAAAAGAATATTCAAAAATACACCACATCTTGGTGTTGCTTTCGCTATCTCAAGAAACATTCTTGGTTTTATAACTAATGTCCAGCCAGTAAATAATCGACTTATGACACTATCTCTCAAGTGTGCTAAAAAAACTATATATTAATCAATGCACACCTCCCACTTAACGAAGAAAATAAATCTAATCCTGAAAAAGTAAATAAGTCCTGGGAAATTCTAGAAAAGACTATCTCTAAAATTCCCTCTAACCATGTAAAAGTCCTATTGGGTGATTTCAACGCCCAACCAGGGAAAGAAAAAAAGTACAGGAAAACAGCCGGCAGTTTTCCCGCTCATAAATGTACTAACCATAATGGTAGAAGAGTGGTTGAACTATGCTCGCAGTTTAATCTAAAAATAATGTCAACCTATTTTAAAAAGAAAATAACAAAACAAAAGACCTGGAGGTTCCCAAACACGTACATGGGTGAAGTTCAAATTGACCATGTTGCCATTTCGTACCCCAATTATAAAGAGATTTTGAATGTTCAATGAATTTGAATGTTCTTATTCAAGAGAGACTACTAATACCAAAGTTCGACCCAACGAAAATAAAACCAGCCCTAACATAAAAGCTTGATAAACAACCAGCACAGAACTGGCAACAATTGAAACAAAAAAATATTAAAACAGCATAAAGTTGGTCCCTTTACAAAAACGTAGAAAGCATCCGCGGTGAGATGAAATTTGCGAGCAAGCAGTATTAAGCCGAAGTAAAGCATTCAAAGATTGGAACAGGACGAACTAAAAGAAAATATGAAAACAATAAACTTAATGAAATAGAAAAAGATTTCTAAAAAAATAACACCCGAAATTTTACAAAACATTTAAACCTAATTAACAGGCTACCAACCGCAAAGCCTTTGCTTCCAAAAGGTAAACTGACAATTAGCTTTAAATAACCAAGACAATTGTAAAGAACTTGCAAAAAAATTTAAACAAATACTAAACTGTCCTGAGCTCTTAAACAAATTACCAACACTAAACCCTACACAAATAAACCCAGATTCATTACTACCGAATGAAGATGAAATAATTAGGCAAATCAAGCGGTTTAAAA
The DNA here is from genome assembly GCA_031761425.1 of Cosmopolites sordidus. Lineage (NCBI taxonomy): Eukaryota > Metazoa > Arthropoda > Insecta > Coleoptera > Curculionidae > Cosmopolites > Cosmopolites sordidus. The sequence continues at coordinate 331,239 of JARFXV010001138.1, forward strand.
ACAACAAAGCTTCTGATGAAGATGGAATCACTGCTGAACTTTTGAAATCCGCTGGTTCAGGTACAATCAAGGAAATAACCAAAATTCTACAAGAAGTTTGGCGAACCGAACGGATTTCGGAAGATTGGAAAGATGCTCTAATCCATCCACTACACAAGAAAGGGGATAGAACGAATGTAAATAACTATAGAGGGATATCTCTTCTCCCAGTTTGTTACAAGATTCTATCTCAATGTCTACTAGATAGAGCACAGGGACAGTTACAACCTAAAATAGGTGAATATCAAGCAAGTTTTCGACCGGGCAGATCCTGCCCTGAACAGATCCTGAATATAAAGTTGATTCTAAGACATCAAAAACTGCACAATAAAAATCTCGTCTGTACATTTGTGGATTTCAAAAAGCATATGATTCTATTGACTGCGAATCTTTATTCCGAATCTTGAAAGAACAAGGACTAGATCTGAAAACTCTGGAAATTATCAAAGCAACATTAACTAACACAAGGTCAAAAGGTAATTCATAGGTGACATCTCAGAGTCCTTCGAAATTAAAACTGGAGTGAGATAAGGGGATGGACTCTCGTCACTCTTATTTAACTGTGTTCTAGAAAAAATAATACAGGAGTGGCGTGAAAAAAAGTCGGCCCTGAATATTGACTAGCCCATTAAACTGGGGAGAACCAACATCAAAATTGATTGTCTGGCGTTTGCTGATGATCTAGCAATTTTGGCTCAAGATGTATTAACGGCACAGAAACAGATTGAAATCCTGAAAGAAATAGCAGAAAATATAGGACTCCAAATTTCCTTTGAAAAGACACAATACATGACCTGCAACAGACTAAGAACACCATTTCTAAAAACAAACTCGAGTCTCTCAATTCAAATACTTGGGTGGAATAATCATGGAAATTGGGTTGGAAAAAGCGGCCAATAAGGGTCGATGTCAATATATATCTAAAAACAATATATAACAAAAAATATATATCTAAAAACACAAAACTGAGGCATTACAACACAGTTATTAAGCCAGAATGTCTATATAGGGCAGAAACGCTCATTTTGAATAGAAAGAGAGGCATTGAGGACATTAAAAAGAAGGAAAGAAAAATCATAAGAAAAATCCTGGGCCCCAAACAAATAAATAGCCCAACATACCAATTTCGAGAAAACCAAGAAATCAAACAATACACAGATATTCATAGCGATATGAGAAAAAGAAGACTTAAGTTTTACTGACACATAAAACGGATGAATCCGAGTAGGTTAACTAGCCAAATAGTCGAATTTTATGAAGTAGAAATAAATAAATGGATTGCTGCAATTAAAGAGGACCTAAGATCAGCAACTATTACACAAAGTGAAATTCAGGATACAGGGTGTTTCAGACATAAGGTTGATCTTTGGAAGGTTGGTCAGAGAGAAAAATGTAGGAAGAATGGAACAACTTGGTCTGACGAAAGGAAAAAAGCTCATAGCGAAAGAATGAAATTAGTATGGGCGCAAAGGAAGGCTAACAACAACAAACGCCTCTAATTGTACTTTGCGTGGTCTATACGCGAAGTCTACCCACCAGGGCCTATACGTGAATAATAATAATTAAGCAGAGCATTTCAATAGAGGGGGATAACGCCCGGGAGGTGAAACGATGTGTTAAATGTTGCTTGCACGCATTTGATATCTAGTTATGCAAAATAACCTAAAATTCTTATTATAACGCTCCAACAACCTATCGAATACCATCCTAATAAATACTTATTATAAGTAACGAATTGGCTATTAAGTAGAGAAGAAAAGTGAAAAGATGCCATCTAGTGTTTGTATACTTCATTTTGACTGCAGTTTCTTATTAGCGGAACTTGAGTTTTGATGTGTGAACGTATCTGAATTATACAAACAAGGTTGCTCTCGATCAGAAAACTTGAATAGTTGAAAATCACAAGTGCGATCTCGTGTAAACGTCGTAAAAACCCAAGAAGTTCTTGGTACTTAAATATTATATTTTCACAAAAAAAAACGCACCAACGGATGCACATCCAGAAAAAATATTCAGCATACAACACCATCCGTGAACACAAATCAAAGTGTTGTTCGCTTCAAGTGAAGAGTCCAACTGACTCTTCGCCACGTTCTGTCAGTGGGACTCTTCACTTGAAGCGAACAACACTTGAAATGCCAAATGAGATTGTGACTAAACGTCGTGACTCTTCGCAGAACGAACAGACCTGACTAATAACGAAAAGTCGTGACTAACAACACCAGAATTTGAATATAGCGATGTTATGGCTTCTTGTTTCTACTATATCGTATTGAAATATCCACATTTAAAAAAGTCTAAGAAAGTCTTGAGGATTTTTTGAATAGACAGGATCACCATAGGCTAGCTACTTAAGTAAACCAATTGAAAATCAACTTACCTGCAAAAATAATGTGTTTTCCAAACTAGTTTAATAAATAAAATTTAAAAAATATCTATAACTAAAATATCTATAATTAAAATATCTATAACTAGGCATCTATCGGTTTAGTTTTAACACATTTTTTAAAACACTCGTACATAACAATATTTTAAATAATACAATATTGCAAAGCAATGTTGTAGAGTAAATTTATACCCAACAGGAACAGGTAAATAAATAGAGAGAAAAATATAAATCCGGGTCATGCAATTGGCCCAAAATACCACGACGTGTTCCTTCATTTGGGAATTCTTTCGGCCTACATTCGCATTCTCTCTAGACCTATTCCGGTTTCCTCTATAAGCCTTCGACCTTTCTAGTTCAATTTCAAAATCCAGCTTGAACAATCATGTAATAAAAATCTGGTTTTTATTCTTAAGTTACATAAGTTACATATAATAAAAATCTGGTTTTTATTCTTAAGTTATACAGAGAAGGATGAATACCACCCAGTATTCATATTGGATTCAACCTAAAATAAATGTACTCTTTTCATATATTAAGTAACAATACTGACATACTTTTTGTTCATTTTCTTATTCATCTAGACTTATTCCTCAAGTTAACTGAGAACATTTTCATTCGATCACGAGACTTGAACCGTTGCAAATGACAAGGACGAACTCATCGAAACGTCGTAAAAACTTCTCAGTACTTAAAAAAATCTTTTCACAAAAACGGACGTACAGTCAGAAAAAATCTTCAGTGTATATATATATATATATATATATATATATATATATATATATATATATATATATATATATATATATATATATATATATATATATATATATATATATATATATATATATATATATATATATATATAATAATTTTCCACAAAATAACAAACTAATGTTTGCGGACATTCGGCATAGGTTTCGTTAACCATGTTAGCATTATCAGTTGATGATTAAATAATTATAGGTTAAAATTTAAGGGAAAAATCATAGAAAATATTGAATAACAGAACTATTTATTTTTACTATAATATATATATATATATATATATATATATATATATATATATATATATATATATATATATATATATATATATACATATATATTTATATTTACTATTTTAACATATATTTTCGTGACCGTTTAGTATTATTATTATTTTTTTATTTATTGGGACTTTCGGTCAGTGTAAATAAGTTTTAATTTTGTATTGTTTTATTTACGTTTCGCTTCTACAACGAACCATCATCAGAATACTTCTAAAATAAAAATTACTTTCATAAAAAAAAATACAAACTTACATTTAAAAACCTACCAATATCAATTAAACAATAAATTTTTTGAATTTTAAACTAATATGTGTCATTTTTTTATAAAATTTTTAAATGACATATTTGACTTTTGACATATTTAACAATTCTTCCACATTTTTGTTTTTTATTATAACCTAATTGTTTTGATTTTTTTATGTTAGATGCTTTATTGTTTTAGTTAGATGTTTTATTATTAGATGCAAAAATAAAAAATTATGAAAATGTATTATTTAATAATTTTATTATATATACAACTTAAATGATCTGTATCATTTCTGAAATTAATGGTATTATTTGTTTTTTTTATATAAATCATTTCTTTATATTTCTTTTTTATATTGTTTTTCAAAATCTAGGATTTTTATGTTAAAATTAAAGTTATGTTCATTGTCTATAGCATGCTTTGAAAGTGCAGTGATGTTTGGTTCTAAGTTTCTAATGCTTATTTTATGTTCATTAATTCTGTTTTTTAAATATTGTTTGACCAATATATGAGCTTGGGCAGTTTAAGCAATCAATTTTGTAAATTAAATTTGTTTGTTCCATTTCATTCCATTCATATATATATATATATATATATATATATATATATATATATATATATATATATATATATATATATATATATATATATATATATACCGTCATCATCATCATTCTTGAATTTCAACCTGATTTTCAACCATTTCAACCTGAAGAGCGGATAAAGGAAAGACTAAAGCCATGATCATTTAAATTGGCCATGTCGAATGGAGGCTGTAATCACATGCAGTCACGTCATCCTGCGGTAAACGGTCGCAGCAGTCAGACTGTGCGACACCGTTCGTGACCCGTCTAATCTCGGGTAAGTACCAGGTATGATCAAAAAATTGTGAACTGGGCCCGTGGAGAAAAGTATTAAAAAGCTAAGGAAGTTCACCCGTGCTCCACGTCGTGCTTTGTCATTCCTTCACCCGCAATCCAAAGCACCAGCAAGGCTCTCCCAAGACCGGTTTCCGGCCTTAAGCCGTCATCAGCTGGAAACCCGAAGAGCGGATAAAGGAACGACTAAAGCCATGACCATTTAAATTGGCCATGTCGAATGAAGGCTGCAATCACATGCAGTCACACCATCCTGCGGTAAACGGTCGCAGCAGTCAGCAGTTAAATGGTCATGGTTCTAGTGTTTCCTTTATCCGCTCTTCAGGTGTCCAGCTTGAGCCCAACTGATGACGGCGTAAGGACAGAAACCAGTCTTGGGAGACGCTTGCTGGCGCTTTGGATTGCGGGTGAAGGAATGGCAAACCATGACGTAGAGCACGGGTGAACTTCCTTAGCTTTTTAATTATAGTGGATCGTACATTAAACGTTTACGGAGAACTATTTGGGGTAATGATATTAAATTTTGGGTAATTATGTAAATAAATATTAATTCTCTGTTAAATATATTGTCTGCGCTGCAGTGTTGCCAGATTTACTCGGAGCTGATTTCATCTTCGTTTTTATAAATGGAATATCGTATATGTTATTGCATTTCTAGATTTTGGGAAGCACTTTGAATCATTTTTATGGAAAATATACTATACCTATCTTGAGCCGTTTCGGAAATAAAAAATATATTTTTAAGAAATTTGGTAACAAACATCCCTGAATAAAAAAATATTTTGAATACGATTCCTTGATAGGTTGCTTTATGACAATATGGTATGAGAATAAATTTATCGTATACAGGGACTTTACAAAATAGTGACCTTCTAATAGGACTTACAAATTTATGTTATGTAAAAATTTTAAATGGAACACTCTGTATTTTATAGTGGAGCTCAAAAGAGCAATATAATCTGTATCTAAAAGTATTAAGTGACGATATAGCTATTTTTAATGGTTTTTGACTTGACTAAACTAAAAACCAAAATGATGCAGTTAAAGCAAAGATAACGGTTCATTTTATTTTAGTAAATAATAACTTAACATTAAAATTAGAAACATAATACTATCTAAAAAACTATTTTTACAGCAAATGTTCTCCTCCAAACATTTCAACATTCCAATATGGACCCCTTCCGTAGCATTCTTATCTCAATAGGATCAAATGCTCGATTCATTCGATATTCTAACTCCTCTCTAGTGTTTACTGGCGTTTTGTAGATATTGTTTTCTACAGTACCCCAAATATAGAAATCAAAGAGAGTTGAATAGGGTAATCTCGGTGGCCAATGTTTATAAAAATATTTTTTATTTCCGAAATGTATCAAGATCGGTATAGCATATGTCATATAAAAAAAAATTAAAATACTCCACAGAATGTAAAAATGTAATATTATATAGGGTATTCCATTAAAAAAAAACAAAGTTAGTATCAGCTACGAGTAGATTTGGTTTTTTTTAATGGAATACCCTATATAATATTACATTTTTACATTCTGTGGAGTATTTTAATTTTTTTTTTATATGACATATGCTATACCGATCTTGAGAGATTTCGGAAATAAAAAATACATCCCTGAATATAAAAATATTTCTTATAACAACCAGCATAACTAAATATCTGAATTTTTGAATCCGGTTCATTAATAGTTTGCTTTATGATAATTTGATATGAGAATTAATTTATCGCATACAGGGCGTAACAAAATAATGCGCATTTAATAGAACTTAAAAATTCATGTTTTATATGAATTTTAAATGGAACACCCTGTATTTTATAGTGGAGCACAAAAGAACAATATATTATGTATCTAAACGTATTAAGTGATAATATATTCATTTTTAACTTTTATATATATATATATATATATATCTATATATATATATATATATATATATCTATATATATATATATATATATATATATATATATATATATATATATATATATATATATATATATATATATATATATATAATAATTTTCCACAAAATAACAAACTAATGTTTGCGGACATTCGGTTTCGTTAACCATGTTAGCATTATCAGTTGATGATTAAATAATTATAGGTTAAAATTTAAGGGAAAAATCATAGAAAATATTGAATAACAGAACTATTTATTTTTACTATATACATATATATACAAACAAGATATTATAATAACAAAGGTAGCAAATAAATGTTTTATGTAAAGATGTTTTTAAAAAAACCATGTATATTAGTTATATTCCAGTTTGCAACAGTTTCAACTATCAAATTAATCTTTTCTTTCCAAATTCTTAATTCCTTTTGATTATCTGGAGTGGCATATATTATTTTCTCTCTCTTGCAATTTCTGAGCTTTATCAACAGAGACCTTTTCTTCGGGTACACATTGTTGACTTCCTCACAAGATACACAATCCGCTAATGATATGGGATATCTCGAATTTTCGTAGTTCTCTTCACAAGGAAATGTATAATGGAATATATCACAGTTCATTAAAACGCACCATTGTCTGTTCCATACTGCACGTCGATTGGGTTTTTCACTGCCGATATTTAAAAATCCTTTGTGTGCTTCAGGCCATTGGATTTTGATCTTCACAGATGCTGTTAGCTTATCAGAATTGAATTTGTAACCATCGGCATGTCGAAAAGTAAAAATTTCATTTGCTGCATTATTGAGATTAATGATAGTTATTCCAATAAGTTTCATCGTTGGTAATTTGAAACATTTCTCGATAAAAAAGCGTTTAAAACTCTTCGACGAGTTTGGGTGGATTTGTAGAGCGTAGAGTTCTGCCTTAATTTTAAACGTGTTGGTGACGTTGTTGAAGATATATGGTCCATTAAAATCGATACATCTCAATTTATTGGTTTTGCCGATGCTGGTGACATGAACCGTATCATGATATCGTAGGACAAGAACGTAGTATGAAGCATACTCTATTGAGGTATGATCATCTAGTTCTTGGTTGTTTATATAACACCTGAGATTATTCAGGGTGATTTCTGCTACCACCTCATCGGCCAGATAGTCCACTGATTCAAGGTTTTGAAGAATTTCACATTTTGTTTCTGCAAAGACAAAAGTGTATAAGTAACTTAGTTTATGGGTAGTCATAAAAACATACTTGTCAAAATACGCATTCTTTCTGCTTCCAAATGCGCAGTACTGCCAATAAATCCTTGCAGCTTGCCTGTACCGTACTGTAAGAATTTTACTAGTTGCTTCCCGATTTCCTCTTGTACATAAATTTGATTAATTCTGCTCATTAATTCTTCAGAACGTTTGATATCCTCATTAAAACTGGTGAGCTTTGCATTAGATGAATGTGAGTTTACACTTGCATAGTTGTTTCTGCTGGATGTTGTGACAGGCAACTGACAATCATCGTCTCTGTACAAGTTTTCAATTGGTACATTAGTATGACCCTAGAATGCCAAATAAATATATGATTAAAACAATATTGTAGTATATTAAAGTAATATAATACCTTTGTTGGACTTGAATTGCAGCGTTGCAGTGACAAGTGGAGGATTTTTTGTTTGTCATGTACATTTTTTGCAGAACAAATATCATCATCACACACAATCCCAGTTGAAATATGTTTATCATCATCAACACAGAACTCCTTCCTGGAGCATTTTGGAAGCCCCCTGATATCATTTTGTTTCGATAATGTCTTTGAAATATATTTAGTCATAATATTGGTGTCCTTACTGAATGACTGTCGCAGTTGATTTACAACATTGATATACTTCTTATCCTCTTGGGTAAAATGACTTTTTTGCAGTTTATGTAAGATATCCTTGTACTTATATTCATATTGTTCGGAGATGACATCATGAACAATCCTGTCTAGTTTATTTTCCTTAATAGATGAATTTTCTGAATAACTGGAGTCAACTTTGCAATTTGCTTTCAATAACGGAATCGTTGGTTTTCTTGATATGTCACTTAGCAAGTCGGTTAGAAAATTTTTACTTGATGATTCAATACGAGTGTAATTCATCCCATTGATGTCTTCAGACACTTGTAGAGAAGAATGTGTAGAATATCCTATAAAATAAAATAATTTTACATAATTCTGCATTAACAATCAACAAAAATCACCCACCAAACACAGAATTTTCATTTCGAAACTTTAAGAAACAGTATCCTTCAAGTACAGCAGATTTAGGTCTTTGACCAAATGTATCAGGTAGAATATCCATCACTGCCTTTACTTACTAATCACAAATTATGCAATAAAATAACTGATATCAAAACCAAGTTTACACCACGATAATATTTTGACAAATAGTGATCTTGAACTGATATTTATTCTTGTTGTAGAGAAAATTTCCAATTTGACCTATTAGGATAACCGTAGAGGGGGGTGGGGGACAGGTAATAAAATAATTTTCAATACTTGTCGGCAATTCCGTTCCCTCTGAGATAATTAGGGTGGAATAAAAGGACCCGGTTAGTTACAGGTATATTTTTCTTTTGTTCTTCACCGTAGAGTTAAATAATTGTTTCAAGGATATTATGTTTGATATAGTAAAGTAAATTAGTCATAAAACTAATGTAGGATGCGGCGGAAAAAAAAGACTATTAGGCGACACAACGTTAAGCAGACAAATTGGAAAATAGTTTTCTGTATATTTGTTTTTAAATATTTTTGCTGCTTCCATGTTGCCATGTTGGTGGAAATATTTATACTATAGGAGATTTAAGTTAACTCATTTTATTTCAATTTTGATCATTTTAATCATAAAACTAATTTTCACCTTTTTTCAAAAACTATTAATTTTCCAGAATTATTTTTCCGAGAATTTCAAGGCATATTGATGATATTAGTCTGAATATAAACAATTACTTTGCTTATAATTATATATTGATGATATATTTTAGAAAAAATTAAGAGCTTATTACCAATCACGAAATAAACTTAAATGTGTAATTCCTACAACTGCTTATTGTCTAAGCTTAGTACTTTGTAACATGGCCCGTATTATAAATTACTGATTGACATCTTGGCATGGAGTTGATTAGATATCGGTATGCGTCTACAGGTATTAAAAACCACGCGGTCTGAATTTCTTGCCACAATGTCTTCTTGTTTACTATTTTGTTACCAACAAGACGTCGTCTTTACTCTTTCCAAAAGTTTTTAATCGAATTTAGATTAAGGCACTATGATGGCCACTCTAACACTAATATGTTTCCTCTCAAATCACTACTTCACCATTTGAGTCATATATTTCGAATCATTGTCTTGTTGGTTAGATCCGATGTAAATACATATTCTATTCAGCAGAAGGTAGCATAATTTTCTCTAAGATTCCTAAGTATTTTTTTTTGTCATGTTTTATTTTATACAAATATTAAATATTGAACCTACTTACCCCCACCAAATGGACCAATTGGACGAAAACACCCCCATTCTTTGATGTTACCACCACGATGCTTCATTGTAGCCAAAGTGTTATTTTGATTGAATTCGGCTTCTTCACCTAAATTTTGACATCAGAACCAAATGACTTAATATTTGTTTTATCATTCTGGTGCTGATATTTAGGTCAAGATTATTTTTTCGCCAAGCCCCGCATGCAGTAATCCATTTGTTTACTCGTTTTTCTTAAACTGCCTCTTGATCACCTACGATCCTTTTAAAACTTTAGCAATTACACTTTGTGATTATTTGATTGCACAATAAATGCATACGTACAGTGTCTAATGCATCCAGAGTTTACTTTAATGTAGTGGGAAACGGACTAACTCTTTCAGTATCAACAAAATAAATACATCTTTTATCAGAATTGCTACTCGATAACGTGTATAACAGTAGTACACTATTATTTTATCAGCACTGAAGTACCAAGAATTGGGAGAAAATATTTTTTTTAGAAAGTATGCAGCAATAAAATGCCCTCGTACTACAAACAAAAAACAAAATTAAAAGCCGGTTAAAATTAGCATACTATATTATTTATAAATGGTAAATAATCCTAAAACTTGATTTTAATTTTTTTTTTATACCAGTTACATATATATATATATATATATATATATATATATATATATATATATATATATATATATATATATATATATATGTAACTGGTATATATATATACCAGGTGTCCCATTAAGGATGGATCGCGGCGGTATCTTGAAAACTATTTATCTCACAGCTTTGGGGAAAAAAAATTGTATTAAAAATGATCATGAGAAATTCACCAAAAATATTTTTAAGCTTCTAAAACGACCGCAAGAAGGCGTGACGAGCTAAACATTTTTAAAAATCTTTTTTTTTGTGTATTTTCAAGTGTTAATCGAGTAAGAAAAATTCTCAGTTATAATTAGCAAACTGTCTCCTACAACTTTGTTTTATGACATTTTGTCGTAATTTCACGAATAGGGGGGTGGGGGGAGTTTTACCTATTGAGATAAAAAGTCGTCTAATGTCCGTTTGCCTTAACCGATTTTCCTCAATTTGGATTCATTTAAAAGGCAATTGTTGGGACAATCAGAGAATCTGGGAGATAAATTATTTAGTTTATAAATGAAACCGCGAGGTGGCGTTACATTCAACACTAGTTTTTTGAAGTTTTGTTCAGTTTTTTCAAATGGAATGGTACAGCTTTCACTACATGGCATGTAGTTTCCAAGATACGGCCGCGATCCATCCTTAATGGGACATCTGGTATATTTGTATTCCGGCTGTCGATCCGTTCATTCTGTGAAGAATCACGACGTTTAGCCAAAATCTCATGTGACATTTTCAACTGTTGTCCGGTTCGAGTAAAGAGTCCAACTGAAGCGGACAACACTTGAAAATGCCAAATGAGATTTGGCGAAACGTCGTGATTCTATTTTTCACAGAATGAACGGATCAACATCCGGAATAATTTAAAAACATTATTTACCATCCGGAAAAATATAAGATGTAACATATAGTAATCAGTTTTGAAAATAGGGCTACTGAAATTTTTTTTCAAATATTTTTGGAAAAAAAAATTTTGCTCTCTCCTCCTCCTTTTTACTTTTCGTGCTATTGAAACCCTATTCAGAATGTAAAATATGGTGTTTGGCTCTGAAAAGGTGTTTATTCTCCAGTATTTATCACAGTAAACAACTTTTCAGAGTATATATATATATATATATATATATATATATATATATATATATATATATATCATCATCAGCCTGTATCGATCCTGCCACTGCAGGATGAAGGCTTCTTCAGCATGCTTCCAACTTTCACGGTCCTGGGCTTTCCTCTGCCACTCGGGTCTAATATACTTAACAATGTCATCAATTCATCGTGCTTTCGGTCTTCTTCGCGGACGTTTGCGATCAAGCGGTATCCACCCCAGGATTGCCTTGGTCTATCTGTCGTCCCATCGCCTCGCTATATGGCCTGCCCATCTCCATTTCAATTGCTTTACTCTTCCAATGATGCCACAGACTTTTGTTTGTTCCCTGATCCATACGCAGGACTTTCTGTCTCGTCTTGTAATGCCAAGCATAAAATAAATAAATATATATATATATATATATATATATATATATATATATATATATATATATATATATATGATCATGCTTATAACCAGGAAGTAAATGTAGTAATTTGTGGAGCTAGCTAAATTGGATTTATTTAATGCGCATTTTGATTCATTTCTGGTGAGAATAGTTATGACATACTTTGAAATCTTTAAATATATCTCAATTATAAAAGACACAAGCGTGCAAATGATGCACGTCGTAAACAAAGAAAGCATATTATTATTAATATATCGTAAACATATCTACAACCCTCAGGTTCATTTTTTACATGAATTTGTCCAAAAAATTACATTCAGTGTATTTTTTTTAAACCTGATATAGACTAACTTTTTGATTTGAAGTGATTGACTAGTACCTAAAAATGCGACGTTATAGGAAATAACTTGACTAAGAAAAATTTACAAGCAATGTTTTCCTTGCCAGATTTCTTCAGTAGCTACTAAAACAATATTTTTTTAAATGGCAATACCGCATTGTTTTAACATAATTTTACAAATTTTAAAGTTCGAAATAAGAAATGTTATGTTAGGTTTCTTTATTGGAGTGACCGTTTTAGAACAATTAGCAAAAACAACTAAAATAATCTGTTGTCGGCAGGAACTAAAAGAAGATAACATAGCAATAGTAGGCCTTGGAAATTAAAAAAAAATTGTGTTGTTTGAAAGGAGCCATCATTATTGTGCTCTCACTATATTATTTGAACGCTGTTGTATTCGAATGTGTATCTTTATCTTCTATCTTCATTCGAGGTAGGTTATTCTGGCCATTTTACAGGAGAACAATTATCATCCATACAAAATAAGAGGCGTATAAGTATTGCATGATGATGATTATGATAGAAGATTGGAATTTTGTGAGTGGTTTTAGGTCAAGAAACGTCAGCAACCCAATTTCCAGACCACATTTTTTATAGCGACGAAACAACCTTTAATTTAAATAGTATGATCAATAGACAAATTTGCAGATATTGGTCTGACAGTAATCCTTGTTGGGAGGAAGAAAGAAGGTAAAATAATCCAAGAGTTGACGTATAATATAAAATTTATAATAAAAAGTGATCCGGCCTATCTTTATAGAACAAAAATTAAATTGTATATGTTATTTAGAGTTTTTGAGAAACGAACTTGAGTTGTTTGTTGATGAACTACCGTTAGTAGAAAGAAAGGTATTCTACTTCCCACATGATGGGGCACCACCTCATTGTACACGAAATATATCGGATTATCTTCATGAACTGCTACCAGAAAGATGGATAAGAAGAAGTAGTTCAGTTGAGTGGCCTGCTAGGTCGCCTGACTCGCACCTTTAGATTTTTTTTCTGTGGGGTTTCTTAAAAATCAAAGTATACGTGACGGTTCCTAATTCTGTTGATGAACTAAAACAATCAATTCGACGATAAATTAATATCATTACGTCCAATATGCTGGAAAATGTTAGTAATAGTATTGTTGAAAGAGTGTATTTTTGTAGATTACAAGGGCACGAGTTTGGGTATTTGTTAAACAAATAATTATTGATTAATTTATAAGAGTTATTTTTTATTGTTCTTTTAAACTATCCTCTTTTAGCAAAAAAGTGGTATTGTTGTAGAATAATAATTAATTGGCATAACATTTTTTATTTCGAATTATTCGAATTATATATATATATATATATATATATATATATATATATATATATATATATATATATATATATATATATATATATATATATATTCCAGTATACCTCGCCTAAGGTACTAGACGGGTCACGGGTGGAGGATAGTGAAAGTTCCATTAGATATTAATGGACAGCTGCGAATATCTCAAAATAAGCAGGCCCGAACCAAGGCAAAAAAAAGTTAAATCCACTTAGCGTCTGACTTGTATCAAGCGGTTGAGTGATCAGCGTCTGTTCACCAGTGGTGCGGCTGATATTTAAATTCTGGAACTAACCCCTCCAGTCTTAACCTCTGAACCGTCATGGTTTCATTGGTCATTAATTCAAAGTACAAGATTAAGCGTTCTAGTAATTACAAAATTACCGCAGGAGGTAGACAATCCTCTGCCAGCTTTGCTGGTACAACCGGACTTTCGGATTCTGGGGCGTCCGGGCTTAAACGCAAAATCTTTCAGAGGGAGTCGGAGACCTCTGGCCAACGTCTGAAACCGAAAGCAAAAACTTTCTTTGGAACGGTAAATATCTATTCTCTCCTGCGTCCAGGAAAACTACACGAATTGGGACAAACATTGAATCAGCAAAAAATCCAAATTTTAGCTTTGCAAGAAACCAGATTGACAGATGATAACACCTTGGAATTCGGCAACTACAGACTTTTTAAAAGTAACACTGACAAAAGAATACTCAAAAATATACCACATCTCGGTGTTGCTTTCGCAATCTCAAGAAACATTCTTGATTCTATAACTAATGTCCAGCCAGTAAATAATGAACTTATGACACTATCCCTCAAGTGTGCTAACAAAAACTATACAGTAATTAATGCACACCTCCCAGTTAACGAAGAAAATAAATATAATCCTGAAAAAGTAAATAAATCCTGGGAAATTCTGGAAAAGTCTATCTCTAAAATTCCCTCTAACCATGTAAAAATCCTATTGGGTGATTTCAACGCCCAACTAGGGAAAGAAAAAAAATACAGGAAAACAGTCAACAACGCTCATAAATGGACTAACCATAATGGTAGAAGATTGGTTGAACTAAGTTCGCAGTTTAATCTAAAAATAATGTGAACACATTTTAAGAAGAAAATAACGAAACAAAAGACCTGTAGGTGCCCAAACACGAACATAGGTGAATTTCAAATTGACCATGTTGCAATTTCGTACCCCAATTATAAAGAGATTTTAAATGTTCAAGTCAGGAAAGGAGCTAACATAGACACGCATCACTACTTGACTAGAATCAAACTTAGCTTAAAACCTCGAAAACTTATTCAAAAGAGACTGCTAATACCAAAGTTCGACCCAACGAAAATAAAACCAGCCCTAACACAAGAGCTTGATAAACAACCAGCACAACTGGCAAGAATTGAAACAAAAAAATTATTAAAACAGCCTTAAAGTTGGTCCCTTTACAAAATCGTAGAAAACATTCATGGTGGGATGAAGTTTGCGAGCAAGCAGTATTAAGCCGAAGTAAAGCATTCAAAGATTGGAACAGTCAAAAAACAGCAATAAACTATAACATCTTTTTGGAAGTAAGAAAAGAAACTTCGAAGCTAATTAGACAAACTAAAAGAAAATATGAAAACAATCAACTTAATGAAATAGAAAAAGATTTCCAAAAAAATAACACCCGAAACTTTTACAAAACATTTAAAACTAAATTAACAGGCTATCAACCCCAAAGTCTTTGCTTCCAAAAGGAAAACGGACAATTAGCTCTAAATAACCAAGACAATTGCAAAGAACTTGCGAAATATTTTGAACAAATGCTAAACTGTCCTGAGCCTTTAATCAAATTACCAACACTAAACCCTAAACAAACAAACCCAGATTCATTACCACCGAATGAAGATGAAATAATTAGGCAAATCAAGCGGCTTAAAAGTAACAAAGCTTCTGATGAAGATGGAATCACTGCAGAACTTTTGAAATCCGCTGGTCCAGGTACAATCAAAGAAATAACCAAAATTCTACAAGAAGTTTGGCGAACCGAACAGATTCCGGACGATTAGAAAGATGCTTTAATCCATCCACTACACAAGAAAGGAGATAGAACGGATGTAAACAATTATAAAGGGATATCTCTTCTCCCAGTTTGTTACAAGATTCTATCTCAATGTCTACTGTTACAAGATTCTATACTCAATGTCTAGCACAAGGACAGTTGGAACCTAAAATTGGTGAATATCAAGCAGGTTTTCGATCGGGCAGATACTGCCCTGAACAGATCCTGAATCTAAAGTTGATTCTAAGACATCAAAAACTGTACAATAAAAATCTCGTCTGTACATTTGTGGATTTCAAACAAGCATATGATTCTATAGACCGCGAATCTTTATTCCGAATCTTGAAAGAACAAGGACTAGATCTGAAAACGCTGGCAATTATTAGAGCAACATTAACTAACACAAGGTCAAAAGCTAAATTCATGGGTGGCATCTCAGAGCCCTTCGAAATTAAAACTGGAGCGAATTAAAGGTATGGACTCTCGCCACTCTTATTTAACTGTGTTCTAGAAAAAGTAATACAGGAGTAGCGTGAAAAAAAGTCGGCCCTGAATATTAACCAGCCCATTAAACTGGGGAGAACCAACATCAAAATTGATTGTCTGGCGTTTGCTGATGATCTAGCAATTTTGGCTCAAGATGTATTAACGGCTCAGGAACAGATTGAAAAATGCCTATCTAAAAACACAAAACTGAGACATTACAACACAGTTATTAAGCCAGAATGTCTATATGGGGCAGAAACGCTCATTTTGAATAGAAAGAGACACATGGAGGACATTGAAAAGAAGGAAAGAAAAATCATAAGAAAAATCCTAGGCTCCAAACAAATAAATAAAACAACATATTGACTTCGAGAAAACCAAGAAATTAAACAATACACAGATATACATAGCGATATGAGAAAAAGAAGACTTAAGTTTTACGGACACATAAAACGGATGAATCCAAATAGGCTAACTAGACAAATAGTCAAATTTTATGAAAATAGGAGTAGAGCTAAAGTAGAAATAATTAAATGGATTGCTGCAATTAAAGAGGACCTAAGATCAGCAAATATTACACAAAGTGAAATTAAGGATAGAGGCTGTTTCAGACACAAGGTTGACGTTTGGAAGGTTGGCCAGAGAGAAAAATGTAGGAAGACTGGAACAACTTGGTCTGACGAAAGAAAAAAAGCTCATAGCGAAAGAATGAAATTAGTATGGGCGCAAAGGAAGGCTAACAACAACAAACGCCTCTAATTGTACTTCGTGTGGTCCACCCGGGCCCATACGTGAATAATAATAATAATATATATATATATATATATATATATATATATATATATATATATATATATATATATATATATATATATATATATATATATATATATATATACATTTATCATATTTACATAATACAAGTATAAGAGAACTCGCACATTAATGTCAAAGTTGAAATTACTAGTACTGATTTTTTACCCCATTAAAAATGTTCGATTCACATCGCATTAAGAAACACATGATTAATTGTTTATAAAATTAAATATTTAAAATGTCCACATAATGAAATATTTTTTGTCGCCAATAACCTTTGACGTGAGGATCCTCTCAATTAGTCGTTACCGTTTCCATTTCGGCCGATGTATGGCGTGATTCCTATTATTTCTTTTATTGTTTTAACAATATTTATTAATTTCCTTGTAGTTAAACCGTTAAATCTTAAGCAATTATTTGCCAAATATGATTTTACATATATTTACAATAACTTTAGATTTTTTTACAGAAACACTTAGGTTTTTGAGCCTTGGTTTAAGCAAGTTCTTTTATTTCAAATTATGTTAAGAATCGTTGGTTAAATTAACGAAAGTTATTTCTGTATTATTGAAAATATAAAGGTTATTTTCAATATTAATTAGTTATTATAATATTGAATTGTATTAACCAAAAAGAGGTTTGCATAACTTAAAACACCATATATTTATAATTTTCTACTCCTCGTTTTTTATAAAGAATGTATAGAGTTTAATAATCTATGTCTCCTATGTCTCATTATATTTAATTACCAGTAGGTAAGGTAATTGATAATAATAATAATATTCACTTAAAATTATGTGAAAGGGATTCAAGATTCGAATAAAATAATGTAGAATATAAATTTTATGTAATTAATTCAATTAGTTAATTCATTAATAATTAATCACTTAAAACATAATAAAATATACAAACATAGTATAAATATAATAGTAAAGAAGGGGAATTTAAGTAGAAGGTAATTGATGATAATAATAATATTCACTTAATATTATGTGAAAGGGATTCAAGATTCGAATAAAAAAAAATGTAGAATATAAATTTTATTTAATTAATTCAATTAGTTAATTCATTAATAATTAATCAGTTAAAACATAATAAAATATACAAACATAGTATAAATATAATAGTAAAGAAGTCACATTTAAGTAGAAGGTAATTGATGATAATAATAATCACTTAATAATATGTGAAAGGGATTCAAGATTCGAATAAAAAAAAATGTAGAATATAAATTTTATTTAATTAATTCAATTAGTTCATTCATTAATAATTAATCAGTTAAAACATAATAAAATATACAAACATAGTATAAATATAATAGTAAAGAAGGCACATTTAAGTAGAAGGTAATTGATGATAATAATAATCACTTAATAATATGTGAAAGGGGTTCAAGATTCGAATAAAAAAAAAATGTAAAATATAAATTTTATTTAATTAATTCAATTAGTTAATTCATTAATAATTAATCAGTTAAAACATAATAAAATATACAAACATAGTATAAATATAATAGTAAAGAAGGGGAATTTAAGTAGAAGGTAATTGATGATAATAATAATATTCACTTAATAATATGTGAAAGGGATTCAAGATTCGAATAAAAAAATGTAGAATATAAATTTAATTAAATTAATTCAATTAGTTAATTCATTAATAATTAATCAGTTAAAACATAATAAAATATACAAACATAGTATAAATATAATAGTAAAGAAGGGGTATTTAAAATTGTTTATACAATCTAATTTCTATAAAATCAAGATATTTTAGAAACATTCCAAACAGCAGCACATTTGATGACTAGGTCGATCTTTTGCTTCCAAATATTTAATTCCTGCTGGAAGACCGGTGTTACATATATTTTTGCTGATGCGTTATTTGTAAATTTTATTAGCAGAGACTTTTTCTTAGCATAAATATCGTCCACTTCCTCGCAAGATATACAGTCGGTTAACGATATAGTACCTCTTGAACTTCCGTAGTTCTCTTCGTAAGAAAATGTATAATGGAATATATTACTGTTCCTTAAAACGCACCATCTTCTGATCCACAGGATCTGTTCGCCAGGTTCTTCAGTTCCAATAAACAAAAATCCTTTCTGTTCTTCAGGCCATTTGATTCTGATCTCAGCAGACAATGTGAGTTTATCGGACTTGTATTTATAACTGTTCACATGCCGAAAGATAAATTTTTCATTTGCTACATTCTTCAAATCGATGACAGTTTCTCCAATAAGTTTCATTGTTGATATATTAAGACCATTGTTGGTAAAAAGGTGCTTTAAACCCTTGGATGAAACAGACTGGATTGTGAGAGCGTAAAGTTCTCCTTTAATTTTAAAGGTCTTAGTAGCGTTCTTGTAGATGAATGACCCACTGAATTCTATCCATCCCAGTTTATTGGCTTTTTGAATTTTTGTAGCATAAACTGTGTAGTGATGTTGCAAAATAAGGACATAGTGTGTGATTAAAGTATTTTCACATAGTTCTTCACTGTTTATATAACATCTAAGATTTTTGAGCGTAATATCAGCTAGGACCCGATCACTACTACAATTTGCTGATGGCTCAAGGGTTTGCAGTACTTGACTTTTAATTTCTGCAAAAAAAAAGATACAAATGTTACTAAACATTTATAAGAATCAATTTTTCTATTGTAACCATCGGTGTAAAAAAATAAACTCGAAAGATTTACCACTACACACTAAATCACTTTTTTTATCTTCTGGATGCACGTTTCACTAACCATGTTAACATCATCAGGAAATGATTCAATCTAATTCGAAAACTAAAGCCATTTTTTTTATATTTAATTTCTAATATTAAAATATTTTGATATTTTTAGGAAAAACACCACCACTTTGAGATACAGTCCTAACGATTCGGATCATATTTTCCATAATAAGTTGCCTAGTTTCAATTTTATGGTAGACAAGTTAATCAATTTTTCTTTAAACAAAGATAATTATCGAATATAACAATTTTATACTTTATTATCTATCAGTTTTTTTTTAATTTGCGTGACTATAGTTTCGTAAAACCATTATACATTCTCAAAAACTACTTTAAAACTAAAAATCGTTTTACGAAACTATAGTCGCATAAATTTAAAAATAAAAGTGATAGATAACAAAGTATAAAATTTGTTTTTTTCCTTTATTTGGGGATTTTCGAATCTATCTAAAACTCAAAAAATATCAAAAAAACCTGTTCTTATTTAAAGAAAGAATCACTGGGTAAAAACAAAAAACCAAATGGAGACAAATTTCTCAGTGATTCTTTTTTTTCTAAATTTGTCTCCATTTGGTTTTTTGTTTTTACCCAGTGATTCTTTCTTTAAATAAGAACAGGTTTTTTTTTATATTTTTTGAGTTTTAGATAGTGGCGAAAAACCCAAATAAAGGAAAAAAATATATGAACACGCTACAATCATTCAGGCATTACTTAAAGTATAAAATTGGTTTATTCAATTTAAATAAATGTACTATCAGAATGTAACGGACAAATCAATCAATAATTTGAAAGATTAGATATATCAAAGAAAGAATATTGAAAATTTTCACGATTATTAAAAGAATTCGAATTTTCAAAAGAAACGATACAAAAATAAATTCATAGTAATACCGTTTGATGTCCAATTAACACGATGAATAGACAATATTTAAAGAAAATCTACTTTAAATAAATAAGCAAAGATTAATATCTAAAAATGTCCACTATATTTAAAATTGTAAATTATATTAAAATTTTATATTATTATTATAAAACAATTGTTTCAACACACAGTGCCTTTTTTTAGTATAATTTGTATTTGTATTTATTTTAGTATAGTTTGTATATGAAAAAGACACTGTTTGTCGAAACAACTGTTATACATACAATTTTAAATATAGTCGAAATTTTTAGATATTAATATTTGCTTATTTATTTAAAACTAATTTCAATCGAGTACTGGGTACCTCAGTTAAATTTAAAATCCACTTTACAGATAGTCTACAAACCATATAATAAGACCTGGGCCAGGCTAAGGAAAAAATAATATATAATAAAATAATTTTGATCGGATCTTCAAATATTTGCAAGTACATTTTCACTATAGAAAAAAAATGAAGAACTTTTTTTCACGTTAATTATGTTTTTTCGCTCGTAGATAAGTCTATACAGGGTGTCGTAAAAGAAGGGTCCCCCAAAAATTTTGTTTTCCATTATTACATTACCATTTCCCATTCGGTTTTTAGGGAAAGTAGTCGGGTTTTCGGAAAGTTTCAGGAGCATCAAACCCAACAATATACTTGTTTAAATGTTGAATAAAACCATGGTCCATATAGCGTATTTTAAAATAAGATTTTCATATACAGAGCTAGTTCAAGAGTTTAATCCTTAATCCAACTGAGGTCCTGGACCAGGCTAAGGGATTAAATTGATAAACGTGAAAACTCAGGGATTTATGGAATTGGTTGCCAAGATTGATGATCCAAAGTATATTGCACAAACTAAAATATATTGTGCCTATATTAGTAAGGAGATAAATAAAAAAATCTTGAGTTGCTCAAATTGCACACAATCTTAACTTAATTGAAAACTTGTAAACGGTGTAAATAATAATAGAGCCTTGGCTGCGTATGAAAGCATTCAAATTGAAAAATGAGATAACCTTCAACAAGAATAAAGTACCTGTTTGTTTCAGTTAATATTTTCTACAGTTAACTTCACGATTCATGATTTTTACATGCTTCTGTAGGTACGGCTGTTATATAAATAGTAACATAATTTTAAAATTAAATTGAATCATTTCCTGATGATGCTTACCATTGCAAACGTACCTCAAGAAATTTTAAAAAGTTATTTGGTGTTTAGTAGCAAATCTTTTCGAGTCTAGTATGTATGGGAACCGTAAAAATATCTTACCTGTCAGAACCAGCATCCTTTCTGCTTCCAAATGTGCAGGACTCCCAAGGAATCCTTGTAACTCACTTTTACCATGTTTCAGGTAGCTAAGCAGTTGTTTCTTGATAGTTTCCTGAACATAAATTTGACTACTTTTGTCCGCCAATCCTTCGGGATGCGAGATATCTGCATTAAAACTGGTGATGCAATTATACGATGAATTTGATTTTGCAGCCGCCATACTGGGCCGTTCTTTCCTTATCAACACGCTCCTCTTCAATTTTCTCGGTTGGGTTTTAAAGCTGCTGGATATTACATTTGATGCATCAATATAATCCTGAAATAATAAGTAAACAAAAAATTACAAAAATGTTTCACAAACTTCAATATGTTGTTGTTACCTTTGTAGAACGTGCATTAGCCTCATTTCCACGGGGTAAGTCATGAAACATCTCGTTTTCACATAATACCGACATTTCCTTGGAATTTCTTGAACAAATTTCAGTCACACTCACAATTTGTTCAATTTTCTTACTCTGAAGGTCCGTCCTGGCGAACTGTGGTGATCGCTTAATCACATCTTTCTCCGCTGTTCGTGAACTGAATGACTGTTGCAGTTGATTGACGACATTGATATATTTTTTATCCTCCTCCGTTAAGTAAGTTTTCTGCAGTTTGCGTAAAAGATTCTTATACTTATATTCGAATTCAAATTCCTCAAAAATAACATCCTGAACGACTCTCACTTTCTTTTCTCTGAGAGATGAATTAATGAAATCGCAGGGGGTAGACTCGCAGTATGGTTTTACTATAGGAGAATCTGGTCTTGGTGATATGTTACTTGACAGTTCACGTTGAATTTTTTTACTCGATAATTCACTTGGAATATAATTCAAGTTCTTGGATGTTTGAAACGAATTAATGGAAAAAGAGGAGCCAGACTCGCAATATGATTTTATTAACGGAGAATCCGGTCTTGTTGGCATGTTACTCAACAATTCACGTAGAATTTTTTTACTTGATGATTCACTTGCAATGCAATTAAAGTTCTTGGATGATTTAGGTTGAATATTAAAAGTCACTCTTTTGGTGCTTTTAGCAATATTGTTAATTCTCTGGGTACGAACTGCAGAATTGTTTGCTGTTGAAGATTGAGTAGATAATCCTATAAACAATGTTTAATTATTATGACGGATAGTTCAGAAATAATCAGCAAAAAACTCACCGTACGCACAGTCTCCATACATAGCTTCTAAAAAGGATTGTTCGTCCATTTGAATAGGTTTTGGTCTTGCCTAAAGAGAAAAATATAAGTCAAATATGAGTGCTTACAATGTAAATAAGTTGTACTTACGAAATTCATAGCTGATTTCAATTATCGACTCCAAATATCACTACCGAAAACAGATATTAGCACAATGTGAAAACCACGATGGTATCTGAATAAGTAATGATCTATTACAGGCATACGCTTTATAAGTAATTTCGCAAAGTTGCCCTTCGGGAGTGGGGTTTATTAGGGGCAGGTATTTAAAGAGTATTCATAAATTTCTTTACGCAATTCCATTATATTAGGGATAATTAGGGTATACCTCGGAACTGAACTAATTTAAATAAAAATAAAAGACTTGTGTCACACCGTCCTGGCAATTCACAATTACAATACAAGAATGTTGTAATTGATATAATAAAAAAATTAAGTCACAAGCCGATACATTATATACCTGAAATTAAACTTACAATATTCCGGAAGGTAATAAAATAATTTTGACGGTATCTTCAAATACTTGCAAGTACATTCCCACTATAAACAAAATAATAAGGGAATTTATTGTCGCCTTGATAATGTTTTTGCCGCTAGTAGATAAATGTATACAGGGTGCCGCAAAAGAATTGCCCCGGCTTAAAATATATCTAATTGGTAGTTTAACATTTTCTTTCGATAAATACTTCAGAATACCACAAAGGCAATTTTTATACTAAAACTATTTATATACTATATATATATATATATATATATATATATATATATATATATATATATATATATATATATATATATATATATATATAATACTGTACACCATGCTCTAGGAACTAACAATTCCTGGTTCAAAACTCCCAGTAAAAACAGTAGACCCATAAGCTTATAAGCAATCATGACTCGTGCAAGTAATAACAATAATACCCCAGGTGGTAACCAGTCCACTCGTCGACAGACGGCGACCGAGTTCTCGGATTCTGGACGTTCAGGATTTCAAAAAAAGTCCTACAAGAGCTTTCCTACAAATTTTCACATAAAAGTCCTACATACATTGGCAACTTCAACATAAACACGCTAATCCAACCAGGAAAACTTCACAACCTAACCTCAGAACATAACAGACAAGAGACACCTGTACTTGCCCTACAAGAAACACGCAATACAGATGAGGACAGACAAACGAGTGGCCCAGGGTGCTCCGCTTCTGGGCATGGCCGTTGTGGTACACAAAGGTATAGCTAACTCTATTAAGGAAATCACCCCCTTAAACAATAGACTAATGACAATGACAAGACTAATGGCATACAGTGCGCCTATAAAATATACACCATGATCAACGTACATGCCCCCACAAACGGGGACAACAAGAAAGATCCCCAAGTCTACAGAGAAAATCTGGGTAACACTAGAAAAGAGAATGGCAAAGGTTCCAAAGGATGACATCAAAATTTTACTGGGCGACTTTAACGCACAATTTGGTAAAAAAAATCCATCAGAAAACCGTAGGCAAATTCCTCGGTTACAAATTCACTAACAAGAATAGCATAAGACTCATCGAACTATGGTAACAGAATAACCTGAAGATCATGTCAACATCACTCAAAAAATCTCCACGAAAAAGAAGACATGGAGATCGCAATGGACAATAGGTTGGTGAATTCCAGATAGACCACGTTGCGATCTCATACCCACAACAAGGACAGATCCATGATATTCAAGTCCGCAAGGGCGTAAACATCGACTCAGACCACTACCTAATACTAACCAAAGTGAAGTTCAACCCAACGAGAATTCATCAGAAGAATGCACAGCTACAGAAATTCGACACGAAAAAGATCAAGGAATCCAATATAACAGAGGAATGGGATAAGAAACAGGCAGGGAAACATTCCACAAAAAAATGACACTAAAAGCACATGAATTGATCCCATTAAAAAAGAACAAAAAACACCCTTGATGGGACTCAGAATACAAAAGTGCATTGCAGCGACGCAAACGAGCATTTCAGGAGTACAACAGTAAAAAATCCCCAGAAAGACAACATCTTTTTAACGAGACTAGAAAAAAAAGCAAAAGTTAGCTGACAAACTAAGACGAAGTACATGAACGAACAACTAGACCCCATAGAGGAGAATTTCCGCAATTATAACACGAGATACCTTTATAGGACTTCGACAAGGGAAATCCGTGGGTACGCACAACAAAATATTTGCTTTGGAAAACTGAATGGGAGATTAACGCTAACCAATTAGGAAAATTGTTAAGGGCTGGCACACTATTTCTCTGATCTTCTCAATTACCCCAAACGCGACACAAGATTCCTCAAGGCAAATTGTATCTATACCCACTCAGAATCACCACCACCAACACAGGAAGATATCAACAGGCACATACAAAAATGAAGAATAGCAGGACATCCATTGAAGATGGTATCACCGCGAAAATATTGAAAAACCTTGGATCAAACTCACTGCGGGAACTCACCCAAATTATCACGCAACTTACAAACATGTGGCAAACAGAAAAATTACCAAATGAATGGAAATGTGCTCTTATACACCCGCTGCACAAGAAAGGAGACAGAACAGATGTGAACAACTACAGAGGAATACTACAAGTCACTTAAAAAATCCTCTCAGCATGCCTTCTCCAGAGAACACAAGAACAACTAGAACATAAAATTGGCGAGAACCAGGCAGACTTTCGCCCTAGTCGTTCATGCACTGAACACATTTTTAACATAAAAACAATACTGAAATACAAAGCTATCACAAACGTCTCAATCATCTGCACGTTCGTGGACTTCAAGAAAGCATACGACTGCATCGATCCAAAATCTCTGCTACATCATAGAAGAACAAGAACTTGACCCCAAAACACTATGATTGATCAAGCAGACACTGACCGACACAGTATCTAAAGTGAAATTTATGGGAGAAATTCCCGAACTCTTCTTGATTAAAACCGGTGTACACCAAGGAGATGGGTTATCCAACCAAACCTGGTCCAGGACAAAGTCATAAGGGAATGGGAAAAGGAACCGAAAAATCAAGGACACTGGAAACCAATACGACTCGGACGAACAAAAACAATATAGAAATCTCATGCCTAACCTTCGCGGACGACATAGCCATACTCGCAGACAATGAAACAACGGCAACCAAACAGATAGAAGTCCTCAAGGAATGTGCAGAGATAGTTGGCCTACAAAACTTTTTTCAAAAAACCGAATTATTTTGCTCAAAATTAGATGTCCAAAATTTTAACACCAAATACGGCAAGATAAAAAGGGTCACACATTTCAAATGCCTGGGCGAGATCCTCAAACTCACCAGAGGAGAGAATATAGCACAGAAGACTCGATTACAGAAGATGAAGAGGGCATAAGGCAAGACACACAATATCTACAATAAGAAATGTATATCCACACACACAAAAATAAGACACTACAACACAGTAATCAAAACCAGAGGTACTATACCCAAGCGGGACACTTACACTCCACACAAAAAGTGGCATAGAGAACATACTACAAGAAAAACGCCAAATTATAAGAAAAATTCTCAGCCCAAAACTAACACAGGAAGAATACAGTTTATATTCTACGAAGGCCAGAGAAGGAATGTCCAACGTAGCGGAGGACATAAGAAAAAGAAGGTTGAAATTCTATGGACATATCAGTAGACTCCCACCAACAAGACTCATAAACAAAATTCTTACATACATACAAGGGTTCAAGTCAACAGTACCATGGATCGCACAAGTCAGAACTGATCTGGGAAGGGTACAAATGGATCCGACAGAGATTGAGGACAGAAGCAAGTACAGAAACAAAATACATATGTCGAACGTCGCATCAGAGGGCGAAGTTTCAAGAAGATCAAGGACAAGGTGGACGGAGGAGAGAAAGAGGATTTACGAAGGGAGGATGAGAGAGGTATGGAATATCGGAAAGAATATTCAATAATGAGTCGTAATGCTTTGCGTGATCAACCGGGTCTATACGCACCTAATAATATATATATATATATATATATATATATATATATATATATATATATATATATATATATATATATATATATATATATATTAAATAATATATATATATATATATATATATATATATATATATATATATATATTATATATATATATATATATATATATAATATATATAATATATATATATATAATATATATATAATATATATATATTATATAATATATATATATATATATATATATATATATATATATATATATATTATAATATATATATATATATATATATATATACGGGATGTACTGAAAGGAATATGACTTTGGTAAATTTAACCAGCGATTCTTTACATTATTTTGAACAAAAAGTTTCCTTAAAATATGTACCGAAAATGGAAACAATTTCCGCCGGAAAATGTATTGTAAGTTCCTAACAATTATAAATCTAACATATAAAACAATTTGAATCTCTATTGCGCGAACTATTGTTCCCCAACATTAAAGAAAATATATAGCATTGTTGTTTGAAAAAAAATCCTGAAGGCGATATGCCGTTTTGTCAGATATTCATAAAAGTTTAAAAAATATTCAACGATATCAGGTAAATATTTAAAATTTGGTGTACAGTAATGACAATAATTTTCAATAAATTATTCCACTACCGCTATTATATTGAATACAATGATTGCTGAGCCCCTGTCATTCATTTAGGCCTTCGCTATCATAAAATCTATCCTAAATTATTTTACTAACCAAGCAAATACGAATTTTATTTATATTATAATAGATGTAAAACGTAACAATATCATTATACTATCGAAACCTAGGGATGAGGAAACAAGCTGACTTGATTAATGGATTCCGGGTAGAAAAATTATTAATCCCTAGAAAGGCGCTATTCACGACATCGATGAGATATGATAGACATTTACTGATGTCTAAGGTAGAAGATCGAGGAGTTAATATTTGACTAATGCCTATATAGTTGGCTATACAACAAGTGAATTTACATTAAATAATTTACTAAATTAATTGATGTAAGTTGCAAGGTTTAGAATTTAATTGTAAACAGTGTTAAACATTACTTAAAATAACACCTGGGGAAAAGTTCTTGTGTGAAAAGACGGGTTACTAAACCAATTTCAACATTTTATATATTTGTATTATTTGGGTTGAACTAGTAGGTGGAAATTACATGCGATGTGAGAAAATATTACATTGTTTTCACAAGTTCCGTCAGTAGTTCCAATCCAAACCGAACCAATCCCCCCCCCCCCCTAACTTTTGAACTGGAAACATAAAACAACGTTGTTTTTATTTTGACACTTATCATTTCATTTTTTAAAAATCAATAAAGTTCAATATTAGCACAGGGTATACCTATAAAAGATAAATATTAATTTTTTTTCTGATAGAAATCGCACAGAAAGTCAGTCAGTTAAGATGTGTATATTCGAAGTTATTTTGGGCTTACATTTAGAAAAAAAATACTAATTTAATAGAAAACAATAAGTTTTATTCGATACTAACAAAATGATGAAAGTAATATGTAATACTAAATAAATGGAAAGACTAAAATAAATACTCCAAATGAGCACCTCCTTTTTGCTGACAGTTCAATATCCTGTTATAAACCTCTTCTCTTACGTGTTCAAAAGTTTTCGCAGAAATTAACCTACATTGTTATGTAATTCTCTGCTTCAAAATTTCTATGTTATTAGGTTGCATAACGTATACCTTACATTTTAATTACCCTCATAAAAAGAATAATTTAGATAAACTCTAATATTTTTTTCCTTTATTTGGGTTTTTCGCCACTATCTAAAACTCAAAAAATATCAAAAATACCTGTTCTTATGTAAAGAAAGAATCACTGGGTAAAAACAAAAAACCCAACCAGAGACAAATTTCTCAGTGATTCTCTTTTGTAATAAATTTGCATAAGGAACAAAATTTTAAAGATAACTTTTAACGTTAACGTTTCGGAGGGTCCTCTCCCCCCGTTTTCAAAACTAAACTAAAAAATAAATTATATTAATTTGTAATATATAAAGTAACGAGTGAGAGTAAATTTATTTATTTTTGTGTATGTCAACGATACTTTCATTGACAACAATAGATTTTCATGACAGTGACATACTACCAAAAAAAAAATATATATATATATATATATATATATATATATATATATATATATATATATATATATATATATATATATATATATATATATATATATATATATATATATATATATAAGTAATGTTTACTGTGTGATTGTTTATTCTACTGATTGTGTATTCAAATATTTAAATGTGTTTAATTGTATTCTTTAGAATCGGAAACCATATTGAATTTAAATCTACCGAAGGCATAGCAATACAGTTATTTTTATTTAAATTAATTATAGCGGTTTCTTTTAATCTTCTGTATTTTGTTACCGATTCTTTTAATACCGTTTTGGAATTATTCCAATTGATTTTATGATCCGATTCCCATGCGTGTTGACAAATTCTAGATTTATTAAAATCGCCCTTTCTAAAGTTTTTATACTCTTTTATTCTAACATCTAACGCTCTAGAGTCTCACCTATATAGAATTTGCCACATTCGCAGGGCATTTTATAAACCACATTTTTGGTATTTTGTTGTATACTGTTTGGTTTAGTCTTTGTTAATAGAGATCTAAGAGTATTTTTTGTTTTAAATATCGTTCTTATGTTGTATTTATTTCCTACTCTTTTAATTGTGTCAGAAATACCGTAGATATAAGGAATTGTGACGTTAATTGTTTGAAAGTTATGATTATGGTTATTAATAACTTGTCTGTTTTGTATAGTATCAAAATTTTGAAACGATCTACAAAATTGTTTGGGTAACTGTTTCTTTATTAAAATGTCTTTTATGTGATTTGTTTCTTTTTGTAGTGTATCATTGTCGGTACAAACAAGTTTTGCTCTGTCATATAAACTTTTAATTACTCCTATTTTAACCGATTTTGAGTGATTTGAAAAGAAATTGAGATACCTATCTGTGTTTGTCGTTTTTCTGTAAACTGTAGTTTTTAATGTGTTGTTTTGTTCTCCATCCCTAAAGTAAACTTAATTGTAGGCTCTCGAGAATTTATATCTTGTAAAAAATATTTAGATCGTTAATGCTCTGTTTCCATATAGCAATCCATTTTTTTCTTGAATATTTTATCAACCGATGAAGCTTATTTCACAAAGAAATGAATGGTGAAGAGGTTGAATAGTTAGTTTAATAAAATAATTCATAATGTGCTTCTCCTTATGACGTGAATCGTGTAAAACGTATGGGGGTGTGAAAAATTAGTTCTAGTCGTTTGAACTTTGACACTAAATGACAATAATGTGGAATTTTTCTTTTTTTATAGTAAAATAAAATATACCAAATTTACACTCAAACGAATGGAAAGATTGATTCTACAAAAAAGCTTGATTCCACCCGATCGAAAGACACACGACGATACTACGTTGTTAATTATTAAAAAAACTTCTGATCTGTTTTCCACGGAAATGGTTGCGTGGTGCCACAAAAATGGTTGCGTGGTGCCTTACACTCTGTATATTTTGTACGTTGTGGCTAAAAACTATAGAACAGTTTTACATATCAATCATAAATGTTGCATGTAAACTTTTTTTGTTAATAGTTCTTAATTTTTCCTTAAAAAAACACTTTTAATTTGGGAAGAAGGTAAAGAATGGTTTATTCAACGTATGCGCCATCGCTAGCTACACATTTTTTCCATCTTCCTGGCAATTTATAGATGTTCTTCCAGAAAAACTGTATATCTTTTGAGGTGGTCCGGTCATCAAGACATTTTTCGACATCACCGTAATGGTTAAATTTGTATTACGGAAAGTGCGTGAGACATGAATGAGAACAAACGGTAATGGGAAGGGGCCAAGTCTGGTGGGTACAGAGGATGGGGCATCCTAACCAAGTACAGAAATGTTGTCTCTGACCACTTTCGCTGTGTGTGATGGGGCGTTATCGTACTGCAAAATCACTTTTTCGTGTCTTATAGCTCATTCTGGTCGCTATTCGATCAATGCATGGTTTAAATTAATCATTTGTTGACGGTTGCGAACGATATTAACTGTTTCACCTGATTTAGAAGCTAATGGTACACGACACACTTCTGATCCCACCAAAAGCACAGCATTGTTGCGATTCGGTCTTGCGGTCCATGTTAATGCTTTTCCTGGGTCAACCCATGATTTTCTGCGATTTGAGTTCTTGAAAGATATCCTTTTTTCGTCTCCAGTCACGATCCAATGCAAAAAAAGTCTGTCTTTCAAGTCAACCACACCGTTTTTCACTTTTCCATCTGACTGTCGTTCAGCTCATGTGACACCCATTTTGCAGCCATTATTAAACAACATTAACCTCTCTGCCATTTGTTGCTGAGTTTGCATATCGTCTTCTTCCAACAACGCTTGCAATTTGGCATCTTCAATTTTTATTTGGTTCTCCTGGGAGTTCTTTGTTTTTCAAATCGAAATCGCCACCTTTGAATCGTCGAAAACCAACGCCCACAAGCGCCTTGCTTTGGGACTTATACGATGGTTTTCACTCACATTTTTTCTTTTGAATGAGCAGGAAAAGCAATACATGTGGCAAATGCTGTTTATTTGGCTCGAAACTCAACATTTTTAAAACACGAAAAAAATAAGACACTAACTCAAAATCGTTTAAACATCAATGACGTTTAAAGCACTATCGTAGCAACAAAATACCATAGAATGTTTCTGGGAATTAAGAGAAAGGTAACTAAAGGTAAAACATTAATAAAATCTGTCAACTAGGCACTGTACATAAAAATATATTTCTGACCAATAGTTGAATATAGTGAATTATGATTCAATAAAAACCTTTGAATATAAAACTACAGGAAGGAGCATATAATCCTATGAGTGGGACCGGAATGGTAGGTATATATGGCCGACTACTGTTTCCGGTTTAGCAGTGGCGTAGGGCAATATGAATAAAAACAAGAAAGTGATAAAAGTTTACAGTTATTTAAAACAATAAATTATTGTATAATTATTGCTACTGTAAACATTTAAATTAATTTTAAAAAGGCTAGTTTTTTCAAAGAGTAAAGTGCCTTTTATGGATCAATACGACAAAAAGTTATTAAGAAATTGGAATCTTCCAATTTTCAAAAATTGGTTAGGTAATCAGTGACTTCTTACACTGAGTTAATGTGCATATTTAAATTTTTTTATATATATATTTTATATATATATAAATATATATATATATATATATATATATATATATATATATATATATATATATATATATATATATATATAAATATATATGTATATATATATATATATATATATATATATATATATATATATATATATATATATATATATATATAAATATATATATATATATATATATATATATATATATATATATATATATATATATATATATATATATATTATCATCATCAGCCTGTATCGATCCACTGTAGGATGAAGGCCTCTTCAGCATGCTTCCAACTTTCACGGCCCCGGGCTTTCCTCTGCCACTCGGGTCCAATATACTTAACGATGTCATCAATCCATCGTGCTTTCGGTCTTCTTCGCAGGCGTTTGCGATCAAGCGGTATCCACTCCAGGATTGCCTTGGTCCATCTGTCGTCCCATCGCCTCGTTATATGGCCTGCCCATCTCCATTTCAATTGCTTTACTCTGCCAATGATGTCACAGACTTTTGTTTGTTCCCTGATCCATGCGCAGGACTGTCTGTCTCGTCTTGTAATGCCAAGCATACATCTTTCCATTCCCCTCTGTGCCACCCGAAGTTTTTTAATTGATTGCGAGTGTGACATGTGAGTGTCTTCCGTATGTCATAACGGGTAGAACGCACTGATCGAAGACTTTTCTTTTCAGGCAAAGTGGGAGTCTGCTCTTAAACACTATGTTGAGCCTACCAAATGCCTGCCAGTCACATTTAAGACGCCGTTCCACCTCCCGGGCGGTATTCCCCTCCATTGAAATCCTCTGCCCAAGATATATAAAGCTGTTCACAATCTCTAAATCCCTTCCTAAAGCTGAAATTCTTCTGTCCTGAGCGAAGTTATTGAACATAACCTGACTCTTTTTCAGGTTTATTTTCAAGCCAAATGGTTCGCCAGCCCTTTGCAGTTCTTGTGTGCGTCTTTGCAGCTCCTCTGGGTCTTGAGAAATGAGAGTAATATCATCTGCAAATCTAAGATGGTTTAAGTTTGCATCATTGATCTTTACACCACCCTGTTCCCAATCCAGTTTACGGAATACTTCTTCCAGCCTAGAAAAGAATAGGCGATATTGCGTCACCCTGCCGTACACCTCGTTCTATATTAATTCCCACTTCAAGATCATCAAGGTTAATTGTGGCTGTAGCTCCATCATATAACGATTCTAATAGGTTTACATAGGCTCTCTCTACTTGGCTAAGCAGTGCATCCATTATCGCATGCTTTGAGATGGAATCAAATGTTTTTCGTAGTCGATTAAAGACAAGCACAGTGGCATGGTGTATTCGTTGTTCCTTTCTCTGACCTGCTGTACAACCTTGATGTGATCCATTGTATTGAACCTACTTCTGAATCCTGCTTGTTCTCTTGGTTGTGCGTCATTCAGATTTTTTAATATTCTTTTAGAAATTATCTTAGTGAAAACTTTGTACATTACTGATAGGAGGCTTATTGGACGATAGTTCTTTAAATCTTCCAGTGCTCCTTTTTTATGAAAAGGGATCACTTCTGCATTTTTCCATAATATATATATATATATATATATATATATATATATATATATATATATATATATATATATATATATATATTTGTAAATGAAATAAAAAGCGGTAATATTCACTACATTATTTATTATTGAAATACATATATCCTTTCTGTATTTAGTTGTTCAGTGTTTAATGTCCCTTAAACAAAATTAACTTTGAATATGTTCTACAATTTTGTTCATCTACTACACCGTTTTTGCAAAAATTATTCATTCTTGTAGGGTAAATAGTCACTAAATAAACTAAAGTGTTAGATATACAGATCGAGACCAAACTTATTTTTCATAACAACTAAAAAAACTAACTTTCAAGAGTAAATGCTATGAAATTGTAAATGAAATAAAAAGCGGTAATATTCACTACATTATTTATTATTGAAATACATATATCCTTTCTGTATTTAGTTGTTCAGTGTTTAATGTCCCTTAAACAAAATTAACTTTGAATATGTTCTACAATTTTGTTCATCTACTACACCGTTTTTGCAAAAATTATTCATTCTTGTAGGGTAAATAGTCACTAAATAAACTAAAGTGTTAGATATACAGATCGAGACCAAACTTATTTTTCATAACAACTAAAAAAACTAACTTTCAAGAGTAAATGCTATGAAAGATGTTTATCAAAATGATAAAATAAAATATTGTGTTCTTCTATTTGGAATCTTTGGGAAATCTTTAAAAAATATGAACAGGTTTAGTAACATGAAATCCAAATCATAATGGAAGTAACATTTACATTTATTAGTGTAATAATTTCTGAAAAAGATTATAAAAAAAGACAACACTCTTTATGATTAGTTATATTTTATAGATTATATGAGTAAAGTAACATATTTTATATCGATCAAACAAAAACTAAAAAATTATCTGAATTTTTAGGGCCCAGTATCTCAGAAAACTAAACATTTCAGAGCATACCTTAAAAAATTAAGTTAACTAATACAGTCTACAATAAAAATATAAAATATAAAATTATAATTGTTCTAGAGATGATTAAATAGAATAACCCGAGCCCTAAACTACGGACCTTGTTTCCAGCGCATCTCTTAAAATAATTAAGAATTATTAACCACCACACCTGGTAAAAATAATCTATTCCCTATTAAAAGTGGGTAAATTTCGAACGACCGGCCAAATTCCAACTTTAAATGCGGAACAGTTTGGTATCAGTCATAAAATTCCAGTTAGTTCGAGTTGACTTGAACGTTGCGAAACTGAAATCGACTAGGAACTTTTCCAATTAATTGGTTATGAATGAGGTTCGGGCTTGCCATATGAGTTTGGCCCGTTTATTACCGCTCACTTCTCCCCATAATTTGTCGCTCTCCTTAATCGAAAACTTTCCTCCTGATTACGTTCTTGCACGGAATCTTTAAAAAGCTAGTTTATGGTTATGTGTGTCTTACCTTTATCCAATAGAAAATGTTTGTAAAAATAAAAATTATCTTCTAATATGTTCACTAAGTGCATAGAATCCTCTTTGCATTTACATATTTTGTATAAAATTGATTTTGCTTTATTATTTTTGAAAAACTATATATATATATATATATATATATATATATATATATATAGTTTTTCAAAAATAATAAAGCAAAATCAATTTTATACAAAATATGTAAATGCAAAGAGGATTCTATGCACTTAGTGAACATATTAGACGATAATTTTTATTTTTACAAACATTTTCTATTGGATAAAGGTAAGACACACATAACCATAAACTAGCTTTTTAAAGATTCCGTGCAAGAACGTAATCAGGAGGAAAGTTTTCGATTAAGGAGAGCGACAAATTATGGGGAGAAGTGAGCGGTAATAAACGGGCCAAACTCATATGGCAAGCCCGAACCTCATTCATAACCAATTAATTGGAAAAGTTCCTAGTCGATTTCAGTTTCGCAACGTTCAAGTCAACTCGAACTTAACTGGAATTTTATGACTGATACCAAACTGTTCCGCATTTAAAGTTGGAATTTGGTCGGTCGTTCGAAATTTACCCACTTTTAATAGGGAATAGATTATTTTTACCAGGTGTGGTGGTTAATAATTCTTAATTATTTTAAGAGATGCGCTGGAAACAAGGTCCGTAGTTTAGGGCTCGGGTTATTCTATTTAATCATCTTTAGAACAATTATAATTTTATATTTTATATTTTTTTTGTAGACTGTATTAGTTTATATCTTTGAATATAATCTAATAGGAAGGAGCCTTGCCTGTCTTAATGCACGTATAAACGGAGACGGAAACGGTCATGTTGAAACACCACAGATGACTTATTGTTTTGGAATTTTGGTAGTTGGTGTCAACAATTTAGAAGTTTATTAGCAGATTTGTGCAATTTTAGTGGGTTTTAATCAATAATAAGTGCCGAATAAGTGTACGGGAATCCTCTTTTTGTGTGTTCTAGTGTAAATACATTTTAATATTGATTATATTGATAATAAAAGCAATAATATCGGAACTAAGGTAAACGCATAAAATATGGTTAGTTGTACGTCTTGTGGTTGTTGCCTGACACAAAAAAATAAAAATTCAGGAGTAACATTTCATAGGTAAGTGCTTTTAATTGTAAATTTGTCAATTATTTAGAAATAAAAACGTATTTTGTTTCAATGACATAGTAAAATTGATTTAGGTAAAATAATATAATATAATGTTAAGAAATGTTAATAAATAATATATAATATATAATGTTATAAAATAATATAACGTTATTCAAGATAGTGATTCTTTTTTTCAATTGTTTTAAAATAAAACAATTTTTTGTTAATTGTTTGT
This sequence comes from Cosmopolites sordidus, assembly GCA_031761425.1. Lineage (NCBI taxonomy): Eukaryota > Metazoa > Arthropoda > Insecta > Coleoptera > Curculionidae > Cosmopolites > Cosmopolites sordidus. The sequence goes on from JARFXV010001138.1 coordinate 368,172, forward strand.
TAATAATAATATATAATGTTATAAAATAATATAATGTTATTCAAGATTCTTTTTTTTTTAACTTAATTTTTTAAGGTATGCTCTGAAATGTTTAGTTTTCTGAGATACTGGGCCCTAAAAATTCAGATAATTTTTTAGTTTTTGTTTGATCGATATAAAATATGTTACTTTACTCATATAATCTATAAAATATAACTAATCATAAAGAGTGTTATCTTTTTTTATAATCTTTTTCAGAAATTATTACACTAATAAATGTAAATGTTACTTCCATTATGTATATATATATATATATATATATATATATATATATATATATATATATATATATATATATATATATATATATATATATATATCTTGAAAACTATTTATCCCACAGCTTTGGGGGAAAAAAAATGTACTAAAAATGTCTGATGTACTAAAAATGTAGTAAAGTGATTCCTCTGTAGTTGTTCATATCTGTTCTGTCTCCCTTTTTGTGCAGGGGGTGGATAAGAGCACATTTCCATTCATCTGGTAATTTTTCTGTTTGCCAGATGTTCGTAATAATTTGCGTAAGTTCCTACAGTGAATTTGGTCCGAGCTTTTTCAATAGTCCCGCGGTGATACCTTATTCTTTATTTTGCGTATGTGCCTGTGGATTTCTTCATGTGTTGGTGGTGGTGATTCTGAGTGAGTTTGGATATATATATATATATATATATATATATATATATATATATATATATATATATATATATATATATATATATATATATATATATATATCTATATATATATATATATATATATATATATATATATATATATATATATATATATATATATATATATATATATATATACATATATATATATGAAAAACAGAAATTTTTTATCCGTACTTCCACGTACCTCTGCTCGTCTCAAATCAGTCGCCGTCACCATGCCGAGACAAGTACCTCCCAGGACCGGTTTCTGGCCTCACAGCCGTCATCAGCTGGACTCGAGCTCAAAGCAGTGAGACAGCTGAAACGAAACGAACAGAGCAAGACCAAGTCAACTGGTCATATCGATGGCGGGTCGCAATCTCAATGAAACTCGCGCCATCCTACGGTGAATGTTCGCGGCAGTCAAAAACTACGCGACACTTTCTTCCCACAACCTTAGATGTAGGTATAAGGTTTGCTCAAAAGATAGCATAGTGGGGCCGTGGAGAGAGATATTTGAAAAACAGAAATTTTACCATATATATATATATATATATATATATATATATATATATATATATATATATATATATATATATATATAAATCATATATCATATACAGGGTGCTAATAAACGTGCGGCAAAAATGCAAGGAGTTATTCCTTGTCCTATTCTAAGAGTATTTTGTCCTATGATGATTTTTGAAAAACCCCTTTGTTTCGAAGATACAGGACATAGAAAGGCACAACGAATACACCATGCCATTGTGCTTGGCTTTTATCGACTACGAAATAGCATTTGACTCCACCTCTAAGCATGCAATATTGGATACACCGCTTAGCCAAGGGGTAGATAAAGCATATGAAAACCTAATAGGATCGATATATCATGAAGCTACAGCCTCAATTCACCTTGCTGATCTTGAAGTGGGAATTAATGTAAAACGAGGTGTACGGCAAGGTGACACAATATTGCCTCTTCTTTTCTCGACTGGCCTTGAAGAAGTATTCCGTAAACTGGATTGGGAACAGGATGGTGTAAAAATCAATGGTGCAAACTTAAACCATCTTAGATTTGCAGATGATATCGTTCTCCTTGGCTTTGGAAATAATCCTGAATAATCCTTTGGCTTGAAAATAATCCTGAAAAAGGATCAGGTTATGTTCAATAACTTCGCTCAGGATAGAAGAATTTCAGTTTTAGGAAGGGATTTAGAGATTGTGGACAGCTTTATATATATATATATATATATATATATATATATATATATATATATATATATATATATATATATATATATATATATATCTATATTGGGCAGAGGATTTCAATGGAGGGAAATACCGCCCGGGAGGTGGAACGGCGTGTTAAATGTGGCTGGCAGGCATTTGGTAGCCTCAACATAGTGTTTAAGAGCAGACTCCCACTTTGCCTGAAAAGAAAAGTCTTCGATCAGTGCATTCTACCCGTTATGACATACGGAAGTAAAACCTGGACACTCACATCGCAATTAATTCAAAAACTTCGGGCAGCACAGAGGGGAATGGAAAGATGTATGCTTGGCATTACAAGACGAGACAGAAAGTCCTGCGCACGGATCAGGGAACAAACAAAAGTCTGTGACATCATTGGAAGAGTAAAGCAATTGAAATGGAGATGGGCAGGACATATAGCGAGGCGATGGGACGACAGATGGACCAAGGCAATCCTGTAGTGGATACCGCTTGATCGCAAACGTCCGCGAAGAAGACCGAAAGCACGATGAATTGGTGACATCGTTAAGTAGATTGGATCATAGTGGCAGAGGGCCATAGGCAGGACCATAAAAGTTCATGAATGTGAATCATGCTGAAGGGGCGTTCATCCTGAAATGGATCGACACGAACTGATGATGATGAAGATATATATATATATATATATATATATATATATATATATATATATATATATATATATATATATATATATATATATATTATATATTAATATATATATATATATATATATATATATATATATATATATATATATATATATATAAACATTTCTGTTAGGTGTTTGACCGGAAATGAGCCCCAAATGAGTGTACTTGACACTCAACTACCGTTGTCTCATTGGACGCTGTCCAAAGAAATCTAATATTACATATATACGTCATTCGACGGGAACTCGGCTACAGTATAGGTTGCTGACTGTGGAAAGGTTGTGGAAAGACTGTGTATAGGTTGCGGACTGTGGTTGCTGAGGTGTCGGTACCCTGACGAGCCTGAACATCGAGAGGCGAAACATGTGCCCTCCAATTGCAGGGATGGGTGGGGCTCATACCCGGTCAAACACCTGACTAAAATGTTCATTTGGGCGGAGACGCAGGTTGCTGTGTGTTCCACATGGGATTATGAATCTAATTGTACATATATATATATATATATATATATATATATATATATATATATATATATATATATATATATATATATATATATATATATATATATATATGTATACACACATACATTGGTCAGACCAAACAATATCGAAAAACAGAATTATAACATTATGACAAGCATATAATTTGGCAATCGCTCAAAAAAGGATCCTGTTGATTGGTGCAAAGAAAAAACCCAAAAGTAAACAGCTGTCGACTGTATTCAAAATGAGCCAAATTTATAATTTTTAGGTAAAAGTAAAATAAAACTACATGAGTTCTGTTGAACAACATAACAACATGCTATGTTATTTCTTTTTAATTTCTTAATAAATGGCTGGCTGAGGTCATAGTTGCATCGAATTGACAGCCATCATCATCCTATGTCCAAAAGTTTGGAATATTTACAAATAGGATATCTACACCTACGATACTATAAAAATTGTGATGCGATATTTATTTTAGACCGATTTTAAATGAAAATAACAAAAACATTGCTTTGCTGATAACACAAGATGTTCAATTTTTGCCCATTCGGTTGATACACATTATTTCAGTTTTTTTTTAATTTTAAATCAACCCATTTAAAAATGCCTTGAAACACAACACATTTTAATAGATGAAGAGTATTTGCTTTGTTACAACAGGGCTTTAATAGAAATTATCGCTGGAATTGCAGGTTTCCTGAAGTGCTGTATAGAAAATTTATAAAAAATTCCTAGAGATAAATGATGAAATGGCAGAAATCGATGTACAACATCTGCATAAGACTGGCAGATATCAATGATAACTCGAAGAAATCGTCTAAAATTTACAAGGGGTATATCAAAAGAGCTTGTTAAAAAGGGGTAAATGCTTCACGACAATAGGCAGACTGAAAGCGGTATATTTTCATTGCAGAAGACCTTTTCCAAGACGCATTCGCAAACTAGGTCTCCAACAAAAAAATGTAAAATTGCAATGGGTTTGAGAAATGGTGGGTCATAAACCTAAAGGGAATAACTTGAAATCTCCGATGAAACGAGAGTTGGCTTGGTTTCTGATTTACGAAGAACAATAGCTTGGGGAGCTCGAGATTGACAAGCTCGATTAAATAACATATCCAATTTGAAGATGGAAGCGTGATGTTTTGGAGTGGTATTATGAGGGATGCACGAATACCTCTACTGGTCCTAGAGACAAGAGTCACTGGTGCTGTGTACATCGAGGAAGTTTTAAATTTTGTTGTACGTCTGTTCCGAGGTGCAGTGGACAACAGGTTTATTTTCATGGATGACAACGCATCTTCTCATCAAGAGGAGGGAATAACCAAGTTAGGATAGCCAGCAAATTCCCCAGTCATGAATGTCATTGTACACTCTTGGGACATTTTGAAAACACTCATCAAGAAACGAAACAATCCTCCTCTTACCCCGCGAGAACTAAAAGATGCTGCTCGTGAAGAATAGGAGAGAATTCTACATGCCCAAATTGATCATTTAATCGACAGCATGCCAAATCGCCTACACGCATCCATACAGACCGATGGAGGAACTACGATTTATTAGTTTTATTGAAAGTGGTTCCGTTTATCTTAAAATTGCTTTTGAAGACAATTGGTACATTGTAATCTTTTGACCCCAAAATAATAAATCAATTTTACACACATTGGTCATTTGTTTTCGAGTTTTATTTGGTACTAGTAAGAGCTGTAATAAAATGATGATTACGTAAACGTATAAAAGAAAACCTTAATATCAAAAATTATTCCAACCTTTTGGACAAATGTGTATTTACAAATATAAGAGAGAATTAAAAAAACTTTCAACAGTATTAAAGTAAAAAACAAAGAATAATTTAAAGGGCTGGCGAACCTTATTGACTATGTTATATCTCTAGGAGAATGCGAGTAATTATTTACAGCTAAAACATTAAGGTGTTATTACAACTACTTACTGTTCTTCTATAGACTCATAGTCCAATTAAATAAGGAAAAATAACTCTAAATACATAATATGTATTTATACATTGTATTATATACTTGTATTTCGTTTGGCATTAATTACCTTTAAATTTAAACAGACCGTATAGTTCTCAGGAAATTCAATAAAATTACCACTCTTTCGTATTTTAATACCATGAATGTCAAAAAAAATATATTTCCAGATGTAAATAAGATTGAAAAAAATCTGATAAATTGATATAAATATACTTTATAATTGTCGTAAACTATAAAAATTAAAAGGCCGTCGGAAATATCCTTGGATAACCTCATAATAAATAAAGCACCCGTTTGTTTTTGAATTCTAATCAAAATCACCATCGACGGTGTCTTTATTCCGGCAATTCTCTTGCGTGTTTATGATTATGACATTTTTTTTTGTTCGTGAACATATATTACTTTATTTTCGTGTCAATAGACAATTAAAATTACCACTGTGAAAATGAGGGACAACAAGGGCTATTAACATATTCCACAACGTGTATTGTATAATGAAATTTTTATTGCTATTGTTTGTTATAGAACAAAAAAAATAATTGAATGTGATTTTCACGCACTTCGACTTATCAGCGAAAATGTTCTTGCGATGCATTTGTTCGATTATTGCTAGTTTTGTATTTTTGGAAAACCTTGAAACTTTGATGGATCGCATTTTTTTAAGATATTCAATTGAAATCTGAACCTTAAACTCAACTTACTACGAATTCACAAACAGGGTCAATTATCGATATTTTGCTTCGCGTTAGAGATATCGAAACAAGTTATTAGAAAAAGTCATTCAGAATATTATTCCAGCCTCACATGCCGAGTTTCATGGCAAAATTCGTATTTTAATTTTTTTATTATTTTAGTTTATACACAAAATACACAAAATAGTTTCTCTATCAACCAGTATACCGTTTATTCGAATACATTTTTCGGTTATTTTCCAATTCTGTTTAGGTAGCCGGCCGTGGTGGTCTGGTGGGTTAGTCGCCTTCCGGGCAATCCAAAGCTAGCTGGTTCGATTCCAGGGCTCGGATGGGTGTTTTTCTTTAATTCTTCTGTCCGTCTTACTTCCTACCCTATACACACATAATTATACACTCACATACACACACACACGCCCACACATATCCACACCTACATGTCTGTGATTGTTTCTAGGCAAAAGTGTAAAATCCGACAACGAATCACGCCAGTCACGCCTCAGTCACGCAAGTTAAAGACTGGGTAAGGCCGGATGCCCTCGGAGAAGTGTTATACGTTGATCACTCGCCAGTACGTAGGCTTCCTGATAGACTTATGGGTAGGTACATAACTATGGGTTTATAGCCTGAAGGGGTGCTGGCCTGGGTTTGTCTGTAGCTGATGACCGTGGTTCTGAACCCACGTTAAGCTGTAGTTGCTGATGCGCCTCTAACCCTAATGATTTTTTTGTTTAGCTACTAGATTATTTGAGAGGCATGAATTATTCTGGCACAAAGTTCATTTTAATTTCTGGGCCTTTTTTGTAGACTTTATTTTTTACCATTCCCCAAAAATAAAAATCTAGGGCTGTTATATCGGAGGCACAGTTCAAAAGGACTGTTTCTTCCTGTCCAGCGCATAGAAATGTTTTAGTTCAATTATTGATGAACAATCCTTGAATTGTGGATGGATCCACCATCTAGTTGCAAATACATATCATGTCACACATTAAGAGGAAGATTTTCAATTGGATCCCAAAATCCCAAAATTATACCATTAAACTACCTACCATTAAACCATTAAAGAAAAATAAACCAATTACTCGGTTTCCTAAAATCCCACACCAGACATTGACTTTCTGGGAATATTGGCCTTTACAATTTATAACCCAGTAAAGATTACCTACCTAATTTTTACCCAGTAAAAATTACCACAGTATCTAGAGTTTTGAGACGATACAACCCCATTAGTGGTAAATGTAGCCTCATCAGTAAACATAATCTTCTTCAGGAAATGTCTCTGTCATTTAAAAAATTACCTTCTCCCCAATAACAATAGCCTAACCTTTTATTATCATCACCTTCTTTCAATGTATGTAAGATTTATAGGACATGATTTTGTGACGAAAGAAACATCTGATTTTATCCTTGCTAATATTCAGTTGAGACGATACATCTCGAAGGCTCATGCATGGATTTGCTTGATTTGTCGCCAATATATAGTTTTCCTCAGGATGCGAGTGTATTCGACGAGGTTGAGCTTTTTGATGGAATTTAATAACACTGCCAGTTTCATTGAAAAGATAATTTACACCGGCTGCTTGTCTATGAGTAATGGGAGCACGTTAGGGATGTCTGATGTTAAACTCTGCAGCAACTTCACAGCTGCCACTAATGGCATTTTAATTATGTGTGTGTCAGTTATGAGTGTCAGGAGTCAAAAAGAGCGGACTTCAGTTTTTATGTGTCTTAAAAATAAATACAATATTCGGCTGATATCTCTATATATATATATATATATATATATATATATATATATATATATATATATATATATATATATATATATATATATATATATATATATATATATATATATACATGTAATGTTTGGAAAATGTGCCGTTTTATTACGCAAATTTGCGGTCATCTCATGCTACTCAACGAGCAATTCAGACCCATCGTGGAATTCGTCGTGATGGTCTTTCTGAACAGGCTATTGATCGTGTTATTAGAAAATTTGAAACGCCTCGGTTGAGGCGTTGTCATTTCAGAGTTAGACCTTTCGCCAATAACAACATGGCGAATTTTGGGGTTGTACTTAGACCTGCATCCGTAGATGAACTGACACAAGAATTGAAGCCAACCGACCATCGTATTCGTTGTGCATTTGCCAATTGGGCCCTCCAAATGACGGAAGTCGACAACGAATTTCATTGCAAAATCATCTTCTCCGATAAGGCTCATTTCTGGCTTAATGGTTTTATCAATTAACAATATTGTCGGTATTGGTGCAAATCTAATCCACACGTGATACATCAGTAAAAACCGGATTTTATGCATTTTACATATATATGCAAATTCTGCATATTTTGTGATTTTAAAGGAAAAATACATATTTTAGGAACTATTGCATATCTAAGCATATTTTGGGATTTCTGTATTCTTTTCTTACGTTTTATGGTCGCACGGCGCCGTGTCTGGGCGGTCCCGGTCTGCAGATTGGGCTTTCCCTAATGGGGCAATAAAATAAAATAAGTACAAAAACTTCTTTTTTTATTTATTTTCTCATATTTGTTACTGTTTGCAAAGTTTACAGACTGGTGCCAGTCTAAATTCGTTGCTCGAAGTGCCGATGCCTAGTGACTTAACTTATATTTATTCTGTAAACTTTGCTGTTTGTCAGTATTATTCAGGTTGTCGTTTGTTGTACTCGCAGTTATTATTGTGCAGTTAGTAAGTGCAAACAAAGTGAAAGTGAAAGCAGTGATTATGTCTAAAATACTATGTACTTCTTGGATTAAGCCTTACCCAGAACTTGATTTGGACGGCGACCAGGTTTTTTGCAAATCTTGTTCAAAAATTGTTTCCTGCTCAAAGAAATTTCAAATAGACCAACATATTAAGACGCCGTCTCACGTAGCTAAGGTCAGAAACATGAAGAAGTCTAGGTCCATACAGTCAACGCTGAAGCAGTCATTTGAGATTTTTAAAAACGGAAACCATGACCAGTCAGAATTTAACGTAGATCTATGTAAAACGTTCTTGGCTGCTAATATTCCTTAAACAAGTTAACCAACTCGCAAGTTAAGGCCTTTCTGCAAAAATATACAAAATTTAATGCTCCAGATGAATCAATATTAAGAAAAAACGTCGTTGGAAAGATATTTGGTACCATAAAAACACAGGTTTCAAGATTTTAAGGCAGGTCGTAGACATAATGTCAGGGAAAACTGTAAATAATTTAGCTATTGAGCCTGCCTTAGTTCCGAAATTAAAATTTTGCCCTATAACATCAGTAGATGTAGAAAGATCGTTTTCTTTGTATAAACATTTCCTTAGTGATAGACGCCACAATTTTCTAGTTCAGAACCTTGAAGCACACATTATAACTAGTGCGTTTTATAATTTTTCGAGTTAATCTTAATATTTAGTTTCATATAAAACATTGTATTAGGTGTTAACTGAATTAATAAAGTATATTATATTATAACTTGAATTTATCTTTATTCAATACTCAATCACCTAATTAAATGAAAAATGTAATTTAGGAAATCAAAATTTAGTTGCATATTCACTGCATATTTACGGATTTTTTTACATATATCCTGCATAAATTAAAAAAATATGTGCATATATATGCGCATATTCTTAAGGTTTTTGGTTGAATGTAATCCGGTCTTTATACATCAGAGTCCTTGGAATCCGCAAAACATCAAAGTTTGTTGTGGATTTTGGCATGGGGGAGTCATCGGTCCTTATTTATGTAAAATGGGAAAGAGCCACCCTTAACATCAATACCGAGCACTACAATTTGATGGAATCAATGCGGATGATCTTTATTTTCAACAGAATGGCGCATCACCGTATATTTCCCGAGTAAACATGGCCTTATTGTAAGCCAAGTTCGGCAACTCTTTAATTTTAAGAAACGGCACCATCGCTTGGCCGCTGCGATGATGCGATTTAACTCCTTTAGATTATTTTTTCTGGGGACTTGTACAAACACAGGTTTATAGAAATAAACCCGCAACTATTGGCCATTTGGAAACTGCAATTTGTCAAGCCATAGTCGCCATTCAACCCAAAATGTGCGCTAGGGTTATCGAAAATTGGTGCGAGAGTATCCGTATCTGCAAAATGAGCTGTGGTGGCCATTTAGGTGAAATCTTGTTCAAATGATAAATTGCATGTCTGAATCTCTTAAATAAAGTAATCGAAACCGATTTGAAGCAAAAAATGTTTGTTGTTTTATTTAATAATGAAGTTCTATCATTCTTATTGGTAGACCCTTTATAACAAGTCGCTCAGTCTTGTTAAAGTAAAACATTCTTTATATCCACATGTATGAGTCCAGGGCAAAGATATTCTTCACCATTGATAATAACACGACTTCCATTATCGTGTTTAAAAAAATAAGATTCTAATACTCCTTCAAGCCAAAAACCACATAAAACAGTGACTTTCCGAGGATGAAGAGGTTACTACTAAATCACTTGAAGATTTTCATCAACCCAAATCTTTCCAGTTATGTTTGTTCACAAACACATGAATCAAAAGTGGACTTCGTCAGAAAAGAATATTTTTTCCCCAAAATTGGGTCTCCAGAATGCATTTCACCAGACGAAGCCGAGGGAGACCTTTGAACGACATTATTTTCAGAAGTATAATGGCATTATTTCTACTATAATTTTTTATTTATGAACAAAAACATTACCTTATTAAGAAATAAAATAACTCGCAAATATTATGTGTATATTTTACAGAATACTATATAATCTAATAAATATAAATCAAAACATTTTCAATATACTGAATTCATTATTCCTTGGAATAGTGCCACTAATTCCATTCTAATTTATGTAAGAATTAATCCCAAAAGTTCCCAGCAAAATGTTACGATTTAGCCTGCTCTGTAGCCACGTATTAGTAACAAATCCAGCCTTTAGGCAGATCTAAATCTCGCTTGATAGTGGTATAAATTTTGTCCTCCCCGAAAATACCCAACCCTTAATTTTAACACTAATTAGATAATTCGTTCTCTATTAATTAAAATATTATCGTGCTTCGTTAACGAATAATTTTCAGGAATTAATATAAATAATACTGGGGAACATTAATTTTGTTGACTTGGATCTGTGACTTGTTTTTGACTAATTTTTTATCTTTGAATTAAAAAATATTCGCACTTTTTCTCTATCACGTCAAGTTTTTAAGCTACAGCATACCCCTCATTTTACCTTAAAAGTGTACATACGAAAGGAAATAAGGTGAGATCTGACCAAATAGATTAGAATATTTTATTAATACAGAGGTGTTAACATATTATTAAAAGTTAAATTGTGTTTATACAAAAAATAAATAAAAGATTCTTCTTATAGCTTTTCCTGAAGTGTTCAATTTGTGGACATTCTCGCTTGATGCTCCAACAGTAGTCAGCCATCTTGGTGGAATCGCTCGCCCTGTTCATCACTAACAGCACCAAGATTTTCTGGGAAGTTGGCAAGATGACTATGTAAGAAATGCAGTTTGATGCTCATGTTGCAACCAAGCTTTTTAAAGCTCTCCAAGAGCTGTTGAACAATTTTGACGTAATTCGGGGCTCGTGTATTTCGAGGAAAGTCTTTAACAATATTTTTAAAAGCCAACCAAGCATTGCTTTCAAGTTCGGTCATTGTTTCAGCGAAATTTTCATCTTTAACGAGTTGCCGAATCTGTGGACCATCAAACACACCAGCCTTTATCTTTTCATATCTTACAGGCTAGGGAATGCCGAAATGATATACTTAAAGCAGTCTCCTTCAATTGACAAAGCCTTAACAAATTACTTCATGAGACCTAGTTTTATATGCAAAGGCGGAAATACAATGTTTTTTCTGTCGACAAGTGGCTGATTTAAAATGTTTGTATCACCAGGTCTTAGGTCAGATCTTGCCGGCCAGTTCGATTGCACCCAATGCTTCTGACGAGCTCTGCTATCCTACATGCACAAAAACCAGGGATACTTGGTATACCCGCAATGCTGGCCAAAAAGGAAACAGATCATTTTAAGGTCAACATAGATGATCCATTGGTGCATGTTATATTACAAGTCAATGACTTTCTTTATGTCGCCATATTCTTCCCGCAAAGAAACTGAATGACCTATTGTTATTGAACCGTATAAATTTCCATTATGTAGGAGAACACACTTCAAGCTACGCTTTGAGCTATTTATAAACAATCGCCATTCAGTTGCATTATAGTTAGAAATGGCCAATTCTTTCATTAAACCTTCTACGTTCTGGCAATATACAAATCCGTCATTATTTCTGAAGTACTGCCTAAATTCACTTTCTCTGGATCGATAGTAAGTGACTTTAGCTCCTTTGTCAAGCAATTTTTTTTCGTGCAGTCTTGATGCTAATAATTCCGATGCTTTTTTGGATAGTCCCAAATCTCATGCTAAATCGTTTAATTCATGTTGATTGAATCCTTTGCGAACAGAATCATTGGAAACTTTGAATTCTTCGTCGGTGGAGTCACTTCGATCTTCACTTGATTCACATTCTTGTATTTCTAAAGAATTAGTCAAGTCATTTAGCCAGGCTATCAAAATGAAGCTGGGAATAGAAAAGTGTGCAGAATTGCACGTGGAAAAGGGAAAAATCCCCAATCTCAAAACCTTACATTAATGGACAATGTCACAACTATTCCAGTCCTACACCCACATGAAACCTATAAATATCTAGGATTCCAACAAGACCTCAATATAGATGAAAAAATAAATACACAAAAGATCAAAGATGAGTATTTTAACAGGATCAACAAAATTTTAAGAACATATTTAAACGCAAAAAACAAAGTAACTGCACTCAACACCTGGGCCGCTTCGATAATAACCTACACCTTCGGAATTTTAAACTGGTCCTCAACAGAAGTAAAAGCTCTGGATCGTAAGCTCCGCACTATGTTAATCAAGCATCGGATGTTGCATCGAAACTCTGCTATTGAGAGGTTGTATTTGTCTCGAGACACAGGCGACAGAGGAATGTCAGCTTCGAAGAAGTACAGCAAAAAGAAATAGACGGGTTAATAAAATATTTTCGGTCTAAAGATCTCCCATTTTTCAAAAACTTGATTGGATATGATGTGGCTCTTTTACCTCTAAATTTAGCTGTGGTACAGCCTATCTATAAAAATTATAAAGAAGAGCTAAAAAATTAGTGGCAAAGTAAACCCATGCATGGAAGGTTTTATAACAACCTCAATAAAGAAGACGCAGACCTCAGAGCAAGCAACACCTGTCTTATCTCTGGATATCTGGATATTCCCTGAAACAGAGGGAGCTTTAATGGTAATAAAAGATCAAGTGGGCCCTACTAGATATTACAAGAAACATATCATGAAATAACTCCTAAGCACAACAAAATACCGGCTATGCAACAAAGAAGAAGAAACTGTTCATTTCAGCTTGCACCTATTTAACTCCAACTGCTTACTTAAGCAGACATGACAACATAGGGAAAGTTATCCACTTAAAGATAGCTCAAAGAGCCGGCCTAGTAAACCAAGAGTTGCATCCTTATAAATATCAACCGCAACCCGTTATTGAAAACATCACAATAAAAATCTTATGGGATACATCTCTAATAACCGATCGTAGTGTGGTGCACAACAAGCCAGACATGGTGGTTGTGGATAAGGAAAACAAGATATGTCATATCATTGAAAATCTGAATAAGGCATATAAACAAAAAGTGCAAAAATACCAAGAACTAGCTGATGAAATTCGAGATATTTGGCATATGAAAAGAGTTACTGTTAAACCTTTCATAATATCCACGAATGGCCTAATGCATAAACTATCATTGTTACACTTAAATGATTTTCAAATAGAATACAATACCATAAATTGGATGCAGAAGGTAGTCATACTCGGAACAACAGCAATTATCCGTCGAATCCTTTCGACTTGACATCTAGTCGTCTTGAGCAATCCAACGACAAAAGGATAGACCACAGAAATGTGTGAAAAAAAATATATCAGGTCTTGTTTCAGCTGTATAAGTCATTACTGGTCGTACTACGCTTTTAAATATTTTTGTTTTGGTCTCGACTAAATTTATTTCTCAATATAGTATCATTGAGACATCCTGCTATCCTGTTCGAATTACTAATCTGATGTTTTACCTTTTCCTCGATTTTTCCGACGCTAGTTATTTTGATGCCCAGATATTCGACCTCCATCACTTGTTTTATTTGCTTATCTTCAACCACCAACTTCCACCTGGAGGGATCCTCTGTTATTACTACTGTTTTGGTTTTTTCGGTCGTGATTGACATATTATATTGTTTAAATGTTAGATAAAATTCATATAGCAGCCTTTGCAGCTCGTTCTCTGTTTTCGCTATTATTATGGCATCATCATCGACAATATTTTATTTGCATTATTATTATATTTATAATATTATTACTTTATCCATGACAATATTAAATAGAAGAGGACTTAAAAAGTCTCCTGGCGTATTCCTAATTCGTAATTAATTGGCTCTATATATTTTTCTGCTAATCTTGCTACTACCTTATTGTCTTTATATATCTTTTCAATTGTATTGATTAGATCCAACGTTCCTTTTATATAATAGCTTGTACTCTGTTGTATCATATATTTGTACTCTGTTAAAGGTTTTTTTCAAATCTTTCAAGCACAGGTAGCCGTAATGTTGTAGTGTACAGACATTTCCATCACCTGTTTCAGAATGAATACGGTATCGATGCACGTGCGTCCATTTCTAAATCCTTATTGCTCTTCTTCGAGTTATATTTTTTTATTAGATTTTATTATTATTTTCTTTGTTAGTTGTTAGTTAGTTTCATGTACAGTTTAGCAGATTTACACCTCTTTAGTCATTGGGCTCTTCCTTTTCTCCTTTCTTGTATATTAGTATAACTATCGCCGCTCTCCTTTCGTCCGGGATTCTATTCGATCTTATGACTCTATATACGGATGCTTTAAGCTGCTCAACCAGAGAGTACCCTCCATATTACAATAGCTCATTCAATATCTCTTGTTGACCAGGTTTACGATTTTTAAGTTTTCCCAGAGTTTCTATCAGATTTTCATCCGTTATAGTTGTTTCTTCAATGTTTGTCATATCGGGTACTCGTGGCTTTGTGGTACCCTGTTATTTTATATAATTACGTAAGATATTGCACGCATATTCCTTTATTTATATGTGTATACTCTATCAGTTCGTTCATCTCACTTCTTTGATGTCTTATGACTCTCCAAACCTGTTTTCGCTGACCATAAAAATCTGATTTTAACTTTTTTGTGTATCCTTCTCAATAAATGGGTTTCTGTTCTAATTCTCTTATATTCCAAATAAGGTTAGTTTGCCCTGATTGACCTATACTAAAGATATTTTTTATGGCGGCTTTTCTGTTTAATCTCCTCTGTGAATCATGACGTTTTCATTTTTCATTTCCTATTTTTATCGATACTACTGTCAGCTACTGTCGTTTTCATTTATTCCCTTCATCCTGATTTTGTCTTGCAACCTTCTCTGGTATAAATCTCTCATTGATTCTTCCTGCATTCTTTCTATTCTTAGTTTTGTTTCCAGTTCTTTCTTTTGATGTTGCTTAGAGTTTCTTACATTCCATCTTAGTTTACACTTTTGTTGTTCGTCTGGTCGTATACCCATTTTTCTGAGTGAACTTGGTCTTGTGAATGAACTCTTGGTGGTACTTTCAATTTTAAATGAAATCTGAAAGGAGTATTTGTTAGCATTGTGTATTATCACAATCATCGATCACCATCGAGACCTTATTAAAATATAATCAAATTGATTTCTGTAGTATACAGACGACAAATATAGTATTAAAATAATCCGATTTTTTTTCATCTTTATCTAGGAGCTGTTCTAGTTTATTTATTATTGTTCTTCAACTTCCGTTAATATTTTTTCTGGATATATTCCTCTTAATAACTTTTCCCCGCCATTTCTTTATCTGCTTTCTTTAACGCACAAGGTAACTCGATTATAAAATGTTTACAATTACCAACTGTTGTTCTATGCAGATATTTATAAGTCATTTGCCTTGATCTTTTTTGCTTTCCATTACGGCTATATTTCACACACCTTGGCTTTGAAATCTCAAAGTATGAATATAATTTTTTGACTTGGAATTTTATAGATGATTTTTTCAAGATTCCAATAAAATTCCTCTACTTTGTCTTCAGTTGATTGGCTTGTTTGAGCCTAAGCCTGTATGAGATTCAAGGTAAATTACTTGTAATTAATTTTTATTGCTATAATTATGTCCTTGACAGGATCAGATTATAAGCAGTTACACATTTGCTAGCATATTTCGTCAATAGGATTGAACACCGTTTAAACTCAGATTGTCGTGGCCTGAAAAGATTATTGTGCTACCATTTTGTGTTGTGAAGTGACCGACTAAAACCTCTCCAGTGAGTGTCGAATAAAGTGATCTTTATCCCGCATCGCTCAAGTTCCACTTTCACTGTGTGAGTTTTCTCTCCATCGAGCAGTCCTCGGACGTCCCATGTAAGGAATCTTTCAAATTGAGCGATCTTTTTAGTTTTCGAATAAAACACAGAATTTGCGTTGATTTAAAAAAACATTTATTGATAATTGAAGCATGGTCTATGATATTTAAATGGGTAACTCTTGTAGCTCTACAGACGACCATTCTTTTGTCAAAATAGATGGCATTTTAGCATAACTGTGGTCTTATCTCACCAATGGCTCAAATAATGTCATTCTTTAGTCTAGGAATCGATTATGAATTGTTCTTAAAGACCTGGCTTTTCACATAACCCAGAAAAAAAATCCAACGGTGCCAAATCACATGATCTTGGTGGCCAATTAACACCACCGTTTCATGCAATAACTCATCCAGGAAATTTTTCGCTTAATAAATAAATTGTTTCATTAGCAAAAAGAGGTGTTGCGCCGTTCTGTTGGAACCACATACCCTCCAGATTAATATTATTGAATTTAACCCATAAAAATCCATTTCTCATGTCACGATATAATACACCATTCGCAGTTACAGCTTCACCAGCAGCATTGTGAAAGAATTACGGCCCGTTGACTCGTTTAAGACGTAAAAGTTTCGCATGAATCAGTCGTGGATTTTCCTCACTCCAAATGCGGCAATTTTCTTTATTAACCTAGCGACCAATAGTTTTGAATGATCCGGTTGATTTAGTTCCTGTGTTATTTGAACCTTATATGCCCTCAGAGTTAAATCCTCTTGTAAAATACGTCATGTTATGAATTCACTGAATCCAAATTGTTATGAACGTTCATTAATGACAACAACAATCACAACAACATTTTGACTTACCAAATCAATATGCTTCTTGTGCACGACCACTACGACTATATATCGTTCTTCTTCTATCTCCCACCAAACTGAGTTTCTTCCAATTTTTGAACAATTCGATTAATCGTACTTTTAGATAGATGATTGTGCCAACCCTAAATATCACATAATTTTCTAAAACTATTTTCAAAATAATTCAACAATTTTAACGCGTTGTTGGATTGTGTACGACTCCATTTTTATAAATATCATACATTACACGTCGTTTGTATTTTATTCGAGAATTTAATAAACCACTAAATTTGAAAGACCTGTTAGTAACATTTTTTTCATGGTTATTTAACTAAAACTTTTCTGAGCTTTTACTGCCCTTTTCCAAGGTAATCCGCATCGGAGATCCGACTAGGGGATTTATTTTACCTCCGGAATTTTTAACTCTGAGAGAATAAGAAAAAAAACTGACCCGAAAAATTTTTAAATTTGCAAAATGTTTTTCTATCAGGCCAAGAACTTTTAAATCGATCATTATATCTGATAAAATATTAACTTTCTTATTATAATTTAATTTGATTTTTTTTGCCAGTCTATACCACTATTGTAAAAAAATTACAAAGAATATCTAAACGGACAGTTTTGATCTTCCAGGTAGATTCTGCTCACTTATAATCTTTGCTTTATGACCAACCGCAAAAATTCAAGGACAAGGGCTTTACCAGACGTTAATTAAAAGATCGATATAAGGGCTCACGGAGAGGGGCATTAACCAATCAACTTCATTATGGAACTACCATTCAAGAAGTTTAAGTAAATGAGAACAAAGAAACAGCTAATAACTCATTTAACCATTCCAAAAGGGTTCATTATGGCTATTAAAATTTTGTTTAGGTCGTTTTCTTTTAAGGCCCTTCAGAATTTTAAATTAAATTCGGATATTTTTGACTGTATAAAACAAAATTTAATAATTTGGAGAATTAAGGAATTGTATTGTTTCTTTTTATAAAAGACGACAAAATATTATAATAAATACGGACCTTAAAAACCATTAAGGTGGTCAGCAATTAACAATGTTCGTACTTCAGACTATTGTTTTTAAATTATTGTTTTCATGGTAATTTCTTT
Source organism: Cosmopolites sordidus (assembly GCA_031761425.1). Lineage (NCBI taxonomy): Eukaryota > Metazoa > Arthropoda > Insecta > Coleoptera > Curculionidae > Cosmopolites > Cosmopolites sordidus. The sequence continues at coordinate 386,399 of JARFXV010001138.1, forward strand.
CAAATACATTCCAACAACCAAGAGTGCAAAGATCGTTGCGCTTAATATTTTACTCTACTTTCGTCCAAAGCCTTATTATGCCAATCCCTGACTCCTACTTTCCTTAAATCTTTCACTTCATTGAGCCATTTCTTCCCCGGTCACCTCCTCCTTCTTGCCGGACATCATCGCTATATGCCCCAGCTATCTAGCTCTCTGCGCTCTCACCACCTGAACAATGTTTGGTTTTTTATACAGTTCTTCTATTTCTTTAATTGTTATTCTTCCAAATATATTCTAAACTTTAATTCCTCTAAAAATATTGTTTAATATTTTACGTTCCCAGACTTCCAGCTTAGTTTATTCCTTCTTCGTCATTGTCCATGTCTCACATGCAACCATTTGCTGGTATCATTATATTCTTTGCTCTTAAAATATTTAAAAACATTCCCGTAGTTTTGCTTCCTTTCGCTAATTGTTTCTCTATTCCTTTTTCTACATCCTCTTTACATGTTAGTCTAAATATTTATTTTGTTAAACATTCTGTATCGTTTATTTCTTCTTTTCTGCACAATTAATGACTAAATTAGGGGACAGGCCTTTGGTACTATTTTTTGTTACCATATATTTGGTCTTATTTTCGTTAATTTTTAAGCCATATTCTCTTGTTTTTTTTCCGTCTTGAATACTCTTACTGTTTCTTCCTTAGATCTCGCCATCAATACAATGTCGTCGACATAGGCAATGTCAGCTGGTGCCATATATGCAAATCCCTTGGCATTGATGCCAGTTTCCTTCAGAATCTGAGGACAGCGGATCGCCTGGTCTCAGTCCTTTCTTTACACTGAATTCCTCTGACATTTCTCCATCGAATAGAACTTTATTTTATATTTTTCTGACAATTTCTCTATAAACTTTCTCAACTTATTCAGGACTCCAAATTGTTTCATTGCGTGGAACCACTTTTTCCTGCTAAGGGAGTCATATGCCTCCCGATAATCTATGAACAGCAAATGTAAGCTCCAATTTTGTTCATAGGTATTCTGTTAGATCTGTTTCATGATGAACACCTCGTCAATTGTTGATCTTCCTGCCCTGAACCCTCCTTGGTTTTCCCCTGCTTATTCGTTGTGGTATTTCTCTAAGGAGTCTTTATTTATTGACCCATATTCTTGCCATCAATGTATTAACCATGTTTCAAGATATGTGCTATTATGCTATTTTCTCTAGCACTCTTGTTAATTTTTAACTGCCTTTATTTATAGTGGTAGGTTTATAATAATTTGTCTAAATTGAACATCCTTATTGTCAAAAAATTGTTTTCATCTCTTTTTTCGTTTAACAGATTTCCCATTTAAACAATTTTGGATGGAGTGGAATAGATGTCCAATCCAAAGGTGCGATATTGGGTGAGTAAGGTGGATGGTACAAAACAATAAATAATTTAGGTAAACTTGCATTTATATAGTAGTTAAATTGTATTTATTTGGTGATAAATCTCTTCGAGTTCAGCGCTTCACATCAAAAGTTCCAAAGGAAAATTGATCTAAATTAAGGATTAATTTTAAGCACAGAAACTACTATTGTCTGTTATGTCACTAACGTAGTGGAATCGACAAAATTATTATTTTTTCTTATTTTAAACTAAAAATCCGACAACATTTGGTATAAAAGGTGTATAATAAAATGACTTTATTTCACAGTGCCTTTCAGAGTCAATATAACATACATCTAATTATGTTTCAAAAATACTGAGTTTATAAGTTTATAGATTTTTTATTCTATTTTTAGAAATATATATTATCATTCGCCCTCGCTTCTCCATATGATGGTCAAACTAATATTATGGGCTAGTCTTTCGAACTCACCTAACATATCTAATGAATCATAACAAAAAACTGTAATAAAACTATAAAATTGTTATGGTGTATAAAAACATAGATAAAAGGTCTAGACACTATAATAAAAGCCAATGAAAATAAAAACTAATTATGCCGAATTGTTTATACCTAATTTTAATTTTTATTTTTTTTTTAGATTTATTGATTTAAATAAGGGTACGGTCGAGATATGAGTGATTTTTAAGTCAAATTTAAAACGATTACAATCACTGTGCTTGCAGCTTCACAGCATTAGTAACTGTGAATTAATATAACACAACGGTGTTCCAAGGGCATTCGCCTTTAGGCATATTAGAAAATAATATATTGAAACAGCTCACGATATGTTCGTCACAATAACTTCGTGGCCACTTCAACATTAGCAGTAATGATTGCGTACTATTTGGCCATAATATACATGAAAAAGTAGGCTGAAAATGTTAAAGAAATTGGTCTTGTATTTAAAATAATCCTACAAGTAGAAAGAACTGTTTACCAGGTATGCCAGTTAATAATTCACCTTTTGTTTCAGAGATGGCGCTGGAAAAAAGAGATGGGACTGACTTCGGTTCACGGTCTAATCTCTTTTGTCATTTTGTTGCTACGACAGTGCCTTTCAAAAGATACTGCTGCTTGCCTTGCCTGCTTGATTCAGCAGGCAAAGCAACGGTGCTTTGCCTGCTGAATCAAAAAAATCAGGCGTCTTAGCAGTATACTTGTGGGCGTTTGTTGACTAAATCGCTTCGGAAAGAAGACAAATGCAATACATTTGGTGGAATCAGAAATGTGTCGTATACCAAAACCAGGTGAAACAGTTAATATATTTGCCACCGTTAACAAATGATCAATTTGAACCATGCATTGATTGTAAAGCGACCAGAATGAGCTACCAGACACAGAAAAGTGATTTTGCAGCACAACGCCCCATCACCCACGACGAAAGCGATCAGAGACACCATTTCTACACTTGGCTGGGAACTTTTGCCCCACCCGCCGTACTCACCAGACTAAGCCCCTTCAGACTACTACTTGTTTTCATCGATGTTTCTTCCATGAAACACTTTCATGAAACGCACTTTCCATGAAACACTTCAATAATTACGAAGAGGGTGCAAAATGGCTTGATGCCTGGAACACCTCAAAAAATGTACGGTTTTTCTGAGAGGGCATCCACAAATTGCCAGAAATATGGGAAGATGCGCAAATAGCAATGGCGCTTACTTTGAATAAACCATTTTTTACCTTTCTCCTAAATAAAATGTTTTTTTTAATAAAAATTTAGGAATTATTGACAGCCATACCTGGTATACGTCTGCAAGTATAGAGAGCGACCCATAATCTTTGTTTAAACAGGAGTTTATGGATATTTTATGTCAAGAATGGAAATTTCTACTTATATTAAATCCATGTAGTGCAAACATTAAGAAATTAAGATCAATTTAACAGCATACATTTTTTCATCAAATATCAGCTCTTTTGAATTAAATTTACAATTTGTTTATATATGTTGAAGCATATTTTACCATTTCGTTGCTACCCAATAAAAACACCTCTGGATATCACGAGTCATCGAAATCGCCAGATTTTACGGGTAGTTTTAATTTGTGAAGTTATTTGAAGTCAAGGGTCTATGTTAGTCACTCACAAATCATCGCAGAGTTACAAATAAGGATTAAACAAGAAAAAACTTTCAGTCGAAATTTTGTGCTATGTTATAAGTTATGTGCGATTGAGATTGGATCAGTGCTTTCGAAGAGATAAAAATATAAATATCACTTTTCAAATTTTATTTTTAAAAATAGACCAAATTTGTTCTCACTATTCAAAAAACAAAGGGAAATTTTCCCGTGTACCGTAAAAAATTTGTTTGCTTCAGTCGCCATCTAACGACAACAAACGTCTCCCGAGACCAGATTTTTGATAAAAATCTACTACTTTCTGATAAAATAAACAGGCATGTTGTTTTTCAAAAATTGTTGGCCCCACCAATCTTTTCCATTGAAGGGCGCATGTTTCATCTCTTGATGTTCAGACTCTTCGGAGCACCGACATGTGCTCTTCCGTCAAGAATAGGAAAAAACCGATCCATAGTCAACAACCCATACTTTTCGCCGTACTGACCCAGCGGTTGGGTGTATGTGATACTCAACCACTATTGTCTCCTTGGACGCTGCCCAAAGAAGTCTTACATTACATATACACGCCATCCGACAGAAAGTCGGCGAAAGTATGGGTGGCTGACTGTGGATAGGGTCTCCCTATTCTTGACAAGAGGGCATATGTCGGTATCCTGAAGAGCCTAAACATCGAGAGGCGAAACATATGCCCTCCAATTGAAGGGGTGGGTGGGACTCGTCCCAAGTTATGCACCTAACAAAATGTTCATTTGGGCGGAGACGCAGGTTGTTGTGTGTTCCACATGAGATTGTGGAAACCAGCGGTTGGGTGTATGTGACTGGACGTTGTCCAAAAAGCCTTACATTACACACACACACACACATACTTATATACATATATATATATATATATATATATATATATATATATATATATATATATATATATATATATATATATATATATATATATATATATTTATTAATATATATATATATATATATATATATATATATATATATATATATATATATATATATATATATAAGCACCGCTTCACCCACAATTTCCGACACAAAAACTTACATTTTATTTTTTATATAAAACATAATTGGTATAATCATTTATTTAATTACGTATACATTAATACATCAGCATTATAATAATTAATGCCAAATTAATACAATACTAACAATTATATGAATTATACAATATACAAACGTAGCGTATTCTTAAAGAATAGAGCGACGACTGCGGCGAGCGGCGAACGCTGTTGTTCAGTTAACTAAACAGTCAGAAAACTCTACCTCGTATGAGATGCCTGGGAAGCGCAACCAGCACGATCGATAATACCACTGCCAAATTCCAGATTTGTTTACGGAGGTTGCCGTGGTAACGCACGAAGCCGTCTTCTAAATACGTGAGCTAAAAATAGAAAACGGCGCGGCGCGTGGATGCTGCTGCAGCAGGCTTTATTGCACGCGTTTCGTTTCCTTAAGAATAAAATTCAGTGAATTTACATCGAATCGAGCCGTGCGGATGGCTGTTAAAGTTTTTGAAAATGTTTCCATTGTACGATCCGGTGTGCATTTTGTTGGAAACACCATTTTCCAGATGGAAAATCAGTGGTATGCTGATTATAAGTGGCTGTGTGGAAGTGTTTATTTGAAGAAACTGTTTTGTATGCCCTGTTTGACAGTAGGTGTAAAATCAAGTGTGTGGAATAAAGAGGGTTTTAACAATTTTGGAAACGTAACAAGGGGTTGTAGTAGACATGAAGCTTCTTCAGATCACATTCACTGTGCATTATCGTTTGCCAAATTAAAGAAAAACCTCAGCACAATTGAAGACGCGTTGAAGGAAAATTCCAGGTTGTATTTAAAAATGTCCAATGACAATGTGCTTTTAAATAGAAGATTCATGCAGTTACCTATTCGCGCCACTGTTTATTTAGGAAAACAAGAGTTAGCATTTTGAGGGCACAACGAATCTGATTCCTCGGATAATCGGGGGAATTTTAAAGAACTTTTGGACTCTTATATATCAGTGAGCAGTGTGGACATTCAAGAACACTATAAGAAGATATCCCCCATTTTTTCTGCAAATTCAAAAACAATCCAGAACGAATTGATAGACCGTATTTCGGATTACATCGATGAACATGTGGATCGTGAAATAAAAGACAGTGATTTTTTTCTCTATTCAAGTCGACAACTCAACGGACATTCTTCAGAAATCTCAGTGCAGCATTATACTTCGATACGTTAATAGTGCAGGAAAGTTAGTTGAGCGGTTTTTGGGCTTCTTTGATGTTAGTATCGACCGAACAGCGGATGCCCTTTCTGATTTGGTGACTAAACATATTGAAAAATACGATTTCCGTTCAAAATTAGTAGGACAATGCTACGACGGCGCTAGTATCATGTCAGGACATATAAATGGTCTCCAATCAAAAATAAAAACCGAAGCTCGACAAGCCATTTTTGTACATTGTGCAGCTCACCGTTTCAATTTGGTGCTTCAGCAGAGTTGCAGTACTATACCACAGTGCCGTATTTTTTTCGCAAACGTGAATAGTTTCCCGGCTTTTTTTCATCATTCTACAAAGAGAACTCAAGTAGCTGACACAATAATGAAAAAAAGGGTACCCACAACTGTTTCAACCCGTTGGACATCGAATTCTAAGATAGTGAATGTGATTGATAATGAATGGGACGGTTTAAAAACAGTTTTTACTGAAATTAGAGACGGCAAAACTTCGGATCATAGTTCAATAACTCAAAGTGTGGGCTTCTTAAATCATCTGAATAATTTTGAATTTGATCTACTCAGTGCTATTGTTAGTGACATTTTCAAAATGACTGATATTCTGTTTGATGCGTTACAGAAACGTTCACTTAACATTAATCTTTGTATAACACAAGTTAGGAATACTCAACGTCTTTTAAATGGAAAAAGAAATGAGGAAAATTTCCAAAAACTTTTTGATTCAGTCAGTGTAAAAGTGTCAGTACCAACTAATTATCGCGAGGGACGAAAAACTTTAACGACTGAAGAAATCTTTGAAAAATACAAAGTGTTGTATTACGAAATTTTAGATACTATCTCTGGACAAATTGACACACGATTTCAAGACATGGATAAACTTATTTTCGTTACACTCATGGACACAGCACGGTTTGCAGAGTATGCAAAAATCTTTCCTTTAGAGTCAGTGAATAATTTAAAAACATTTTTTCCCGACCTATTTCCCGATATATCAAGGCTGAAAAATGAATTAACCTTCATTTATAATGATGAAAATTACCACAAAATTCAATTGGATCGAATGTTGGAACTTTTACACGAGAATAGAGATATCTTCAAGGAAGCTTCCAGATTATTATGCCTGATTGTGACGATTCCCTCGACTAGTGTCTCAGTTGAACGTAGTTTTTCCTGTTTGAAAAGAATCAAGACATTTTTACGAAATTCAATGACAGAAAACAGACTAAGTAATTTGGCGAAAATTTCTATTGAAAAAGGACTTTTGAACGAACTTTTAAGTGTGGAACCATTTTATGAGGACATTATTGAAAGATTTGCAGCTTTAAAAGACCGAAGAATTGACCTTACATTTAAAAAATAGAAACATTATGTGCGGTTGCAGATTTTGCAGTGCCCCTACGTTAGTCGCTGTTGAAGTGCGGGTGAGTAAGCTATTTTTTTTTATGTTATTGTTATGTTTTTATACATTTTTGGATTTGCTGCTTATGATATACCTATTATTTTTCGTGCTGCGCTTCACCTCCTATTTAGACCACGAGCCGCCACTGATATATATATATATATATATATATATATATATATATATATATATATATATATATATATATATATATATATATATATATTTGTAAATTACCCCATGTTTCATAAATTTTTATTACAAATAATTTGTATATATAAATGTGAACTAAACCAAATCCTCAGTATATATCGTAATTCAAAAGCACGTTGTAAATGAAAATGTGGGCGCTGTGGTTAATATTTAGCGAAACATACCGAACGAACAATAAAAATCCCTTTAATTACCGATAAATTCGAATAGTTTTATCGGTAATTAACAGGCTATTTCCCTTTGGGCGGATTCCACCATCATATATTGAGATTAAATTACGGGTAGGTGGAAGGTCCATAATTCACAATTATACAATCCGGCAATTTTTGCATTGCGGCTTCTAATATGGTTATAAATAATTCACAATAAAAACAAAATTATACAATATAACATAAAACGAAGAAACAAGTTAAATATGTTAGCTATAACGATAATAAAGAAATAATAATAAAACTAGAAAAAAACAAAAATAGCAGGATTAGAACAGTGGCGGTTCGTGGTCTAAATAGGAGGTGAAGCGCAGCACGAAAAATAATAGGTATATCATAAGCAGCAAATCCAAAAATGTATAAAAACATAACAATAACATAAAAAAAATAGCTTACTCACCCGCACTTTAACAGCGACTAACGTAGGGGCACTGCAAGATCTGCAACCGCACATAATGTTTCTATTTTTTAAATGTAAGGTCAATTCTTCGGTCTTTTGGAGCTGCAAATCTTTCAATAATGTCCTCATAAAATGGTTCCACACTTAAAAGTTCGTTCAAAAGTCCTTTTTCAATAGAAATTTTCGCCAAATTACTTAGTCTGTTTTCTGTCATTGAATTTCAAACAGGAAACACTACGTTCAACTGAGACACTAGTCGAGGGAATCGTCACAATCAGGCATAATAATCTGGAAGCTTCCTTGAAGATATCTCTATTCTCGTGTAAAAGTTCCAACATTCGATCCAATTTTCATCATTATAAATGAAGGTTAATTCATTTTTCAGCCTTGATATATCGGGAAATAGATCGGGAAAAAATGCTTTTAAATTATTCACTGACTCTAAAGGAAAGGTTCTTACATACTCTGCAAACCGTGCTGTGTCCATGAGTGTAACGAAAATAAGTTTATCCATGTCTTGAAATCGTGTGTCAATTTGTCCAGAGATAGTATCTAAAATTTCGTAATACAACACTTTGTATTTTTCAAAGATTTCTTCAGTCGTTAAAGTTTTTCGTCCCTCACGATAATTAGTTGGTACTGACACTTTTACACTGACTGAATCAAAAAGTTTTTGGAAATTTTCGTCATTTCCTTTTCCATTTAAAAGACGTTGAGTATTCCTAACTTGTGTTATACAAATATTAATGTTAAGTGAACGTTTCTGTAACACATCAAACAGAATATCAGTCATTTTGAAAATGTCACTAAAAATAGCACTGAGTAGAGCAAATTCAAAATTATTGAGATGATTTAAGAAGCCCACACTTTGAGTTAATGAACTTTGATCCGAAGTTTTGTCGTCTCTAATTTCAGTAAAAACTGTTTTTAAACCGTCCCATTCATTATCAATCACATTCACTATCTTAGAATTCGATGTCCAACGGGTTGAAACAGATGTGGGTACCCTTTTTTTCATTATTGTGTCAGCTACTTGAGTTCTCTTTGTAGAATGATGAAAAAAAGTCGGGAAAGTATTCACGTTTGCGAAAAAAATACGCCACTGTGGTATAGTACTGCAACTCTGCTGAAGCACTAAATTGAAAGGGAGAGATGCACAATGTACAAAAATGGCTTGTCGAGCTTCGGTTTTTATTTTTGATTGGAGACCATTTATATGTCCTGATATGACACTAGCGCCGTCGTAGCATTGTCCTACTAATTTTGAATTGAAATCGTATTTTTCAATGTGTTTAGTCACCAAATCAAAAAGAGCATCCGCTGTTCGGTCGATACTAACATCAAAGAAGCCCAAAAACCGCTCAACTAACTTTCCCGCACTATTAACGTATCGAAGTATAATGCTGCACTGAGATTTCTGAAGAATGTCCTTTGAGTCGCCGACTTGAATAGAGAAGAAATCACTGTCTTTTATTTCACGATCCACATGTTCATCGATGTAATCTGAAATACAATCTATCAATTCGTTCTGGATTGTTTTTGAATTTGCAGAAAAAATGGGGGATATCTTCTTATAGTGTTCTTGAATGTCCACACTGCTCACTGATATATAAGAGTCCAAAAATTCTTTGAAATTCCCCCGATTATCCGAGGAATCAGATTCGTTGTGCCCTCGAAATGCTAACTCTTGTTTTCCTAAATAAACAGTGGCGCGAATAGGTAACTGCATGAAACTTCTATTTAAAAGCACATTGTCATTGAACATTTTTAAATACAACCTGGAATTTTGCTTCAACGCGTCTTCAATTGTGCTGAGGTTTTTCTTTAATTTGGCAAACGATAATGCACAGTGAATGTGATCTGAAGAAGCTTCATGTCTACTACAACCCCTTGTTACGTTTCCAAAATTGTTAAAACCCTCTTTATTCCACACACTTGATTTTACACCTACTGTCAAACAGGGCATACAAAACAGTTTCTTCAACACTTCCACACAACCACTTATAATCAGCATACCACTGATTGTGAAACTTTCGAACGAAAACTCTGTCTTTTGATTTTCCTTGTTTTTCTATTTCAATAAAAGGTTTGGTGTTAGGTCCCTCTGTATGCAGAAAGTCTTTTTTGTTATCGTTTTTCCATCTGGAAAATGGTGTTTCCAACAAAATGCACACCGGATCGTACAATGGAAACATTTTCAAAAACTTTAACAGCCACCCGCACGGCGCGATACGATGTAAATTCAGTAAATTTTATTCTTAAGGAAACGAAACGCGTGCAATAAAGTCTGCTGCAACAGCATCCACGCGCCGCGCCGTTTTCTATTTTTACCTCACGTATTTAGAAGACGGCTTCGTGCGTTACCATGGCAACTTCCGTAAACAAATTTGGAATTTGGCAGCGGTATTATCGATCGTGCTGGTTGCACTTCCCAGGCATCTCATACGAGGTAGAGTTTTCTGACTGTTTAGTTAACTGAACAACGGCGCTCGCCGCTCGCCGCAGTCGTCGCTCTATTCTTTAAGAATACGCTACGTTTGTATATTGTATAATTCATATAATTGTTAGTATTGTATTAATTTGGCATTAATTATTATAATGCTGATGTATTAATGTATACGTAATTAAATAAATTATTATACCAATTATGTTTTATATAAAAAATAAAATGTAAGTTTTTGTTTCGGAAATTGTGGGTGAAGCGGTGCTTCACCCGCGTCCCCTGACGAGCCGCCACTGGATTAGAAATAAATTTAAATAAAAACAGACTCTAAGTGCAGGAGCGTTTGATATTGATACAAAGTAAGATCGGTTACTTTGTATCAATACGAACTATGGAACCTGAGAGAAAGAGAAGTGCTGAAGCTGATCTATGGTCGAAAAAGAACAGTGAGAAAAGTAACCACAACCTTAAGTGACCATCGACCTAATAGTACCATAAAACAAGATAGTGGGGAAATCCATTTTGTGTCAACGTCTAGTAGGGCAATATAAGTTTAATAACGGTGAACCATTCAAGTCTAGCTGGTCATTTAACAAAATATCCAATTTTTGTCTTTTGTTGATTTCTAGGCTCTCTAAAAGATTTAATTTTTTGGATTTATTCTCATTATGTAACATTATAAAATTGTCATTGAAAGTTTGATTTTCTAACATTAAATGGCTAGCATAATGAGAATTATTTTGTTGTTTAATAAAACTTCTTTTATGTTCGTTGAGCCTAGTAGAAAGAAGAGAAAGATCTTCATGTTTGTCCAACATAGACTTTTGGACACGACCCGCACTCAATTAAATAAACTCCTGATTTATACAGTTTAATTTTTATTGTTTTTAATAAGACATCCTAGACTATTGTTTGTTTTGAAAGCAATATTTATACTGTTTGTTTTGGATAAATATCTCGACACTAATTTGGTAATTTTTCACGTATATGTAATTGTTTTGAACGCTGCTTTTTCGACATTGACCGAATATATTAAATTAATGCCTTTATTATAACTTTTTTTATTAATTATTTTATTTATAATGCTTGGGTCGTATTTATTATTTACTGCGATCTATTTGATGACATTCAATTCTTTATTATAGTTATCTATTGACATGGGGATATTTAATAATCTCTGTATAAAAGTATTAAATGTTGCCATCTTTTGTGAATATGGATAACAAGATTTATTGTGTATAACTAAATCTGTATGTGACGATTTATGAAAAATTGCAAAATTATGTTTAATGTCTTTTCTAGTAATAGTTAAGTCTAAAAAGTCAACACTATTATGTTGCTCTTTTTCAACTGTGAATTTAATGTTTTCATGTAAAGAATTTATGTGAGTTAGGAATTGATTTAATTGTCTATTAGAACCTGTAAAGCAAATTAGAATGTTATCCACACATTATGACATGACACAATGACAACACACAATGACATTAGAATGTCATCCTATTATTAGGTCGATGAACACTTAAGGTTGTGGTTACTTTTCTCACTGTTAGTTTAGTATAGTTTGTATTTGAAAAAGGCAGTGTGGTCGAAACAATTGTCATATATACAATTTTAAATATAGTGTAGATTTTTAGATATTAATCTTTGTTTATTTATTTAAAATGAATTTCCATCAAGTATTGGCTACCTCAGTTAAATTTAAAATTGTTTTAGAACAAAACTAATACCACCGTTAGATACCTCGAAAGACGCGCTTTAAAATGATATATAAAGTCAAAGCATGATGCAATTTATCACAAATTTATTCGAAAATACGGCATTTAAAATAAAAATAACCAAACCAAACCTAATACACGGAGAAAAAAATTCTGGTTCGAATAGGTTCTGCAATCGATGGCACAGATATCTAAGTTGAAGACTCAATAAGTGGATTTTTAAAAAAAATTTACCATATATAATACAGTCATTATTTACACAAAAATTACAAAATTAATACGCTAAAGTATATTTCTCTTAATGATACACTTTTTTGTTCTCTCGTATATATTTTCCTATAATATATGATCCCTCACTCCAAGTTCTTACATGAAAGAATACTTTCAAGCCTAGAGATTTATGAATTCAAGTGAATATTCGATAGAAAAATATTGCCTAGGACTTTAACACTGAACTAAACAAAAAAAAAAAGAAAAACAGTTATTTTTATCATTATATTTATCAACAGTAACAGAATCATTTTTATTTTGTCGAATCAATTAACGAAAATTATTTTCCGCGCTTGGATTTTTTTTCCGTTCTGTTTAAACTATTTAAAATGTTTTTGTTTATTTCGCTTGAAATCGTTTATTAAATTATTTCCACATTTGAAATTAAACTTCAAAATCCACTGCCTGCATTTATTTTAAATATTTTTTCGATAAATTTTTATATTCCGAAACAAATCAAATCGATTCTCATGCTATATCGTTCGTTCATACATTCATAATTAAATGTTTAATTCATTTTGCCTTAATGTTAGGTACGAGGATCGTTCAATAAGTCCTTAGAAAATCTAAGAGATGGCGCTCGTAGCATCGGAAATGGTTTGTTTTTAGGATGCATCATTTCATTTTTATTGTCGATTGAAGCAAAAAACTTTTGTTTATTTAGAAAACTGGAAAAAAGTGAGTTTCGAGTGGTGATTAAACATTTATATTTAAAAGGCATAACACCGAAAGAGATGAAAGCTGAGTGGAATGAAATTCATGGCACGTCTGCTCTTGTGTTTGCAACTGTTTATAATTGAGTAAATGAATTTAAACGTGGTTGTACATCCACAAAAGATGAACATCGTTCAGGACGTCCAGTGGAAGTGACTACACCCGCAATGATTGACAAAATCCACGACAGGGTTTTAAGTGATCGACGAATCGACGTGATCGTGATATTGATGCCTCAGGCTTATGCAAGGTACAATGTTTTCAATTTTGCATGAAAAATTCGATAAGATGGGTGCCGCATTTGCTCTCAGTAGAGAATAAACGCAATCGTGTGATCGACTGTTAGTCTGTTTTGGCGCTTTTTCGTCGCAATTCTGATGAGTTTCTGCATCGATACATAACTGTGGACGAAACATGGATTAACCATTACACTCAAGAGACAAAAGAACAATCAAACCAGTGGGTTTTTGAAGGTGAACAGACTCCGAAGATGGCGAAGATGGTGAAATTGACCGGCATGGTTATGGCCACAGTTTTTTGGGATGCACGCGAAATCATCTACACCGATTACATGGAAAAAAGAAAAAATATAACTGGAGAGTATTATGCGTCATTATTGCACCAATTGAGCGAAGATCAAGTCAATGAACGGGTGCACACCTGTACAGTTTCAATGGTAAAAATAATGGAATTAAACTTCGAATTATTACAACCTCCACCGTATTCAACGGAATTGGCCCCCAGTGACTTTTTGTATTTCCGAACTTAAAAAAATGGCTCAGCGGACAACGGTTCAGATCGAACGAGGAGGTCATCGCCTAAACAGTTGCCTATTTTGAGGACCTTCCAAAATTTTACTTTTTAAACAGCTTAAAAAAGTTGGAGAAACGCTTGGATAAATGTATAGAGCTAAAAGGAGATTATGATGAAAAATAAAAAAAATCTACTTAATTTGTTTTTCTCTTTGAATATAAAACTAACAGGAAGGAGCCTTGGCTATCTTAATGCACGTATACATGGAGACGGAAAAGGTGATATTGAAACACTATAGGTGACTCATTGTTTTGAAAGTTTGGTAGTTGGTGTCAACAATTTAGAAGTTTATTGGTAGATTTGTGCAATTTTAGTGTGTTTTAATCAATAATAAGTGCCGAATAAGTATACGGGAATACTCTTTTTGTATGTTCTAGTGTAAATACATATTAATACTTATTATATTGACAATAAAAGCAATAATGTCGGAAGTAAGGTAAACACATAAAATATGGTTAGCTGTGCGTCTTGTGGCTGTTGCCTGACCCGAAAAACTCAAAATTCAGGAGTAACATTACATAGGTAAGTGCCTTTAATTGTAAATTTCTCAATTATTTAGAAATAAAAACGTATTTTGTTTCAATGACATTTGAAGGTTATGAAGTAAAAATATGGTATGCATAGACGTAGTCAAATTGATTTAAGTAAAATCATATAATTATAATGCTATTCAAAAAAAAAGACTATGTCTAAAATTCCTTCTAACCATGTAAAAATACTATTGGGTGATTTCAACGCCCAACTAGGGAAAGAAAAAAAGTACAGGAAAACAGTCGGCAGTTTTCCCGCTCATAAATGGACTAACCATAATGGTAGAAGATTGGTTGAACTATGTTCGCAGTTTAATCTAAAAATAATGTCAACCCATTTTAAGAAGAAAATAACAAAACAAAAGACCTGGAGGTGCCCAAACAGGAACATGGTTGAATTTCAAATTGACCATGTTGCCATTTCATACCCCAATTATAAAGAGATTTTGAATGTTCAAGTCAGGAAACGAGCTGACATAGACATGGATCACTACTTGACTAGAATCAAACTTAGCTTAAAACCTCGAAAACTTGTTCAAAAGAGACTGCTAATATCAAAGTTCGACCCAACGAAAATAAAACCAGCCCTAACAGAAGAGCTTGATAAACAACCAGCACAGAACTGGCAAGAATTGAAACAAAAAATTATTAAAACAGCCTTAAAGTTGGTCCCTTTACAAAAACGTAGAAAACATCCGTGGTGGGATGAAGTTTGCGAGCAAGCAGTATTAAGCCGAAGTAAAGCATTCAAAGATTGGAACAGTCAAAAAAAAAGCAATAAAGTGCAACATATTTTTGGAAGTAAGAAGAGAAACATCGAAGCTAATTAGACAAACTAAAAGAAAATATGAAAACAATCAACTTAATGAAATAGAAACCCTAGACAATAACACCCGAAACTTTTACAAAACATTTAAAACTAAATTAACAGGCTATCAACCCCAAAGTCTTTGCTTCCAAAAGGAAAACGGACAACTAGCTCTAACTGTCCTGAAAACGGACAACTAGCTTCTTGTGTAGTATGGAGTAGAGCATCTTTCCAATCTTCTGGAATCCGTTCAACTCGTCAAAATTCTTGTAGAATTTTGGTTATTTCCTTGATTGTACCTGGACCAGCCGATTTCAAAAGTTCAGAAGAGATTCCATCTTCACCAGAAGCTTTGTAATTTTTAAGCCGCTTGATTTGCCTAATTATTTCATCTTCATTCGGTGGTAATGAATCTGGGTTTGTTTGTATAGGGTTTAGTTTTGGTAATTTGCTTAAAGGCTCAGGACAGTTTAGTAGCTGTTCAAAATATTTCGCAAATTCTTTGCAATTGTCTTGGTTATTTAGAGCTAATTGTCCGTTTTCCTTTTGCAAGCATAGACTTTGGGGTTGATAGCCTGTTAATTTAGTTTTAAATGTTTTGTAAAAGTTCAGGGTGTTATTTTTTGAAAATCTTTTTCTATGTCATTAAGTTGATTGTTTTCATATTTTCTTTTAGTTTGTCTAATTAGCTTCGATGTTTCTTTTCTTTGCTGTTTGACTGTTCCAATCTTTGAATGCTTTACTTCGGCTTAATACTGTTTGCTCGCAAACTTCATCCCACTATCCATATATATATATATATATATATATATATATATATATATATATATATATATATATATATATATATATATATATATAGAATAAAGTATGCTAGTGCCAATTTTTGACTTCTAATGAGAAGGGAGTTTAATAACCGGGATTTAAAGGAGCACTCAAACATCAGTGTTTACAAGGCCATCATAATTCCCACTCTTCTATATGGAACTGAATCCTAACTCCTGTATCGAAAGCAAATAAAGTAAATCGAGATATTTCATCAAGGCATTTGGAAAATCTTAAGAATAAACTGGCAAGACTGTCAGACCAATGGAGAGGTACTTAAAAGAGCCTCTAGTTTGAATATAACATCAGCTGATGGTGATAATTATAATGATGATGATGGTTAGGTCATTGTCAAAGCATGCAGGACACTTGAAAACCTAAACAGATTCTCCATGGCAAATTAAATAACAAGAATCTAAAGCTGGAAGGCAAAAAAATACGCCATAAAATCATCTCTAAAGAAATCAATGTCAAGCATGTCTGAACGGGAAAAGACAAACCCAAATGGCGTGAGGAGAGATACAAAGCTGTGTAGCTCCATATGAAAAATAATCGTCAAAAAGCCGTAAGGTGCCTACCTTACGCAAAAGCCATATGATTGCCTGAGGTCATACTCGTATCGCATTCCATCAGCCATCATCAGCATCTTGAACAAGTACAGTCTACAGGGGAACGTTAGCCATGAGAATAGCTTCAGTATTTTCTTCCTAACCCTGGGTTGCTTCTCAGATAGAATAGTTTATTTTTGATTTGTAGACCTAACTTCTTACAGGTTACAGGATGTATGCCTACATCCTGTTGAGGTCATGCCTAAACAGATTCTCCATGGCGAATAACACCAAAAAAAAAACGCCATAAAATCATTTCTAAAGAAATCAATGTCAAGCATGTCTGAATGGGAAATACAAACCCAAATGGCGTGAGGAGAGATACAAAGCTGTGCAGCTCCTTGTGAAAAATAATCGCCAAAAAGCCATAAGGTTCCTATCTTACGCAAAGCCATATGATTACCTAAGGTCCTACTCGTATCGCGTTCCATTAGCCATCATCAGCATCTTGAACAAGTACAATCTACAAGGAAACGTTTGCCATGAAGTTAATTATCCTCGACTATATCGCGACAGTCCAACAGAAGCACATCGTCGTACGCATTCTAACTCTACCCATTCCCCGCATTGGCCTGATCTAGTTTTCAATGTTTAGAAATTTTGTTTTTGACATTGTAACTTAAAATGTCAATGCTAAAAACTTCCTAAAATAACAATAAGAATGAAGAATCAGAAATAAATCTAACATTGAATTTTAATTGCTGCAAATAAAGCTTATTTAATAAAATTAACTATGTATAAAGATTTTTTTAGCCCCAAAACAAGTTTTAACGAAGGAACTTTTTCGTTGATAACCTAAAACTAAAATTCTCATTAAAATTAAAGCACTGAACGAAATGGCTACTATTCGCTACAAAAACTTTATTATACAATTTTAGTCCAGTGAATAATGGAGTAGTGGTATCTAATTAAAATTTGGCGCTGCATTATATTACTGCTCTTAATGCAACTCTTCAAATAAGAAACTCCTGAAAGTCAGATTTCTCATTCATAAATTAACTGGGAAATAGACTGAAGATTTTAGAGGAATTCGTCCGGAAGCTCGGTCTGTTTAATTTTCGTTAGTCGGCGAGGCCTTTTTACTCTTATAACATTTAATTTCGAAACAGGATCCTAAAAAAATATATACCGCAAATATTTTTATACATACTTCAATTAAAAGCATATTTTCCAATATTATACTATGTTTAGTTTGCTCAATAAAGAAAAAAACATGCGACATTTTGGTTGTGCAAGATCAAATCAACAGAAGGGTAACTCCATTATCCTTTTTCCTCGAAGATATGAAAAAAACCGTTAGGGGCAGCATGGGTAGAGCATATTTTCATTTTGTAGAGAATATTTTCTTTCTGCTAGAGTCCAAGACCATATTGTCCGCGATCTAAAACGATGATTACCATGTTACCCGTAATAACAGTGTTTGTTGATATTTTTTCTTGACAGGACGTTATACTGTCACCATTATTTCAATATTTTGCATGAATTTTGTTATTTATGTTTTTTTTTTCTTTTTAAGAGTTGAAGAATGTATCGTATATGATACGAATGATAAAAAAACATTTTTTTGAAATTAAAAATGGTAAATGTGTAGAACACAACAACGAATGAAATCACTCAATCTACCTATACTAAGTCCAGTATATTGCAAGTTTCCTTCTAAAGATTGGTCAATTTTTCTATCCCGACCTACTCCGCTTACTTAACAATGGAACAATGAATAATTATACAGGGTGTCTCAGAACGATCTAACTACTTCAGTTGAAAATTTAAAAAAAAACTGATTATAATTATTATTTATTGGTACCAATACAAAGGTAATAAAATATATTTTACTTTTTAAACGGCACTCTTCAACCCTCTCGCGAAGATAATCGAAGACTTTTCTAAGAAGTTGTCGAGGAATCAATCTGA
>JARFXV010001138.1:410000-497011 GCA_031761425.1 Cosmopolites sordidus
GGGACGGTTTAAAAACAGTTTTTACTGAAATTAGAGAGGACAAAACTTCGGATCAAAGTTTAATAACTCAAAGTGTGGGCTTCTTAAATCATCTGAATAATTTTGAATTTGCTCTACTCAGTGCTATTTTTAGTGACATTTTCAACATGACTGATATTCTGTTTGATGTGCTACAGAAACGTTCACTTAACATTAATCTTTGTATAACACAAGTTAGGAATACTCAACGTCTTTTAAATGGAAAAAGAAATGAGGAAATTTTCCAAAAACTTTTTGATTCAGTCAGTGTGAAAAAGTGTGACGAAAAACTTTAACGACTGAAGAAATCTTTGAAGTGTTGTATTACGAAATTTTAGATACTATCTCTGGACAAATTGACACACGATTTCAAGACATGGATAAACTTATTTTCGTTACACTCATGGACACAGCACGGTTTGCAGAGTATGCAAAAACCTTTCCTTTAGAGTCAGTGAATAATTTAAAAACATTTTTTCCCGACCTATTTCCCGATATATCAAGACTGAAAAATGAATTAACCTTCATTTATAATGATGAAAATTACCACAAAATTCAATTGGATCGAATGTTGGAACTTTTACACGAGAATAGAGATATCTTCAAAGAAGCTTCCAGATTATTATGCCTGATTGTGACGATTCCCTCGACTAGTGTCTCAGTTGAACGTAGTTTTTCCTGTTTGAAAAGAATCAAGACATTTTTGCGAAATTCAATGACAGAAAACAGACTAAGTAATTTGGCGAAAATTTCTATTGAAAAAGGACTTTTGAACAAACTTTTAAGTGTGGAACCATTTTATGAGGACATTATTGAAAGATTTGCAGCTTTAAAAGACCGAAGAATTGACCTTACATTTAAAAAATAGAAACATTATGTGCGGTTGCAGATTTTGCAGTGCCCCTACGTTAGTCGCTGTTGAAGTGCGGGTGAGTAAGCTATTTTTTTATGTTATTGTTATGTTTTTATACATTTTTGGATTTGCTGCTTATGATATACCTATTATTTTTCGTGCTGCACTTCACCTCCTATTTAGACCACGAGCCGCCACTGTCTCATGTCCACAGTGATATCACGGCCACAGTTCTCTCTCTCTCTCTCTCTCTCTCTCTCTCTCTCTGCTAGGCGAGTACTATCAATTTTGAAAAACTTTATTTTCCGGAGACCACCTTGTATAACCAAATGATTTGAAATATCCAAAAGATTAGACATAATAATTAATGAGTTTTTCTCATATATAATAATATTTTATATTAATCTTTTGATACCAGCTACATAAATATTGTTAAGTCTATAAAATTTCAAATTATCTAGTCGGATTTGATGAATGAATAGCAAATACCATTTCCAGAAAGGCAATATGATCAGAGAAAAAAGATATTTTTCTCAAGCTAAGCTAAAATATTAATTCAAGTGAAAGGCTACAATTTTTCATCTACATTTCATCGATTTGGGATTTCATTTATCCCGGGATTTTAGTTTAAACAAGACAAAAAATGTTTTAATGCACTTCGTTAGAACTCCATTATTTTATCAGAAAAACATGAAATTATTAGTTCAGTATAAAAAGACCAGTACAAGCTATACAGAAAATATTTTTGGTTTTAATTAGAATGCAAAGCATATACAGGGAAATCTATAAAAGTTTGTTTATTCTTCTTACTTTCTGTTATTTGGTTTATAATTTAACGTAATTCAATTCTTCCAATTGAACCTTCGGTGTAAAACACTCAACCCAAACACATTTACCAGAAAACATTAAATAATTTTTTGTAAACTTATCGACTTGTGTCAATCTTCAAATTCCTCTATTACCGCTCTTAGCGAACTTATTCATCGGTAAACAAATTTGAAACCCAGACTAAGGATGAACTCAGTTACTTTCCGAGGGTGTGGCTAAGATATGTTGAAAAAGTTTTTGCAATTTTCGAAATAAAGAATAAATATTAGAATTTGTTCAGAACTTAAATGGTAAATTTCAAATTATAGCATTTATATAAGATATCAAAAACAATGATATATTATCATTTTGACTTTAGAAAAGACTCCACCACTTTAAAATACATTCTTAACAATTGAAATCATAGCTTCCATTACAAAATGGTTAGATTAAATTATATGGTAGAGAGTTTCTGGCAATAAGCTGTTCTCGGGTGGCACTTGCTGACGTCTGGTGGTTGTTCAAGGTTTGAGCAATTTTTACGTAGATTTACGATTGGGCAATTTTTAGTTACAGATTAGGGCACTACGAAGGTGATTCTTAAGGTATTAACGTTATGTTATATTCATAAGGTGTTACATATGCTCTCTCGCCAAGAATAGGAAGTCCCTCTCCACAATCAAACAACCCATATGTTCGCCGACTTTTCATCGGATGGCTTATACATGGAATTTTTTGACTTTGACTGAGATTGTGGAACCCAACGGTTGGGTGTGTGATCACACTCAGCTACTGCTGTCTAATTGGACGCAGTCTAAGAAAATCTAACAGTACATATATATAGAATAAAGTGGTCTAGAGCAATTTTAGATGACTAATAAAAGCGTTTTAGTAACCGATATTAAAGTAATAAACTAAAATCAGTGTTTACAAAGCTATCATAATTATCACTCTTTTGTATGGAGCTGAATCCTGGATCCAGCATCGAAAGCAAATATAACAACTCGAAATATTTCATCAAGGCTACCTCCTGAAAATTTTGAGGATAAAATATTAAAATTATCAGACCAATGTGGAAGCACTTGAAAAGTATTGGAAAAGCTAATAGTTTAAATATTTTCCAAATGATGCAGGCAGACTGATTTGAAACGATCGGAACTGTGTATTAAGGATGGAAGATTTTTGTTGTTTTAATATCCGTCTATACGGCCCTGCTACGCTACGTTTTGATCATACCGTTTATCTACACCCAAGGTTGTGGAAAGCATCGCACAGTTTCGACTGCTGCGAACATTCACGGTAAGATGACGCGAGTTGCATTGAGATTACGACGCGTCATCAACATGATCAGTTGACTTGACCTGTCTTTGATTGTTTCTCATCAGCTGTCTAAAGCAAGTAGAGTAGAGAGTCCTCGAGAGACGAAACATATGTCATCCAGTTGAACGGATAGGTGGGGCTCCTTCCCGGTGAAGCAACCAAAAAAAAAGGTTCATTTAGGCGGAGACGCAGTTCCACATGAGATTGTGGAACCCAACGGTTGGGTGTGTGATGATACTCAGCTCTGCTGTTTCATTGGACGGAGTCCAAGAAAATCTAACACTGCATATATACGCCATCCGACGAGAAGTCGGCGAAAACATGGCTTGTTGGCTGTGGATAGGGTATCCCTATTCTTGATGGTATGGTATATGTGGGCGCCCCTGATGAGTCTGAACCTTGAGAGTCGAAACATGTGTCATCCAGTTAAAGAGATAGGTGGGGCTCCTTCCCGGTCAAGCAACCTACAAAAATTGTTCATATATATATATATATATATATATATATATATATATATATATATATATATATATATATATATATATATATATATATATATATATATATATATATATATATTATTACATATATTCTCTTGACCGTTTATTATTATTGTTTTTTTATTTATTGGGTTTTTCGGTCAGTAATTAATTTTTAATTTTTAATTTTTTTATTAACGTTTCGGTTCAAACAAAGAACCACCCTCAGAATAATTCTACAATACATATAACTTTTATAAAAAAACACAAACTTACATTTAAAAACATACCAATATTTAAATAAACAATTAATTTTTAAATTTTTTTAAATATGTGATAATTTAAAAAAAAAAATTTTAAATGACATGTTTGACTTTGACATAATTAACAATTTTTTCACCTTTAAATTTTTGTCTTTTATTATAACCTAATTGTTTTGAATTTGTTATGTGGAATATTAGATGCAAAAATAAAAAATTATGAAAATTTATTATTTAATAATGTTATTATATATACAACTTAAATTATCTGTATCATTTCTGAAATTAATGGTATTATGTGTTTTTTTTATATAAATCATTTCTTTTATATTTCTTTTTTTATATTGTTTTTCAAAATCTAGGATTTTTATGTCGTTAAAATTAAAGTTGTGTTCATTAACTATAGCATGCCTTGAAAGGGCAGATACATTTGGTTCAAAGTTTCTAATGCTTTTTTTTATGTTCATTTATTCTGTTTTTTAAGTATTGTTTAGTTTGCCCAATATATGAGCTTGGGCAGATTAAGCAATCAATTTTGTAAATTAAATTTGTTTGTTCCATTTTGGGTATTTTTTTATTTTATTTTTTATTTCTGGTATGTATGGTAAAAGTATATTATTTTCATTTTTAGTTTTATTTGTTATGTTATTATTGTTATATATTCTATGTATTCTATTTTTAATTACCGGTTCGTAAAATTTTTTTAGATAATTATTATCTTCTAGTGTTTTTTGATTTTATTTATATATTTTGGCCTATTGTTTGGATTAGTTAAAATAACAGCTCTATCAATTAAAGAATTAATAACACTTTTTTTATATTTATTTGGTGTATGAGATTTAAAATTAAGATATCTTCCAGACCATACTGGTTTTGTATACCAATTTGTTTTGATATTGCCATCCTTATCATACGTGATGTTAATATCCAAAAAATGTATTGTTTTATTTTTTTCTTCTTCATGAGTAAATTTTAATTTGTTATGGAATATATTGAATTTGTTTAAGGTATATTGAATTTTATTTTTAGGTATGCATAATAAACAGTCATCTACAAATCTTTTATAAAAATAAGGTTTCAAATCGAGAGTATCAATAACTTTTGATTCAACATATTTCATAACTATATTAGCAATAGTTGCTGAAATTGGTAAACCCATTGCTACACCGTAAATTTGGGAATAAAATTGGTTATCATATTTAAAAAATGTAGATTCTAGATATATTCTTGTAGCTAACCCAATAATAAAAAAAAAAAAAAAAAAAATATATATATATATATATATATATATATATATATATATATATATATATATATATATATATATATATATATATATATATATCTTGTTTTATGACTAGATAACTGTAAACGCAGGACCCAATTAATTACAGTTGGCTATTCATTAAACAATAGACGATAAGTATCATCGCAACATCTTAACAATCAGAATAAATACCAATTCGTAACCGGTAAGTGGATCCTGAACAAAGCGACCCTCCTTACGAAATAGTTGCTTTAATGAGCGTAATGGAATGTTCTCGAGTTGCACCTTTTGTTAGTTAATGACGTCACGTTGATGTCATTACAACAAACGGTCCCGTTTCTCGGAACGCTGGTGAACAACCGTGTCGACGCCGCTGTATTTATAAGGGCCTCGTGCCACAACACAATCCTTTTTGACAAACGAAGGGTATTCGACAGTGGCGTTTTGAACGAGCTACTTTTATTAAAGCGTGAATTGATGGGCGGCACGTGGGATCATTGTTACGGAATATTTCGACAGAAAACTATCAGATAAAATAGATGCAGGGGCGTTGCATTAACCTGTAAGCGGGAGTGAATCAAATCCAAATAATCTACACCCTGATATAATGCTTTTTCTAAAAATATCATACGCAAAAAACAGTTAAACAACTGTTATAATGCATATGTAAAAACTTTTCCAATAAGAGCGTCAGAACTTTGAAACATAATAGTGGCAACACTGTTTGAAATGCAAATGTCACTGCTGTATTCAGTACATTGTGTCCGCTTACCATGGAAAGATACGCGTTTCTATAGTGCATAAAGTAGAAAGTTTGATGGTGAAAACTTTGAAAAAAAAACAGATCTGATTCAACAGATTTCGCTCAGTAACTTCGTGAAGAGTCGATACAACATAGAACCTTACTTCTTATTGATAACGCTCCCTGCCATTTTAAATCCCTAAAGTTTGCTTATCCAAACATAGAAGTTTGTTTTCTACCTACTAACACTACATTACTGATACAGCCATTAGAACAGGAAATAATAGCAGCGTTTAAACAATATGTCAAGCGAACTTTCACTTATGTACTGAATAGCATGAAAGAAAATCCTATTCTTACTATTCGCGCATTGCATGGCCTTTATCAAAGAAGCAGTGGGTAAGTTATGTTCATCAACATTAAATTCTTGTTGGAGAACGTTATGGCCGGTACGTCAGCAGTTCGTGACAAAGTATCAGAAATTCAAAACATTATAAAAACCTTACACTAAATTTGTGGCGATGGGTTCGACAAGTTGCAACCAAATTACGTTGAAAAAGTTATAGCTTATAACCACAATGAACTATTAGAATTAGAACTGCTTGAAATTCTGGAAAATACATCGGATATCGAAGGCAATACAGACGATGAGATTCCCTACGAGGTAACGATTAATAAGATGACTACTAGATCCCTAAGGTTAAGTAGTTTACAAAAAAAAAATTAACCGCGCAACAGTTGCAAGATGTGGTGACCTATCATGAAGACCCTTCCCTAGAAAAAAGCCTGAATTTTCAAATGGTTTAAATGGGCTACTACAAGCTTATAGGAAGATCCAAACGGAGCTTACAAAAAAAATGAAACAGCCAGCAATTTTGCATTATTTTCGAAAATAAGTTTTACCTTACCGTATCTATTAGCAAAATTAATATATAATTACATATTTATAATATAGAATTCACACACACCCACACACACACTCGCACGCACGCACACACGCACGCACACACGCACACACGCACACACGCTCACGCGCACATGCACACACACTTACACGCGCACACGCGCCCATGCACATACACGCACACACCCACACACGTTAAGACTGGAACGTCGTTCGAGGGTCGTTTCGCGTATTTAGCACACCTTTGTCCGAACAATCAAAGAAGGCCTAGAAATAGAAGAAAGAGGTGAGCTAAATACGTGAAACGACACTCGCAACATTCCAAAAGTATAGAAATCGCTTTTGAAAAAAGAAGAAACACGGCAACGTGGCGCTGAGAAAGAAAATTCAATAAACAGACGCCCGACAGCATTGCCGAGCGCCGCGAATAGTCCCGAATTACCCCGTTACAATCTGTGCAGTCGCCTGTAAGAGTGAGCTCAATGACCCGTGCACATCAGTTGAACTTTTCAGCCGAACCGGACAACAAATATTTTAATTATTCACACACTATTACATATATATGTATTTATGTAATTTTTCTGAAACGAAACCCTCGCGGTTGACGAGGGGTTACTGTACAACAATTTCACTGCGTTTTTTACCGTGTATTTTTCTATAATAAAACTTGCGCGTCTGCACTACACAACCTCCATACTATTACCCTTACAAATATCACGAAGAAAAATGGCTCCACCTTTTAATAAAATATTTTCGAAATTCAAGTATACAAGAAAACATTTATTATATTGACTTTTTAGGATTCCGTTTCGAAATTAACTATTATAAAAGAGACAAAGTCTTTTGAAACATGAAAATTGAACAATCCGCGTTTTCGGATGAATTCATTTAAAATCTTTAGTCAACTTCCCAGGTAATTTACGAATGGGAATTCTGACTTTTCCGGGTTTCTTATTTGAAAACTTGCATTGAGGGAAGTTATATAATGCCGCGCCAAATTTTAATTAGATTCTACCACTACATAGTTCACTCAGCAACAATTGTTTGATATAATTTTTTAGTTAACACTACCTATTTCTTTATATTTAATACATGAAAATTTTAGTTCAATTTGATCACATTAATTATTGCATTGTTTTATAAGTTTCCCCCATTTTTTTTTTATTAAAGAATTTTATAGAAAAAAAACCGACAATTATAACAACACATTTATTATTATATATTCTTCGTCATTGTTCACGACCTGTTTCCCTCCTCTCGATCCATTTATTAATGTCGTTTTGCTAGAAATCGGTGAACTCGAAAAAGTTTTGAAATGAGTTTTTGAGGTCCTCATCGTTGGCGAAGGTTACGCCCCTCATTTAGTTCCAGAGCGAGACGAAGAGGTGATATTTGGTTCATACAAGATCTGGAAAGTACGATGGCGGATGCGGAAGAACCTCCTATTTGAGATCATTCAGGGTCACCTTAACGGTGTTTGCTGTATGAAATCAAAAATAGCATAACTTGACCTTGCAAATCGAATTGTTTAATAACCTTATTTACAAGTTGCAGCTGAGCCATGTAGCGTTCCTTGCCTTATTTATTCTTCAGCATTTTCTAGTACACGATACTCTATCAGTTCTACTGAATGCAGTTCAAGGTCTTCTTGGGTAACCTTGCTTAACTTTCAGCTTTGGGGTATCTCCTGCGGCCACCCGCTCCTTCTTTTGCTTCATACTGACATAGAGCCACGAACAGTGTCAAGCGAGATTTTGAGCAGCTTTGTTGCGACAGTTTTCTTTGTTATCGATGGTTAGTTTATATGTCACCCAAACTCCGACTTTTTCAATAAATTCTTACATCTTCTTAGCGAATTTTCGCCATGTTTGACTGCCATCCTCCTTCAAAACCGTTTTAATATGGTTCTCGTCGAAGTCAGAAGCTCGACCAGAGTCGTCCAGGTCGAATTTGACATTTTTAAACTTGGTAAACTACTCTCGAGCAGTCCGATCGGCTGTAGTGTCGTGTTTAAATGTGGCGTAAATATCTCGAACTGTTTTTGTAGCTTTTTGACCACGACCAATGGCGAAATAGTACAGCAAGTGTTGAAATTTAAGTTTTTGCCGCCTGGAATTTCCATATCAAAAGTTTGAAAGTCAATTAAAATTAAAATTTTCAGAAAAATTATGCAGATGGTTGTGGGGGGGCTTTCGAATGCATATATGCACTTGACGAAACAAAATAAAAATGGAGGAAAAACAAACGAATTATTAAAAACGGCGGGGATTTATAGAACAATCTATTATTTTAATATAAATATTAAACAACCAATATTTATTTAATATACCATAAATATAATTTATTATTATTATTCACGTATGGGCCCTGGTGGACCACGCGAAGGCAAAAACGCTCATTGAGTAAACCTTTTTGTTTGCTCATTCGTAGAACTTTCATTTGTAGTTAGAGGCGTTTGTTGTTGTTAGTCTTCATTTGCGCCCATACTGATTTCATTCTTTTGCTATGAGCTCTTTTCCTTTTGTCAGACCAAGTTGTTCTAGTCTTACTACATTTTTTTCTCTGGCCAACCTCCCAAACGTTAACCTTGTGTCTGAAACAGCCTCTATCCTGAATTTCACTTTGCGTGATATTTGCTGCTCTTAGGTCCTCTTTAATTGTAGCAATCCATTTAATTATTTCTACTTTAGCTCCACTCCTATTTTCCATAAATATAATATTATAGCATATTAAATAAACACTATACTAAAACATAAAAACAACACACTAAATACAAAACCAAACACTTTCCACTTTCACAGTTAGCCAACGAGCAGTCGGCTTTTTAAACCTATGATAGTTCTAATCAGTGTCATAAGGTTTTTTAAACAACTGTGAGATGAAACTGTAGTATTTCCTTATATCTTTTAGCACTTTTAGCACTTAAAATGACCAGTTGACCTTGCCTTGTCCCGATAGTCTCTCCCAACTGCTTTCCTTGCGTTCGTTTGGAGCTCGACTGATGACGGTTGAAAAGCTAGAAATCGGTCCCGAGAGACACGTGGCGTTGCATGGTGGACAGTTGGGCGAAGGCGATCGGTGGCACCACGTGGAGAAAGATTTCTGTAATCTTTCCCTCCACGGTTCCGTTACGCTACCTTGTGGGTATCTCTTTTATATATTATATATATATATATATATATATATATATATATATATATATATATATATATATATATATATATATATATATATATATATATATTCTTCTTCTTCCTTTACAAATCCATTAATGGATGTTCTCTCTATCTCTGGCGGTTTGAATTATCGAATTAGCGAATGTATATCGTTTATGTCCGTCCGTTGTCTCACGTTCCGGAACCATGAAATCTTTTACGTCCTAATCCTCTTCTACTTTCTATTTTGTCTTCGATAATTAGTTGTAGGAATTGGTATTTCTAGCCTCGCATGATGGCATGAAGGTCCAACCAAATGAAACACCCTATCAATCTTAATCGAAGATCAAGGTCGAAATTGCTACAGATGAACAGTTTTTTGAATTTCACGAAAGTACTTCGGGCTTGTTCGATATGGTATTTAATTTCATTATCTGAGAACCATTTACGTAACAATTTTGTTACTCGTTCTATCGATTTCCCAGTATAAGTTATACTGGAATCTCTGAATATGTTTGTTTCTCTTGTGATTACCATGAATTTAGTATTTTTTGTATTTATGATTAATCCCATGTTTAGACTGTTTTTCCTATTATACTAATTAGTTTTAGATCTTCCATATTGTCTGCAATCAAAACTATATCATCAGCATAACGTATATTGTTTATCCAGACTCCATTGACCTTAATCCCAATCTCTTTGTTTTCAAGTACCTCCTTGAAGACAGTTTTCGAGTATAGATTAAACAAGAGCGTCGACGGCAATCATCCTTGCCGTACACCTCTAAGAACTCCAATCTGTTCAGTCAGGGCATTGTACACTCTGACCTGTGCCGATTGGTGCCAATATAGGTTCTATATTCACCGAAAGTCTTTTTAGTCCAAGTCAAGTCGACGAAGAAGCTTTATGAAGTTTATGATGTTGAACCTTGTCGAAAGCCTTTTCGTAGTCTATAAAACACAGACATGCATTCTTCCGCTGGTCGTAGCAGTTATGTACTAAAACCTGCGTTGCGACTAGTGCCTCTCTCATGCCCAACCCTTGTCTGAATCCAAACTGTATGTCGCTTATGGCATTATCATACTTTTGACATAGTCTTTGATGTATTATTTTTAGAAATATTTTCATAGAGTGGCTCATAAGACTAATAAGTCTGTGATCCTCGCACTTCCTTGCATTCGTTTTCTTTGGCAGGGTGATAAAGGTTAAAGATAGACATTGTTCAGGATTTTGGCCAGTGTCATATATTTGGTTAAATAATCTATGCAATACTGCGATATATCTCTCATCTAGTACTTTAATTATCTCTGTCGGAATTTCATTGGACCAGCTGCTTAATTGTTCTTAGATACCTGTATGGCCTTTCCTATTTCTTCTTTATTAATAGAAGGTTCAGTTCGGTTTTCTCCCGTAGTTAGATCTTTACCAGGTCTATTGTCATTAAAGAGCTTCTCGATATAGTCTTCCCATAGTTCGCATTTTTCTACATTATTCAGAAACATTTTGTTTTCGTTAATGAACCCTTCGTTCGAAGTGCGTTTATCAATCTAAAAATGGTGTTGCTACTGAGAACTTCACCATGATGTCCGATGTTGAAGTGACGCTGGAAAAGTTGCTGCATTCTAATCACGCACTCATCACTTTTGAAAAACGTATCGTAAGCGTTCTCATGTCCACAATGATATCACGGCTACAGTTCCCCTCTCTCTCTACTAGGCGAGTATTATTAATTTTGGAAAACTCTATTTTCCGGAGACCATCTTGTATAACCAAATCATTTGAAATATCCGAAACATTAGACATAATAATTAATGATTTTTTTTTTATATATAATAATATTTTACATTAATCTTTTGATACCAGCTACATAAATATTGTTAAGTCTATAAAATTTCAAATAATCTAGTCGGATTTGATGAATGAATAGCAAACACCATTTCCAGAAAGGCAATATGATCAGCTAAGTTAAAATATTAATTCAAGTGAAAGGCTACAGTGCTGTATTTCATTGATTTGTGATCTCATTTATCCCGGGATTTTAGTTTAAGCAAGAGAAAAAACGTTTTAATGCACTTCGTTAGAACTCCATCATTTTAATAGAAAACATGAAATTATTAGATCAGTATAAAAAGACCAGTATATGCAGAAATTGTTTTTAGTTTTAATTATAATGCAAAGCATATACAAGGAAATCTATAAAAGTTTGTTTATTCTTCTTACTTTCTGTTAGGTTATTATGTCTGTTATTTGGTTTATACTTTAACGTAATTCAATTCTTCCAATTGATGAACCTTCGGTGTCAAACACTCAACCCAAACACATTTACCAGAAAACATTAAATCATTTTTTGTAAACTTATCGACGTGTGTCAATCTTCAAATTCCTCTATTACCGTTCTTAGCGAACTTATGCATGGGTAAGCCAATTTGAAACCCAGACCAAGGATGAACTCAGTTACTTTCCGAGGGTGTGGCGATATGTTGAAAAGGTTTTCGCAATTTTCGAAATATAGAATAGATATTAAAAAATTCGAATTTATTAAGAACTTAAATGGTAAATTTCAAATTATGGCATTTATGTAAGAAATTAAAAACAATGATACATTACCATTTTGACATGTTTTAGTAGAAAGTAGAAATTAAAAAAAAAAGTTACATTTTAATATCTCTAGAAAAGACTCCACCACTTTAAAATACATTCTTAACAATTGAAATCATAGCTTCCATTACAAAATGGTTAGATTAAATTATATGGTAGACAGTTTCTGGCAATAAGCTGGCCTCGGGAGGCATTTGCTGACGTCTGATGGTGGCTGAAGGATTGGGCATCATAAGGTATTATCATTTACCCCTAGATGAAACAT
The DNA here is from genome assembly GCA_031761425.1 of Cosmopolites sordidus. Taxonomy (NCBI): domain Eukaryota; kingdom Metazoa; phylum Arthropoda; class Insecta; order Coleoptera; family Curculionidae; genus Cosmopolites; species Cosmopolites sordidus. Next base: position 422,669 of record JARFXV010001138.1, read on the forward strand.
TATTACCAAATAAAAAAAATATTATTGTTATTATTGTTATTATTACAATTAACCGAAACTCCAAAAAAAAAATTAAAAAATACATTAAACGGTCATTATATATACACAGTGTATCGCATTTAAAATGAAGAAACCCCCATATTTTCGCTATTCGAAGGCACACAGATTTGAATTTTTGCTTGAATTTGAAATGTTGCTCAGCTTACTACGAATTTACAAAATCAATTACCGATATTATGCTTCACGTCAGAGATATCGAAAAAATTTATCAGAAAAAGTTGTTCAGAATATAATTATAATATAACTGCACATGCCAAGTTTCATGACAAAATTCGCATTTTTTATTTTTTCATTATTTTGGTCTATATATATAGGTCTATATATATAAGTTTATTTTTTAATTTGATAATTAGTGTGCCATGGAAAGTAATAATTTGACACTAGTGTTAAATGTCAGTCAGATTAAATTATGAGTTTACGTTAAGTTCTAATCAGTGATCACAGAATTAAAATGTTATTGATAAAAATCGAAATAATCCGGTTCTTTAGTGATTTTGCTCGTAGTAACTTAGAAGCTACCGCAGAGTTTGACATGAGACATCCCCAATGCTCTTTTCAACTGACATTGTTATTAAAATCCATCAAAAAAGTCAATCTAGTCGAATACAGTCACATCCTGAGGATAACGATATATTGGCGGCAAATCGAGCAAATTCATGCATGAGCCTTCAAGATTTATCATCTCAACTGAATATTAGGAAGGATAAAATCATAAAATGTTTTGTTTATCACAAAATGAAGGCCTATAAACCGAATTTTTCCACATCGATGGATTCGGCACAGCGATGAGTTTCCTTTTCCATCTCGTAGCCCATCTCCGTTAGGTTTTTATTGTGAGGTTATATGAACTCTTTAGTTTACCATGATGATTTTACAAAAACGTCAACAAGCGCCCAATGGTATTAGAAATGAAGAAAATATCTTGTGAAATGTAAGGCATCACTTAACAAAGAGCCTCCTAAAGTGTAAATGGTGGACACTTTCAACACCTATTGAAGTAAATTGTGATTTTAAATAAAGTCCGTTGTATTTTTGACATTTTAATGTTTTTTTTTCTCGTAATCAAGGCACACTTTGTGAATAGCAAATTTTTCAGCCATCGACAAGATATGGAATGGAATATTCGAACACGAATATCTCGCAAACGGCGTGAGATATCGCTATTGACCAAGGGTACGTTTTATACGTGGGAATTATGAGTCATCTCTATTTTGAAGTCAAAATATTTCCAGCTTTATAGAGTAAAAAATATGAGCGAGTTAATTCCTCACAAAGTAGGTAGCAAGCGCCCTCTAGGAACTAGGCTCAAACTACTGCCAAATTCTGATTTGTCGCCTTTGAAAATCCAATTATCCAAATTTTGAACCTGATATCTTCAACCGTTTTTAAATTATCTCAATTTTTATATTTTTTTTTTCACTTTTAACACCGTGTATTTTTTTAAGAACTTAAATATTTAAAAATATTTTAACTTCCCCTTCCCGTCTTAAATCAAGCTTACATATAGTGCCCTAAAATAAAGTATTTAATCTTCCTAACATTTAATCTTTGTCGTCTATCTCATCTCCTTCGATGATAGTTTCGATTGGCCGCAAATCGTTTATGAGCCCCATGTACTTATTAGTTAAAACGACATCTTCTTCATTGCACCGAATGATGTCATTTGGAAAATATTGTTGTTAGGTCTGATGGATTTTAAAAATGCATTTGATTTTACATGTGTTCCATGGAGCAACGATTTTAAGAGCTCTGGAAGTTGTCGCAAAGGTTCTAGTTTTATTTTGCCAGCTGAACAGCATAAACCTTCACATTCACCAATCCACTTTAATGCTTTACAATAACTACAAATTTTTGTCATTGAACTTAATTTTGATTCTTGTTTATAATCAACTGTAGGATCATACGAAAAACCACAATTTACGTTTACTTTCCAACGAATTTTTAATTTCATACGTCGTAAATGTTCTTTCCTTTTTTGTTCTTTTTGTAATCTATTTTCTTACTTTCACATGCACGCTTAGCTTTCATATAATTTAATTTACACATTACTAAATTTAATTTGGACTTTCGTTTTTTTAGGCATTTATGACTACAACAAATAATTGGAAATAATTAAAAACTATCTTGAGATTGACAACCGAAAATTCAATATAAAAAGTCGAAATAAATATCTTACTAATTTAATGCTGGGAAACAAATTTTTCGTTTTAATCTAATTGTTCCACGTTTCCTTCTTTTCTTTTTTGATTAATAAATATAAACATAAACATATACATAGATATATATATATATATATATATATATATATATATATATATATATATATATATATATATATATGTTTTTAATATCTTTTTAAATCAGTCAATTGACATTTGGTAAAAATTTGTTTAGGTTAGAAAAAAACAAAGTTTTAATGCTACAGAAAACTATTAATTTAATAGTTTAATTAATAATTAATTTATTAAAATTAATAATAATAGTAGTTAATGTACATGATAATAATAATAATCAATAATAAGTTGATTAAAGCTAAAATTTTAAATTTTTCGTTTTTGATCATTAGCGCCCTCACAACCGCTTTAGGACTTTGAACTCCATTGCAGACGTTCTTAATTAGTCTTAATATAGCCCAAGAAAGAAAAAATTCATTTCAAATTTTCATTTTATTAATAAGTTTATAAAAGCTATAAAATCAGATAATTAGCGATTCTCATCATTAACGCCCCCGCAACTGGTGTAGGGAGTCCAACACTCATAGAAATATTAGTCTATCCATTAAGTACATGCATTTTCTATATGGATGCCAAGTTTCAAGTCAATCGGATGCATGGTTCAGTAGTTACAACGCAACATCCATAAAAACCACTGTAGATTGATATATTAGTATATATATATATATATATATATATATATATATATATATATATATATATATATATATATATATATATATATATATATATATATATTAATTTAAATTGTGAAATATAAATATAAATATATTAATTAAGGTTATGTCGAATAATATCACATGGCTCTAAATTCACACTTAGAACCCATTTTTGTATTCTGCGCAATGTACATCGCAGAGCAAGAGAGCATTTGATTAAATAAAGATAGATATAGAAATTAGAAAAGTAGGTATGAGAACGATTGTAAGTGTGCACTTGGAGAATGGGCCCCGGTCCGGACTCGTGCACTTAGAGGACTTTGACTGTAGCACCACTCAATTTTCGCGAATTTTTCAAAACTATAAGAGCTACAAACTTAAAATTTGGTTGGAATATTCCTCATGCATCGTAGATGTTCGCTAAGTCGGAGGGTTCATCAAAATCAACTGCTAAGGGGAGGATTACATAGGGGTAAAAGACAAGAGAATATTATTACGTAAAATTTACGCCCAGCGAAGCGGGTGGGTAACAGTAATAGTTTTATTTATAGTAGATATTTAGATATAAATCTAAGTTTGTTTTTCTAAGTTTATTGTCCATATGGACACATTGTTCGTTTCTAGGAGTAAGAAGAAAACAGGGACAGAATGGACTTTGATTCTACCCTTGTATACAGCGTTGACCTCTGCTGTTGCATTTATTATTTTTTCCGTATTTTAAATACAATTTATTTAAAAGAATTTTATAACCTTTCATCAGTTTCCCGTCTGTTCGACGTAGTTACCTCACTTGATTAAATAAAAACTCATTTTGTTCTCTGATTCGGTCAACCCGATTAAGCAAACAAAAAGACATAACGACCAGCTTTCGGCCCCTAGCGCTTTACGAAAACCAGCATAAATAACTTTTATATTCTCTTTCTCGCTCTCTTTTTTTAAATAACCGAGTCCTTTTGTGGCTGACAGATAAAAATAAGAATAATATATTACCATCCTTAAAGCGAAATCAATATAAGGAAGTCGTTGTTGGTCTTTACTGGCGAGTGTTTTACCCGGGGAATATTTAAGGAGGAATTGTTTTGTAGTCCATGTCCTTTTTTTAGCTTTAAGGAGGTATTGGCAGGATTTGGCAGGAAAATGTTGTGGGTATATAAAAAAACGTTCGTAAAATATTTGGTTTCGTTCGTTCTCGTTCATTTTAAATTTGCTAAAGTTCAGTGAGTTACTTGGTGTATTTCAAGATAATGGTTAAATAACTTATGATGAATTTGATGGAGTAGGCTAGATTTTATAACTAAATATATTTTTATACAAACAAGGACTGAAAAAGTCGTTTAAAATTCACGTACATCTACTAACATGTAGAGAATGTTTCAATAGGTACTTCGGGATATTGTTTTTAAATGTACAAACTGTTTACAAACTCGACCATGTCCACGTTCTGTCATTTTGAGAACAAAACAATTTTATGTTGTGATTAAACTATATGATATATATGCTTTTTTATATTATTCTTTATGATATTTTAATAATAATAATCAAGATAAATTTCATCGGAGCACATTGGTTATATTACAATAAACTATTTTATATTTTTATATTATTATAAACATTTTATATTATAGTTTATATTATTATAAACAATAGTACAAAAATGTCATGCGGTTGATTTTGTAACCAGAATGATGAAATAGCCGTGTTTGTTACTAACATTATTTAAAAAGGCCGTTTTTGTAAAAACATTTTCTAAAAAAGAGAATTAGGTTAAACGAAAAAGAAAAAAATACAAAATATTATTATTATTATTATTCACGTATGGGCCCTGGTGGACCACGCGAAGTACAATTAGAGGCGTTTGTTGTTGTTAGCCTTCCTTTGGGCCCATACTAATTTCATTCTTTCGCTATGAGTTTTTTTCCTTTCGTCAGACCAAGTTGTTCCAGTCTTCCTACATTTTTCTCTCTGGCCAACCTTCCAAACGTTCACCCTGTGTCTGAAACAGCCTCTATCCTGAATTTCACTTTGTGTAATATTTGCTGATCTTAGGTCCTTTAATTGCAGCAATCCATTTAATTATTTCTACTTTAGCTTTACTCCTATTTACATAAAATTCGACTATTTGTCTAGTTAACCTACTCGGATTCATCCGTTTTATGTGTCCGTAAAACTTAAGTCTTCTTTTTCTCATATCGCTATGTATATCTGTGTATTGTTTGATTTCTTGGTTTTCTCGAAGTCGGTATGTTGTGCTATTTATTTGTTTGGGCCCTAAGATTTTTCTTATGATTTTTCTTTCCTTCTTTTCAATGTTCTCGATGTCCTTCTTTCTATTCAAAATGAGCGTTTCTGCAGCATGCTTAATAATGCAGCTTAATAACTGTGTTGTAATGTCTCAGTTTTGTGTTTTTAGATAGGCATTTTTTGTTGTAAATATTTTGTGTAAGTCTCAATGCCGTTTTCATTTTTTGACATCTACCCTTATTGGCCGCTTTTTCCAACCCATTTTCCATGATTATTTCACCCAAATATTTGAATTGAGAGACTCGTCTGATGTTACCATATTTTGTTTTTAGAAATGGCGTTCTTAGTCTGTTGCAGGTCATGTATTGTGTCTTTTCAAAGGAAATTTGGAGTCCTACATTTTCTGCTGTTTCTTTTAGGATTTCAATCTGTTTCTGTGCTGTTAATACATCTTGAGCTAAAATTGCTAGATCATCAGCAAATGCCAGACAATCAATTTAGATGTTGATTCTCCCCAGTTTAATGGGCAGGTCAATATTCAGGGCCGACGTTTTTTTACGCCACTCCTGTATTACTTTTTCTAGAACACAGTTAAATAAAAGTGGCGAGAGTCCATCCCCTTGTCTCACTCCAGTTTTAATTTCGAACGGCTCTGAGATCTCACCCATGAATTTAACTTTTGACCTTGTGTTAGTTAACGTTGCTTTAATAATTGCCCGCCTTTTCAGATCTAGTCCTTGTTCTTTCAAGATTTGGAATAAAGATTCGCGGTCAATAGAATCATATGCTTTTTTGAAATCCACAAATGTACAGACGAGATTTTTATTGTACCGTTTTGATGTCTTAACTTCAGATTTAGGATCTGTTCAGGGCAGGATCTGCCCGGTCGAAAACCTGCTGGATATTCACCAATGTTAGGTTCTAACTGTCCCTGTGCTCTGTCTAGTAGACATTGAGATAGAACCTTGTAATAAACTGGGAGAAGAGATATCCCTCTATAGTTGTTTACATCCGTTCTATCTCCTTTCTTATGTAGTGGATGGATTAGAGTATCTTTCCAATCTTCCGGAATCCGTTCGGTTCGTCAAACTTCTTGTAGAATTTTGGTTATTTCCCTGATTGTACCTGGACCAGCATATTTCAAAATTTCACCACCGAATGAAGATGAAATAATTAGGCAAATCAAGCGGCTTAAAAATAACAAAGCTTCGGGTGAAGATGAATAAAGAAACTTTATTAAATAACCAAACTTAATTAAATTGTTGTTTTTAAATAAATAATATATTTAATATTTAAAAATAAACTGACGGCATAAATGCAAATCCTAAGTAAGCAGTAAACAAAAATAAACTGGTAACCAGAAATTAGGATCGTACATAGGAAGAATTATGGTCGTGTTTGTAATAACATGCGATTTGAAAACACATTTTATTATTATTTTTAGTCGCTTTTGTAACAAACTTTACTACTAGATCCCTTGGACAAAATATAATATGGACTCAACTCAATTTCTGAAAAAATGGTCTTTAGTTGTGTTTATAAATAGCCTCCTACAATAAAATAAAAAATAAAAACAACAATTTAAAAAATATATCATGTTTGTTTATTCTAGCACAAAGCAGAGGGATGGTAGTTATGTTTAAGAGAGAATATTCTTCAAATATCCTCCTCGACTGTTTCTACTGATGTTCATTTTTTGCATAGAATTGTCATCTTGTTGAAAGAACATACTGTTAACGTGCATATTATCCAATTGGGGGCTATTAACAATTTAGTAACATACAAAGTACGTTTCACAAAAAAAAACAGAACTTTAAAAAAAAACAAATATATATTTTTTCGCGTCAATACAACGTTTTGCGGGTTAATTAGGTCGACGAATACATTTTTCAGTTCGGTCTAATATATATCCTTCAGGATGGTGGGCGACGCCTTTTAAATGAATTCAGTGCCGGCATAACTCAGTCCTTTCATCGGCAAATAAAGTGATTCGAAGAGGTAGAAGTCGCAGGGACCCAAATCAGGCGCTGCAAAAAGACGCATTATCATGCAACAAGCACCAGCTGCCTTGTTGGCGATATTGTGGATGCACACGATCAATACGCGACAACAGACGCTTCATAAAACCAAGATAAAATACAACATTGATCGGTTGACCAGGTGGTACGAACTTCTTGTGCATAATTCTCTCTGAATGATAGAAACAAATCAACATTGTTTTGATTTTTGACTTCTCGAAACGGGTTTCCTTCGGATTTAGCTCACTCGGGTGTTTCCATTCGGCCCTTTGACGCTTGGTTTCTGGATCATATTGAAAACACCACATCTCATCACCAGTAATAATGCTGTAGTTGAAGTTTTCGTCCTTTTTTTTTTGTTTAATCAAGTTAGATTCCAGTCAGTCAGTCAATTTGTGTGGAACAAAGCATGCAAAAACCTTCGGTGTCCAAAATAATCGGTCAAAATACGATAAATTGAATCTTTGAACATGTTCAATTCATCGCAACGAAGATTTTGGCTGATTTTTTTATAAATTCACAAATAATTTTAGTATTACTTCGAGTAATCACGGAATTTTTCGGGCCAGTATGTTCATCGTCCTTGATGTGCTCACGACCTTCTTTGAATCGTTCAAGTCACTCTGCCACGGGATAAATAATACACTCCTCACCATATACTTGTTTCACTAATTTAAATATTTCGAATGTTTGAATGTGAATGTTTTATCAAATTTAAAACAAAACTCAATATTCGCTTTTTGTTTGATGTATATTTCATCAGAACACAATGAAGGATGCATCTTTCCACCCCCATCAAAAGATGGCGATAGGAGAAATAGCTATTTTAAAAATGTCCTGTTTTCCGTGATACGCGCCTTGTATTTTGGTAGCGCACGCTGCTAAATTTACCGTTTCCCCATTGTCCTTTTTATGACTCTGTTACTCGAAGAAGATGTGACTGTTCTTCAATTATTCGGGGAATTTCACTTCCCCAAATTCTACAATTTTGCTTGTTGAAATAACCTGTGAAGTCGAAATGAAAATTCTGCATTATTTCTAACTTCATCAAATATAAAATTACCTAACATATTATACGACGTAAAAAAATCCACAATTAAATTACCCGGTATCTACATCACACATGCGAGATATAGAATTTGCAGGTTGTCGTTAAAAAACGGGGTTAAATTAAAATTCTAAAGTATTTATTAGGACATCCTTTACAAGGATAAGACACAAACCAACCATTTTATTACAACTCATTTGAAGTATTTTCTGTACAAAGTTTGCTTTAATTAACTTACATTGAAATAATATACAAGGTGGCGCAAAAGAGACCCATGCTTTTCACCTAAGCCTAATTTTTTTTATTTTCAAGATAATTTTTTTGTAATTACAGCTAAATTAAATAATAATAGTGCATCAATTTTTCTATTGGAACCTTTGGTGTGAAACACTAAACTTGAAGAGATTTACCACTAAACACCAAAACACTTTTTTGAACTACTCGACACACGTTTCGCTAACCATGTTAGCATCATCAAGAGATGATTTAATCTAATTCTAAAACTAAACTATGTTCTATTTAGATGAAAACCATACCTAACGAAGTGTGTAAAAATCATGAACCGTGAAGTGTACTAAGCCTTACAATAATAATTGAAAAAGTTGACTGAAAGGAATCGGTCCTTTATCTCGGGTTCTTACATTTTTCTATTTAAATGCTTTCATATGCATCCAAAGCCCTATTATTATTAACACTTTTAATTAGTCTTAAATTACTAATATCTATACTATGGTCATGTTCGATTGCATGTTGGGCAACACAAGATTTTTCATTTCTCCCATATCTAATGTGGGCAATATGTTCTTTATATCTTGTCAATATGCATATTTTTGTTTGCTCAATATACCTTCGATCACAGTCTTGACAACTAATTTCGTAAATCCCCGACTTTTCATGCTGCTCTACTTTATCCTTTGGATTACCCAGAACTTCTCTCAATTTATTATATGGTTTGTATACTACCTTAATGTCCACTTTTTTCAAAAAAGGATCACAAACCCAAAGAAATTCATGGTAATACCATTTGATGCCGAATTAACAAGGGGGCTAGACAAAATTTTGGAATCGAATCGAACATGACCACAGTATAGATATTAGTAATTCAAGACTAATTAAAAGTGTTAATAATAATAGGGCTTTGGATGCATATGAAAGCATTCAAATAGAAAAATGTAAGAAAATCATGAACCGAGGTAAAGGACCGATTCCTTTCAGTCAACTTTTTCAATTATTATTGTAAGGCTTAGTACACTTCACGGTTCATGATTTTTACACGCTTTGTTAGGTTTGGTTTTCATATAAATAGAACATAGTTTAGTTTTAGAATTAGATTAAATCATCTCCTGATGATGCTAACATGGTTAGTGAAACGTGCGTCGAGCACTTCAAAAAAGTGTTTAGTGGTAAATCTCTTCAAGTTTAATAATAGTGCACTTTTAAATTAATGGTGAAAAATAATGTTAGTTAAATGTCGCCCTTCTTCATAGTCAGATATCTGCAATCTCTCTTGAAAGTTGTACATCACTCTCAAAATCATGTCTTCTGATACTCTTGCGAATTCTTGGCGAATAGCAACTTTTAGTTCCTGTATAGTAGGGATAAAATTTCAAGTTCTCAAGCAGAATGCGTTGTAGCGATCGACGGGACATTCCCAGAGTTTAAGCTTGACTCCTAGTGGAACGCTGAGGACTAGCAAGAACCGCCCTTCTCACTGTTTCAACATTGTCGGGTGTCCGAATGGCACGGGAAAGACCATTTGGTTTCCTTTTCATGACAGATCCGTTAGTTCGAAATGCTTCAATCCATCGGAGTATCGTGTGTCGATCTGAAATTGATCCTTAGCGTTCAACGTCGACGGAAAAGGCGGATCTACAGAATCGTTGTTTCTAAATAACTACTCGACGACAAACACACCATGCTCCAAAGTGCACTGTGCCATGGTTATAACTACATTACCTGAACAGCCTGTTTGTGGCGCGGCTAGGTCGTCACCCCTCTCTTTTCAAAATACTAGCCCTGCGTTTCCACTGTGCCACCCTATACATTGGACATATTGTTATTCAACTTCTTTTTTGCTTTAATTTAATTGAAATATTAAAAAAATATATAAGCTTTCATCGATGTTTTTTTTCGGTTCTGCGTAATTAACTAAATTAATTAAATATAAAGCAATTTTACTCTCTGATTCGGCCAACTAGATTAGACAAACAAAAAGCCACAACGAGCAGCGTTCGGTGCTTCACGAAAGACCGACATAAATGACCGTAATTCTCTTTCTCGCTCTCATTTTTTCTTTCGAATTCTTTTGTGTATGCCAGATGAAAATAAGAATAATATATTGCCACCTTTAAATCGAAATCAATATTAAAAAGTCGTTGCGGATTCTTGCGAAGATCTTGCTAACGAGTTTTTTTCCTGAAAAATGTTTATAGTAGAATAGTGTTTGGGTTTATAGCCTTTTGAGTGTAGCGATTTTGAACACCATTCTGAGCAAAAATTTTCCTTAAAACATGTATCCTTAATGCAACCATATTCGCGGAAAACAGGTCAGAACGTTTTATAATTTTCTTAATAATTGGCAACGTCGCATCTTTGTGTTTATTCCTGTCACAGGAAATTCAATTTTTTAATTGATTGTTTACCCCTTAGCTATTGATTACATACGTTTCTGCATACATTTTTATTGTTTTATTACAAAAACAACGAAAACTTATACATTATTGTCACTTAATGTCAGTTGAAATTACTAGTTGCTGTTTACTAATTACTGTTTTACGCTATTTACGTCATTAAGAAGCATATGATTAATTATTTTACTAAATTAAATATGCAAAGTGTTCATTATTTGAATCTATACAAGCATGGCGCCCTTTTAACCAGTATTCCCGAACACGTCGAAAAAGTTGTGGCAAATTTTTAATCTGATCGACAGCAGCAAAAAAATGTTCTTAATAAGAGTTTCTTCGAAAATATGAAACATATTCTGATATTCGCCTTATAAACATTATGTTTAAAATGGAATATAAATACGTACACTGACATATATTGAAACAGTTTTCATGGCAATGTTGAAATACGATTTTTTGCAGTTGCTTTGCAATGTTGGCTGATATAGTGAGATTTTTTTTTTTATTGTTTTAGCACCATGTTCATTAGTTTATTTGTAAATTATTCGTTAAGTAATAACCAATTAATATTTGCTTAAAATATTAATTTTCATCATAGCTTTTCGACTGGTAATAATTTTGCAATTTTTTTCACGAGAGCCCGTAGTTTTTTAATACTTATAAAATTAACTGAAATGTACTAGATTAATTTAAAAAAACTCATTGAAAAACTACACATACGATTCAGTAAATGTTAAGTTAAAATAAAAATTAATTTAATTCAAAATATGTATGTACTATTCGTTTTTTAAGGTTAGGGTTAAAAATAAATATAAATAATTGTGATATTGAAATTGTAAATGAAATTAAATACTTAGGAGTACTGTTGGATCCTCAGCTAACATTTTGTAATCATGTCAGTTATCTATGTAGAAAGATTGGGAAAAAAATAGGGTTCTTTAGTCGTATATCGTCACATTTATCACCATGGTCCAAGAGGCTTGTATATAATACTATAGTTTTACCCCATTTTACCTATTGTATGTCTGTGCTGATATCATGTAATAAGGAGAGTATTAGTAGACTTCAAATACAGCAGAACAAGGCTATGCGTGTACTATTGAACTGTAATAGGTATACACCGATAGAGGTAATGTTGCGGTCATTGGATTGGTTTTCAGTTGCGCGGGCCATTGAAGGGGCTAACATTCGATTGATATATAAAATAAAACATAATTTGTTGCCCCATTACTTGAATACTTTTTTGGTACAAAGAGTAAATATGCATTCTTACGATGTCCGTTCTAAGAACAATTATGATGTACCAATTGTGAGAACTACTGCTCTTCAGAAGACATTGTTTTGGGAAGGTGTTTGTCTCTTCAATGCTTTGCCCGCCCACATAGGGAGCGCTCCTAATGGGCATGTATTTAATAGACTCTTAAATTATTATTTGAAGCAATAGAGTGTTTTATCATTTGAACAATGTTGGTTATTGCCTTTTGATTGTATTTTCTTTTGTTAAGATTTTTTAGAATTGTTCTCACTTTTAGTTTTTTTTGTATATTGATTTTGTTTTGTTACTATTAGCTGCATATGCTAAATAAAGTGTGTATTTATTTTATTTATTTATTTATTTATGATGAATAGCCAATCATATGCGATGCATCAGTTGAAGAAAGTGAAGGGAGAGAAGAAATTAACTGGGCTGTGGAGTAACATTTACTAACTTTGAGTGCACATAAATTACACTGAATTTGATGACATGTGTTCCGAATGTAGACAACGGAAGAAAAGGGACTGAAACTCAAAAAATACGTGGTGAAAAAGGAAAATTAGTAGAATTAAATACTGGCTAACTCTACCGTGCTACTAAGGCCATCTCTCCTGGACACTCTACGGGAGATACACAGTTGTGATTTTTAATTTTTATAATTTTAAGGTTGATCGTATTAGAAGTGATTATATTCTTGTTAATTAACCTGCATTGTAAGTATGGCATTCAAAGTTTAATTATAAATAATAATTACAATGTACAAATATGTAGTTTTATTTTAACTGGACCATGAAAATTATCGCTAACTACCTCGGACTTACCCTAGACCTCAGTATCATTGTAAAAATATAGGGTACCTTTAAGGTAAGAAATAGTGTACTTTAACTTGCAGGATCTGTTTTATTTTATGAAAGATGCTATTTGTAAAGCTGCAGTTGAATTGCTGAAAATATCAGAAAACAAGGAACCAGTTAGTAAAAAAATCAGGCGGAATGAAAACATTGAAGATGCCATTAAACATAAAAAAGAAGCACATCTTTAATGGTTCGGCAAACAACACCAGCGGATAAATATACGAAGAACAAATAGTAGTTTTCTCTCTGCAACCTCAATTTAGGATAAAACTAATATTAAAAAGTTAACTTTAAAAATATTAAGCAGTAAAGTTTTTAATGTTTTACCGAAACCAGTATAAGGATTAGATACAAATCAACCGTTATGTTATAACTTATTTTTATCCATTTTCTTTAGAAAGTTTGTTTTTCATTAACTTAAAATCAGCTAGTTTTTTAAACTTTCCATCCCAATAAATTGGGCATATTTTTATTCAAATTCCTTTTTGCTTGAATTTAGCTGGAATCATATTAGAAAAAATATTTGCTTTCTTCAGAGCTTATTTCGGTTCTACGTAATTAACTAAATTAATTAAATAAAAAGCAATTTTACTGTCTGATTCGGTCAACTCGATTAGACAAACAAAAAGCCATAACGACCAGCTTTCGGCCCTTAGCGCTTCACGAAAGACCGACATAAATAACCGTCATTCTTTCCTTTTCGCTTTTTTTTTAACTGAGTTCTTTTGTATCTGACAGATGAAAATAAGAATAATATATTGACACATTTGAATCGACAACAATATTAGGAAGTCGTTACTGGTTCTTGCTAACGTATATTTTACCTGAAAAATATTTAGAGTAAAATTCTGTTTGGATTTATATAATCTTAAGTGTAAGTTATTTTGAACACCATTTTTAACAAAAAGTTTTCTTTTAAAATATGTCTTCTAAATGCAACCATATCAGCGGATAACAGGTCCGAATGCTCATCACATCGTTATGTTTATTTTGGTCACATACAATTCTTCTTTATTGTGTATTTGTTTACCTCTCAAGGTTTTATTTAAAAATAAAACATAATATAAATTTGACTTGACTATTACAAAAAAAAAACTTATACAGTACTGCCGCTTAGAAAGAAACGCACTATTAATTGTTCTATTAAATTATAAAAAGTTGTAGTATTCACAAGTTCTTGATCGCTACTAGTAGGTTTATTTCGGGCGAATTTTTAATTGAAAGAGCTCCTGTATCGTTAGGATAAGGCCAAGACAGTCGTACTCCAAATCTCCAGGTGAGCGGACGTTTTCGCGCCTTACCCTTCCGACAGAGGTACGTAGGTCTGCTGGCCAAGTCATGCTTGGGTTGATTTTTCTGATATACTTGTGGAGGGTTTACGACCCGGCAGCATATATTTCGGTCAACAGAGACCAGGCAATTGAAAGATCCCCTATTGCAGAGCCTGACCATTGTGGAAACCTTACTCTTTTTGGGGCCACATGGCACTGTAACCGGTTAGTCAGATCGGAATTATTTTAAGACCCCTGCATAAGGATACGGGATTGCCCGTAGTCGTACCCAGAGTTTTTGGATACCCAGTACGGGATAGGCAAGAAGAGAAACAATCAGGAGATAAAGCCAAACAAACCCATTTTTATTACATTTTTATGTATCGATAAAGATCACAGTTACCATTTTTTTACAAATATTATTCCACCTTTTTATTTATTATCTATTTGCCATTTGACCACATTTGATTACCTTTCAGTTATATATATTTCTTTTTACTATTGTCAAAACAGAGTTAATAAACTCTAATTTATAAGTATATGGACATAGAGACCAGCTGGTGTAATTTAGAGCGATTTGTTTAATTTTTCATTTCTTTTACGGTAAGGTTTAGCGAACCATCTTCCCTAAACCTTCCTGTGTCTTTTATCTGATAGTTTTATTTTTTCCATCTTTTAATGTGCTTTGTGTCGTTTTTTTTTGAGTGTGCTTTTGTAAAATAAATGTATAAAATCCAGTAAACAGATTTATTTAAGATAGACCCCTTTCCGGTTTCAGGGTTTTTCCTAAATATCAGATATATTAACGAACCGGGTGGCGCCCATGGTGTCGCGCAGCTTCATTCTATCCTGAACCTTCTTCCCGGTGCTCCCGGCGAACATCTGCAGCCACTGTGATCTGTATTTTCTAATTTTGTTCTCAAAAGAGAAAATTTAGATTACAATGTACAAGTAATTGTATATTATGTAAAAGTACATATTATTCAACATTTGGGTCTACACAAACCTGGCACCGTTTAACCAGTATTGTCGAACACGCTGAAAAAGTTCTGGCAAAATTGTAATCTGGTGTGTGTCTAATCTTATCGATTACAGCAAAAATACATTATTCTTAATACGAGTTCTTAATATGAGTGATATTCGCGTATAGAATACATTTTAAATGGAATTTAATTACGAGCACTAACATACACCGAAATAATTTTCATCGCAACATTAAAATATTTTTTTGCTGTTGCTACACATATTTCTTTAAAATGTTATGAATAGGTTTTTGACCCTTTATTTTATAGATTTACTGAAATGTACTAGATTAACTGAAAAAACTATGCAAAGAATTCAATAAATGTTAAGTTAAAAGAGAAATTAATTTTTATGTTAAAATATTTATGTACTGTTCAATATTTTTATAATATCGAATAGGCCAAAAAAAATCCTGGTTAGAAATCTCAATACATGAAGTTTCGATAAATCAAAATTTGAAAGATCCACAAGGGTAGTTTTCTCTCTGCATCATGAATTTACGATAAATCTAATACTAAAGAAATTAACAAAAAGCAAAAATATTCACGTTTCTCCGAAACCAGTATAAAGATAAGACACAAATCAACAATTATGTCATAACTCATTTTAGCCCATTTTCTTTAGAAAGTTCGTTTTGCACTCAAAGTTCGTTCAACTCAAAATCACCTAGTTTTTTACTTTTTCATTCGAATAAATTGAACATATTTTTTTTGCTTCAATTTAGCTGGAATCATATTAGAAAAATATAAGCTTTCGTCAAATTTTTTTCGGTTATATGTAACTAACTAAATTAATTCAATAAAAAACAATTTTACTGTCTGATTCGGTCAACTCGATGAGACAAACAAAAGTCATAACGACCAGCATTCGGCCCTTAGCGCTTCACGAAAGACCGACATAAATAACCGTAATTCCCTCTTTCTCGCTTTCATTTTTTTTAACCAACCGAGTTCTTTTGTGTTTGACAGATGAAAATAAGAATAATATATTGCCATCTTTAAATCGTAATCAATATTAAAAAGTCGTTCCTGATTCTTGCTAACGGGTATTTTACCTGAAAAATATTTAGAATAAGATAAGTCATGATTTCGAGATTTACCACTAAATAACTTTTTAAAACTTTTAAATGCCCGTTTTGCTAACCATGTTAGCATCATCAGGGGATGATTCAGAGATATCAAATTGTTCATACAGCCCCAAAAAGCAAAAAAAACTAAACATTTTAGAAGCATTATAAATTTAGAAATATAAAGACCAGTCTAGACATTTATTAAATAACACTGGGGAACAATTTGAAAAATAATTTCTGTTGAGTTCGATATTTAAGCTGTTTTACATGTAAATTGACATGCTAATTCCAATACTTTATTTAGTTTTTTTCTATCACGTCAAGTTTTTCTCTGCAGTTGTTGCGCATCCGACTAAGCTTGGCGAATAACTGAAATCACTACTGCTCTCTTACCGGCGACCTAGGAGTGGGGACGTGAGTGACGTTGCGTCCCAAAACTAGTTCGGTCAGTTACGCATGAGATACTAAATTACGCGGGTGTGTGTCGCTCTGATATAGTGAAGTCAAAGTATACATACACAACTACAGATTTTCGTTATGTCTGCCTCTGGTAGTTCTCGTCGTAAGTGCTTAAACAGCCCTGATTCATTTTGTTATATATGTGGCAGTTTTACCATCCCCATTCAACGGACTAATATTAGTACATTTGTCAGGTAAGCCTATTTTGCTTATTTTAAAGTGTAAATAGGTGACCAAGATAAAGCATGGGCCCCTCATAAAGTGTGCAAGCAGTGTGTAGAGAGTTTACGAATGTGTACAAAGAGAACACATAATAAACTTTCGTTTGGTATGCGAATGGTTTGGCGAGAGCCCAAAGATCACTTAAGTAATTGCTTCTTTTGCATAGTGGAAACATCAGGATTCAACAACAAAAACAAACATAAAATTGAGTACCCTAGTTTACCGTCAGCTATACGCCCTGTGCCTCATTCAGCTGAAATTCCAGTGCCAGTTTTTCAAGAATTATCTTTAGAAATACAAGAATGTGAATCAAGTGAAGATCGAAGTGACTCCACCGACGAAGGATTCAAAGTTTCCAATGATTCTGTTCGTAAAGGATTCAAACAACATGAATTAAACGATTTAGCACGAGATTTGGGACTATCCAAAAAAGCATCGGAATTATTAGCATAAGGACTGCACGAAAAAAATTTGCTAGACAAAGGAGCTAAAGTCACTTACTATCGATCCAGAGAAAGTAAATTTAGGCAGTATTTCAGAAATAATGACGGATTTGTATATTGCCAGAACGTAGAAGGTTTAATGAAAGAATTGGCCATTTCTAACTATAACGCAACTGAATGCCGATTGTTTATAGATAGCTCAAAGCGTAGCTTGAAGTATGTTGTCCTATATAATGGAAATTTATACGGTGGTTCAGTCTCAATAGGTCATTCAGTTTCTTTGCGTGAAGAATACGGCGACATAAAGAAAGTCATTGACTTGTTGCAATATAACATGCACAATGGATCATCTGTGTTGACTTTAAAATGATCTGTTTCCTTCTTGGCCAGCAACGCGGGTATACCAAGTATCCCTGTTTTTGTGCATGTGGGACAGCAGAGCTCGTGAGAAGCATTAGGTGTAATCGAACTGGCCGCCAAGATCTGACCTAAGACCTGATGATCCAAACATTTTAAATCAGCCACTTGTCGACAGAAAAAACATTGTATTTCCGCCTTTGCATATAAAACTAGGTCTCATGAAGCAATTTGTTAAGGCTTTGTCAATTGAAGGAGACTGCTTTAAGTATATCATTTCGGCATTCCCTAGCCTGTCATATAAAAAGATAAAGGCGGGTGTGTTTGATGGTCCACAGATTCGGCAACTCGTTAAAGATAAAAATTTCACTGAAACAATGACCAACTTGAAAGGAATGCTTGGTGGGCTTTTAAAAATATTGTTAAAGACTTTTTTGGAAATACACGAACCCCGAATTACATCGAAATTTTTCAACAACTCTTGGGGAGCTTTAAAAAGCTTGGTTGCAACAAACGGCATTTCTTACATAGTCATCTTGCTAACTTCCCAGAAAATCTTGATGCTGTTAGTGATGAACAGGGTGAACGATTCCACCAAGATCTAAAGGTTATGGAAGCGCGGTTTCAAGGTAGATGGGATGTCAGTATGATGGCTGACTACTGTTGGAACATCAAGCAAGAATGTCCACAAACTGAACACTCCAGGAAAAGCTATAAGAAGAAATGTTTACCATAATATCTATTATTTATTTTTTGTATAAACACAATTTAATTTTTAATAATATGTTAACCTCTGGATGAATAAAATATTCTAATCTATTTGGTCAGATCTCACCTTATTTCCTTTCATATGTACACTTTTAAGGTAAAATGAGGGATATGCTGTAGCTTAAGAACTTGACGTGATCGAGAAAAACTGTGAATATTTTTGAATTCAGAGATGAAAAATTAGTCAAAAACAAGTCACAGATCCAAGTCAACAAAATTGCTGTTCCCCAGTGTAATCAGACCGATATCTGAAATTTCCCACTATTTAAAATATTATATTATTTAAAAAAACCCTCAATAAAAATGTATATATATCGAGTTTTTTAACGTCTTTGTATTGCGTCCAATGAGAAAACAGTAGTCATACACCCCGGACCGTTGGGTCCCACAATCTGCGGGGAGAAAGCCCCACCCATCTCTTACATTGGAGGGCACATGTTTGTCTGTTGGTGGGTACCGTGGTCAGGGTACCGATATATGCTTTCTCTCCAAGAATAGGGAGTCCCCCTCCACAATCAAACAACCCATAGTTTCGCTGACCTCTCGTCGGATGACTTATAAATAGATTTTTTTCACTTTTTTTGGACTGCGTCCAACGAGACAACAGTAGTCACGAGACGAGAGGTCGGCGAAAATATGTGTTGTTTCATTGTGGAGGGGGACTCCCTATTCTTGGGGAGAGAACATATATCGGTACCCTAATAAGTCTAACCACCAACAGACGAAATATGTGCCCTCCAATGTAAGGGATAGGTGGGGCTTCCTCCCGGTCAAGCAACTCACCATTGCTCATTATGGCAGGGACCTAGGTTGTTGTGCATTCCAGATGAGATTGTGGAACCCAACGGTCGGGCGTTTATAACTCCTGACTACTGTTGTCTCGTTGGACGCAGTCCAAAGAAGTTAAAAAACTCGATTTATTAGCCATCCGACGAGACGTCCGCAAAATATCTTGGCGAGAGAGCATATGTCGGTACCCTGATTAGTCTAACTACCAACAGACGAAACATATGCCCTCCAATGTAAGGGATGGGTGGGGCTTCCTCTCGGTCAAGCAACTAACTATTGCTCATATATATATATATATATATATATATATATATATATATATATATATATATATATATATATATATATATATATATATATATATATATATATATGTAGGATAAACATCTGTCATAACTTAGTTTTAAAAGTGAGTTTGATGATGTTATATTGCTTACGAAACTATAGTCACAAAGTCAAAAAATAAAGTAAGTGATAAATAACAAAGTAAAAGTTTCGTTTATTTCATTTTCATTTTATTTTATTTAAAAAGTCACCTTAATTTTTGATCATATCGGTATGTCTTTTCTGAACAATATTATTTTAGATGTTCTCGACTTATCTACTGAACTAATTAAAAACTAAATTAAACTTATCTAAAAATAAAAGCAATGGGTTCCCCACTAAGCCCTTTATTATCAGAACTGTTTAGGTCAAACTTGGAAAACAACTTTTTTTATAAACGGATGAAAAGAAAAATATATTGTTTTGTTTTAGATATGTTGACGACATTTTGGTTTAATATACTGAAAACGACAGACAAATCGAAGAAACATTAACGCATTTAAATATAACCCATCCGAAAATAAAATTTACACTTGAAAAAGAACAAAATCAAACTATAAATTTACTGGATCTTTCAATATCCAAACACAATGATAAACTAGAATTTAATTTCTATAGAAAACCCACATACTTAGATATAACAATTACAAAACAATCAATCCACCCTATTATACATAAATATGCAGCAGGTAAGTCTATGATCCGCCGAGCTTTCACAATTCCATTATCGAAAAATAATCGAAAAATAGAGGTGCAAAAAATAAAACTATTAGCACAAAATAACGGCTTCAATGAAAATTATTATTAGTTACTTAATAAATAAAAACAGAAATAGTTGCAACGAGTGCAGTAGCTGCTATGTGGAACAAACGGGCCGAATTTTTTAAACCAGATTCAAAGAACACCAATTTGCGTACCTATTAAAGAAACAAAATTCTAATTTTGCGAAGCATTTCATAGATATCGGATATATATTGGCCGAAATTACAAATTTAAAAATTTAACATACAACGCCAAAAAGCAAAGAATTAAACGATCAGGCAGATCTTCGTAATTTCCCATTATTTAAAATATTGTAAAAAATCTAACCCCAATAAAAGTGTAAAATTAGGTACATAGGATAAACAGCTGTAATACCTTAGTTTTAAAGTAGTGTTTGATAATGTAACATTGTTTTATGAAACTATAGTCACACAAAGTAAAAAAAAATGGACAAAAGTCATGGACAAAAAAGTAAAAAATTATTTTATTTGGTTTAAAAAATGAACTACAATGAAGTGACGGACAAATCAGTCAATAATTAAAAATTAGCATAGTTCAGGAAAATCAGTCGATATCTATATCAGAATATATAAACCCTAATTCAGTTAACTAAATAATGGAAACTGATTTTTCCAAAATCTAGATCAAGGGTCTTTTCCCTTCTACCCCGTTCGCATCCCACACCCCTGTCGAAAGGGGTGAGTCTGTTGTCGTGCCACCCTGCGCCTTAATATCTTGATATATGCGGGTATCAGTTAACGTCCCCGAACAAAACTTAATTAAGGTGAAAATTAGAATTTTCCCTCCGAAAGCTGCTCTGTAGTCACATTGACACGGTTTTTCCCTAATTTCGTCTAGTTTGTGGCAAATAAATAGAACTATCCTGTCAGAAAAAGACATGGACAATTTTATTCGAATAGTTATTCAATGTAGATGTATTAATTAAAAAATAATTCTGGCTTAATTTTTAATAATTATTTTAGATCAAGGATGTTTCAATATAATCTATTCTTTATTAATTATAGATTTTCCCAATCTATTATAAAAATTTGTGCGCTTTTAATGACAGTTCAACATTTAAAGTGGCACCACAGTAAACGTCTCGAGCTCTATTTTCATCTCATCATACTTTAATTCTTCCAGCTATATAAATAATATATTCCTCATTAAATATGAAGCCTGCTGACAAAAGTTTTCATCCCCGATATTCCCCGATAAAAATTAAAGTGGTGATAACCTTACCATCAAACTAGAAATTATGAATAGATTGCGACAATATTACGGAAACCCCATGGCACCCCTTCGGGGTCAATAATTAATCGGCGTTTATTCAGTGCAAGACTTTTGATTTTGGGAAGGTGGAAAATCGAGAGAACCTGGGAAATCGGTACCCAACCAACTTACAGTCTACTTAATTGCCAGGAAGGCCCTTGAACTCCGTGTCTTGAAGATGAACTGCTCTTCTAAGAAGTCTCAGGAGAATCTCTTTCACGGAAGAACAGGACAAATAACTAGCGCAAGCAGAGGTGTTCAGAAGAAATGTGTTTCTCCTGTATTTCAGAGATTCAATGGATACAATGAAAGACTTTTAATAGATGGACTTAATACTGTGTGGTATTAAGAGAACAAAAATAGGATGACAAAACAGCTGTGTACAAGAAACAAACAAAGTCACTTTAGGTCGATCAATCAATTCTGGATTTTGCTAATGTTCTCTTTATTGGTTGACGTGGAAGATCTTCCTGAAAAAGAATCGCCTTCCACTGCTTCTCTACTATCACTAAATCCATTGTACCACTTGTAAATATTTTTTTGATATAGCATCATCGCCGTAACTATTTCTTTCATTTCTAATGTAAGTATCACAAATTTTGCATTTAACGCCTCGGTAATGTCTGCACTCAGTAAAAAGAAGTAAAATAGTGAATCACGATTCCAAAATTTGTATTAACTGGACTGACAAATATTTGGAAAGACCACAGTAGTTCTAAGGAGGCTAAATAAAATCGAGTAAGCGAGATTACATTTTCTATCGATACGTATGGATCCCCACATACTTAGATACAACAATTATAAAACAATCAATCCACCCCATTATACATAAATATGCAGCATGTAAGTCTATGATCCACCGAGCTTTCACAATTCCATTATCGGAAAATAATCGAAAAATAGAAGTGCAAAAAATAAAACTAATAGCACAAAATAACGGCTT
The DNA here is from genome assembly GCA_031761425.1 of Cosmopolites sordidus. Taxonomy (NCBI): domain Eukaryota; kingdom Metazoa; phylum Arthropoda; class Insecta; order Coleoptera; family Curculionidae; genus Cosmopolites; species Cosmopolites sordidus. The sequence continues at coordinate 445,367 of JARFXV010001138.1, forward strand.
TAATGAAAATTATTATTAGTTACTTAATAAATAAAAACGGAAATAATTATTAATTCATTAAGTGTACCCAAAAGTGAAACAAACAAATAATAAAAAATACTGTAAGATTACATATTTCGGTCCAGTTTCAGAACAAATAGCTCGCTCTTTGAGGAAACATCATTTACAAATAATGTTTAAAACCCCCAATCAACCAGTAAATTATTGTTTAATGTAAAAGATAAAATATCTCAAAATAAAAACTCGGGAATTTATATGTTAAGTTGCAACGAGTGCAGTATTTGCAAGCGAGATTGCATTTTCTATCGATACGTATCGATCCCAAGATTGGGCACTGAATTTCATTTACCAGAGATGGATTGAAGCATTTGAAAATCACATTGCTCCAGATGCATACTGTGAATTCTTTGGATCACACATCAAACCAATTTCTCAATCCTAATTAAACTAAATATATTACTTGCACAAAAGACCTTTTCCGACAAATCGATGGTATTCGCTTCTTTTGCCTCGTCATTCATCAAGGTAGTATAGAGAAATTATATATTTAAAACAAAATCGATCGTAAATGAAAACGAGAACGACTACCAAACAAATCTATTGCATTTTCCATCAAATTCATAATGAACAAGACTATAGCCAAACCAAAGCAAACAAATGCATTGCTCAACAACAAAACTCTAACCAATTTATCACTGGCAGAAATTTTGAAGACTACAAGAAAAAGTAACCAATGGTGAATCAAGGTTTCGACAGATTGTAATTAAGATTACGACATCTGAAAATGACCGAAGAAAAATAAATAACGTAAAGATGGAAGGAATAAAAGTAAGGATGGAAAGACCTTTAAAAAGCATACGAAAACGAAAGAGGAATATCAAACAAAAGAAAGAGACACACAATTAGAATATATTAGAAAAAATAATAACCAAGTTGTAAGTAAACTGCAAAGAGGAACAGCGGTGGACGAAAACTTAATCATCGCCAAAATACTGAAATACATGGGTAATAAAGCAAATGTTAATAAAACTGATATAATATAGATATAGATGAAAGCGAAATGCCCAAGGAGTGGAATATGGGAGTAATATTACCACTTTACAAAAACAGGCTAAAGACACCACAAACTTGTTACCTCTTTGTTTACTTATTTGTGCTACAGTTATGGCCGCCATTCGCCGGAGGCAGTTGGGCCCTGGATTACGGATGGATCTCATCGGCACTCAGGGCACCACACAGTTATTGGGAATTAAAAAAAAAACCCTTAAACTGAGAAATGCAATTTACCTACTCCAAAAAAAAACAACTCAGTTAACTGTCAAATTAATATGTCTTAATATGGCATTATTAAAATAATGTCTGGCCTTCGTAACTAAGATGGACGGTTACTGACATCTACGGAGTTCAAAATGTTTGGTACCATAAATGTCACGCATCAGAAACGTCTGCCAACTAAAATGTCCCGTATCTATAAAGTTCGGGGTCTAAAAAGGTCCGGATCCTAAAACATCTAAAAAATTCCAAAAAATTAGCCTGTGCAGAGCTTGGCCAACTAATAAACATGCCTCTCGTGAGAGAATACTTAAACTGGATTGTCTGCAGCGTCGACTGCTAGATCGCTGTCCGTCTTTTTGATATAGAGACGATTGATCCCTATTAAGCGAGATTTTCGATTTACTTCCTATAGCGACCGATAATTTTTAAAAACTGCAAAGTATTAATAAATTACATTAACAAGCATATTAGGAAGAATATTAACAAGAACACTAGAGAAAAAATAAAACAAACATTAGGCGAATTTAGCAACATTGATTGATAAATAGAGCAAACATACAAAATTTAATATTTGTAGTTAGACAACTGAGTGGAACAGTAATACAGAAATGACGGAAAATTCATATCTGATTTAAATACTTAGAAAAGTCGTTAATATAATAAAATTACTAGGAAAGGCATGGAAACGTTTTAGAAAAGAAGGCACAATTGAGGTCATGAAAACATTATACAAATATAATAAGAATAAAAGAACGACAGAAAACGAGGAATCCACAGAATTGGCCTGTGTGTACTTAGCCCCCTACTATTTTGCCTAATTATAGCCGACCCCAAAAATATGTAGAGAAAAATCCAGTAAAATTTGAAAACTGGAAAATGAAACAAGTAACTATAAAAGAACTTTTGTATGAAGAATACGAGGGTTGCCATTTATGTTTTCGGAAAAATAAATGAAAGCAAATATTTATCATTAAAATGGTTTTATTATCTTTTAAAATATTGTCCGCCAAGATCGAAACACCACTGCATACGTTTGAACCAATTTTCATAGCACTTTTGCCATTTCGATTGAGGTATCTCCAAAACATGCATTTTGAAAGCACCAACCACTTTTTCATTGACCACGTAGTTTATTCTTCATGGACGGGAACAAAATGAAATTATTCGGTGCCAAATTACGACTGTACGACGGAAGACCCATCAATTCAATGTTTTGACCCGTCAAATATTGAATTATTCGGTCCGATGTATGAAAGCTCGCGTTCTTATACCTTCAAAGAGTTCTGGTAAACAAATGGTTGTGTACCATTCAGAATTGACCGTTCTACGACTACTTAGGGGCACTGTAGCCACATGCCCATTTATCCAAAAAAAAAACAGGCGACCATTTACTTCGAAGTGCTTCTTACGCGAACGACTTTTGTTGGATTTGGCTCATTTTGAAAGACCCATACAGTCGACTGCTGTTTACTTTCGAGCTCATACGCATAGATCCAAAGTCGTTACCTATGTAGATGTTATACACGGCGTTTGTATAACATCATTTTTTACATGATTGTCACATTATACGGAATCCAACAATCAGAAAACATTGTTTTCTATCCCAGTTAATCAATTATGAAAACAAAATTGTAAACAGAAGACGAGAAAAGCGTTCAAAATACTTGAAAATTAAATTATCTGCAAAATGTACATTTATCCGCCACATTCCCTTGATTGAGTCCCATTTGATTGATATTGCATTCCGAAACGTAAAACTTGATAAAAAAAGAAATAAATCTGCAGTAGAAAATAACAATATTAATGAATGATAAAGTATTTTGTAGTCATCGTTTTGTGTAAAATCATGTTAAGTCCATCCCTTTACAAATTTTCTAATACGAGCCCCTTGAAGGTGGTATTTTACAGTATCTTATTGGCCATTTCCTTCTGCCTGAAATCTTCTTCTTACTGTAGTTCTTTCTAAATTTAAAATCTGGATAGAAAGTTTCGTACTGGCGACCGGAAAATTTATGCTCTAACTAGTTTAGGTATGAACTTTACCGAACTTTCATGTAACTCTAACCCTACACATGATGTGTTGTAATATACAGCCATTTTGTAACGTAATGTGGAAGTTTAAGTTGTTTATGTTGAAGTCGTGAAATCTAATGTTAGAAAACTATAAGTTGCTAATTTATTCAGTTGCATACATAACTTGCAAAGTACAGTCCTATTTTGAACTAAATACTTGAAGTTTAAGTTTGGCTCAAGAGCTTTCATCATCCTGCTGGAACGGGAAAGTATATTTTTTTCTTTAACATCAAGAAACTATATCTTAATGCCTAGAACTTTGATTTAGGACATTACCCAAAATATATTCAACTTATACTGGATTGTAAAATTATTTTAAATTTCTTAAAAATAATTTTCCAAAATTTCTCCAGCATTTTCGAAAATCTCTTGGTCTATTTCCACAAAAAAACCTTGCCGAGCAATATTTGATATTTTGAATACTTCAAGAGAAAATAAAGGAAAATCTTTTAACAGAGAAAAACCACTCGAGTACGGCAGAGGAGAATACAGAAACAAACAGGTAAAAAAATTAGCTAAAAAAGCAACGAAATAAGTAATCTAAAAAACAAACATGACACGTTTAATATATTTAAAAAACGAGACAAGTTGCTGGTTAAAGAGAACATCAGAATGTATCGGATAAAGTAATTATTAATGAAACAAACTTTAATCAATATATACTTATAAGTACATAACAACAAATACTTTAATATCGGAGCACATATATTATATAGCTTTTTAATGATAAAACACCATTTTTCGCAAGTATATAGATTATAAGTATATTACTATCTTCCTTCACATTATGAGAAGGATATCCTTCTTATTATTATTAGATTTTTCGCGACGTATTACATATGTAATACCTCGCGAAAAATCTTCTCGTATCACAGAAAATGTACGGTCTCCCAAAGAGGGATAAAACTGGCTTTCCTCTTCGTCCAATTGCCAGCGCATATCGTTCACCAACTCACAAATTAGCGAGATATTATATATATATATATATATATATATATATATATATATATATATATATATATATATATATATATATATATATATATATATATATATATATATATCCAAACCCACTCAGAATCACCACCACCAACACATGAAGAAATCCACAGGCACATACGCAAAATAAAGAATAAGGTATCACCGCGGGACTATTGAAAAAAAAGCTCGGACCAAATTCACTGTAGGAACTTACGCAAATTATCACGAACATCTGGCAAACAGAAAAATTACCAGATGAATGGAAATGTGCTCTTATCCACCCGCTGCGCAAGAAGGGAGACAGAACAGATATGAACAACTACAGAGGAATCACTTTACTACAAGTCACTTACAAAATCCTCTCAACATGTCTTCTCCAGAGAATACAAGAACAATTAGAACACAAAATTGGCGAATACCAGGCTGGACAAATATTTAACTTAAAAACAATACTGAAATACAAAGCTATCAGGTACGTCCCAATCATCTGCACGTTCGTGGACAAGAAAGCATACGACTGCATCAACCAAAAATCTCAGTTCAACATCCTAGAACAAAGACTCGACCCCAAAACACTACGATCTTGATCAAGCAGACACTGACTAACACAAGCTCTAAAGTGAAATGTATGGGAGAAATTTCCGAACCCTTCCTGATTAAAACTGGAGTACGCCAAAAGAGATGGGTCCCCACTCCTCTTCAGCCTGGTCTTGGAGAACGTCATAAGGCAATCGGAAAAAGAGCTGAAAAATCGAGGATACTGGAAACCAATACGACACGGACGATCCATAAACAACATACAAATATCATGCCTAACCTTCGCAGACGACCTAGCCATACTCGCAGACAATGAAAAAAGGCAACCAAATAGATCGAAGTTCTCAAGGAATGTGCAAAGAAAGTCGGTCTACAAATCTCCTTTTAAAAAACCGAATTCTTCTGCTCAAAATTAGATGTCCAAAATTTTAACACCAAATACGGCAAAATAAATAGGGTCACTCACTTCAAATACCTGGGCGAGATCCCCGAACCCACAAGAGGAGAGAAGATAGCGTAGAAGACTCGATTACAGAAGATGAAGAGGGCATACGGCAAGACACACAATATCTACAATAAGAAATGCCTATCCACACACATAAAAATAAGACACTACATTACTGTAATCAAACCAGAGGTACTATATCAATTCTTCTATTGGAACCTTTGGTGTGAAACACTAAACGTGAAGAGATTTCCCACTAAACAGCAAAACACTTTTTTGAACTGCTCGATGCACGTTACGCTAACCATGTTAGCATCATCAGGAGATGATGTAATCTTTAATCTATTTAAGAGGTACTATACACAAGCGAGACACTTACACTTTATACAAAAAGCGGCATAGAAAACATACTAGAAGAAGACGCAAAATTATGATGAAAATTCTCGGCCCAAAACTGACAGAGGAAGGATACAGACTACGTTCTAGAAAGACCACAGAGAGAATGTCCAGCGTAGCATCGGGCATAAGAAAAAGAAAGTTGAAATTATATGGACATATCAGTAGACTCCCACCGACAAGACCCACCAACAGAATTCTTACGTACATACAAGGAGTCAAGTCAACAGTACCATGGATCGCACAAGTCGGAGCTGATCTGGGAAAGGCACAAATGGGTCCGACAGAGATTGAGGATGGAAGAACGTACACAAACAAAATGCACAAGTGGAACGTTGCATCAGAGAGCGAAATTTCAAGGAGATCGGGAACAAAGTGGACGGTGGAGAAAAAGAGAATCCACGGAGAAAGGATGAGAGAGGGGTGGAGGATCAGAAAGAACACTCGAAAATGAGTCAGAATGACCCATCCCTTACATTGGAGGGCACATGTTTCGTCAGTTGGTGGTTAGACTCATCAGAGTACGGACATATGCTCTCTCGCCTAGACTAGGGAGTCTCTCTCCACAATCAAACAAAATATGGGTTGTTTGATTATAGAGAGGGACTCCCTATTCTTGGCGAGAGAGCATATATATATATATATATATATATATATATATATATATATATATATATATATATATATATATATATATATATATATAATAGAAATAGTATTATTCATATCATAAATCGGACTGCTATATTTTTTAATTGCTATAATTTTTCGATTCATTCATTTTTCATCATTTTGATTATTTCAGCAGATTATATTTTGTTTTGAACGGATTTATTGATAAATCACCGTATATCATTTAAAATATAGTACTTTTCCGACCACACCATCGACTTCCTTTAGAGTTTTTGGTCTGCGACTGTTCTAATACGTTATCCGTACTCTATATCGGTCGCATGTCTACGTCTCGACACTATAAATATCCTCAACATCGATAAGCTTTCTCAGTCCTTTTAAACTGCCATTTTTCTTAGTACAGCCGTTTCGCAAAGTCAGTACGTACACATTATATATAAAATAAACTAACATCTGCAGTTAATGGGGAAATAAAAGCTAATGCACATCCATTACATCACACATTAAGAGATTGGTTGGTACCTTAGGACCGTTTTTATATTTTTTATTCTTGCTTTTGCTTTCATATATTGTCGGAGTTGTTCATATAGATTAATTTTCTGTCGCCCAAACCTAATTTTGTCCATTTTAGAATGATGCAGTGTATTTTTTTTAAAATCTAACATAAGCCATTTTTTTTATTTGAAGTGATAGACTAGTGCTTCCAAATGTAAAGTTGTAGGAAATAAGTTGATTAAGAAACATTTACAAATAATGTTTTCCGGTGTGTCCAGATTTCTTCAGTAGCTACTAAAACAAGATTTTTTAAATGGGAACACTGTATTTTGTAACATAATTTGACAAATCTTAAAATTCGAGATAAAAGTCACATTTCTTAATTAGATTAGCCGTTTTGAAACAATCTATTATTATTCAACAAAAGACTGGCTGTTCTGTTTCCAGCAGGATGGGACACCACCTCAGTTTACGCGAAATGTGCAGGATTATCTCCATGAACTGCTACTAGAAAGATGAACAGAAAGAAGGGGTTCATTTGAGTGGCCTGCTGGGTTGCCTGACCGGACCCCTTTAGATTTTTTCCTGTGAGGTTTCTTAAATACTAAAGTATACGTGAGTGCTCCTAATTCTGTTGATGAGCTGAAACAATCAATTCTGGGAGAAATTTATAACATTACCCCCAATATGTTGGAAAATGTTAGTAATAACATTGTTAAAAAAGTTTTAGTTTGTTAAAAAAATAATCATTGATTAGTTTATGAGTTATTTTAAACTAGTTTGTTTCTTTAAAAAAAAGCTGTATTGTTGCTGAATAATAATTGATTGTCCTAAAACAGCTACTAAAATGTTACATCACATTTTTTATTTCGAATTTAAAGATTTGTCAAATTATGTTAAAAAATACGATGTTGCCATTAAAGAAAAATATTTTAATAGTTAATGTCTGAATGATTGTGGCGTGTTCATATATTTTTTCTGCTTTATTTGGGTTTTTCACCACTGTTTAAAACTCAAAAAATATCAAAAATACCTGTTCTTATTTAAAGAAAGAATCACTGGGTAAAAACAAACCCAAACGGAGACAAATTTCTCAGTGATTCTTTTTTGTAATAAATTTGCCTAACGAACAAAATTTTAAAGATATAAAAATGTTATAAAAAAATTTACAAACTTTTAACGTTAACGTTTCGGAGGGTAATCTCCCCCCGTTTTCAAAACTAAACTAAAAAATAAATGATATTAATTTGTAATATATAAAGTAACGAGTAAAAGTAAATATATTTTTTTTGTATATGTCAACGATACTTACATTGACAACAATAGATTTTCATGACAGTGACATACTACCAAAAAATATATATAGGTAATGTTTACTGTGTCATTGTTTATTGTACTGATTGTGTATTCAAATATTTAAATGCTTTTAATTGCATTCTTTAGAATCGGGAACCATATTGAATTTAATCTACCGAAGGCATAGCAATACAGTTATTTTTATTTAAATTAATTATAGCGGTTTCTTTTAATCTTCTGTATTTTGTTACCGATTCTTTTAATACCGTTTTGGAATTATTCCAATTAATTTTATGACCCGATTTCCATGCGTGTTGACAAATTCTAGATTTATTAAAATCGCTCTTTCTAAGAAGGTTTTTATGCTCTTTTACTCTAACATCTAACGGTGTAGATGTCTCACCTATATAGAATTTGCCACATTCGCAGGGAATTTTATAAACCACATTTTTGGTATTGTATTGTATATTGTTTGGTTTCGTTATACAACAAAATATATACAATATACAACAAAACATTTTTATATCTTTAAAATTTTGTTCCTTTATTTATTACAAAAAAGAATCACTGAGAAATTTGTCTCCGTTTGTTTTTTTGTTTTTACCCAGTGATTTTTTCTTTAAATAAGAACAGGTATTTTTCATATTTTTTGAGTTTTAGACAGTGGCGAAAAACCCAAATAAAGGAGAAACAAAAAATTTGATAGTTACTGAAGAAATCTGGCAACACCGGAAAGCATTGTTTGTAATGTTTTCTTAGTCAAGTTATTTCCTACAACTTTGCATTCGAATGTGCTAGTCTACCAGTCAAAAAAAAAGTTAGCCTATGTCAGGTTTTAAAGAATTACTATCTGTCTATATATATATATATATATATATATATATATATATATATATATATATATATATATATATATATATATATATATATATATATATATATATATATATATATATATATATATATTGTTAGGTGCTTGTAGACCCGGCTGGATCATGCAAAGCATTCTGACTCATTTTCGAGTATTCTTTCTGATCCTCCACACCTCTCTCATCCTTTCTCCGTGGATTCTCTTTCTCTCCTCCGTCCACTTTGTTCCCGATCTCCCCGAAACTTCGCTCTCTGATGCAACGTTCCACATATATATTTTGTTTCTGTACGTTCTTCTATCCTCAATCTCTGTCGGACCCATTTGTGCCTTTCCCAGATCAGCGCCGACTTGTATAATCCATGATACTGTTGACATGACTCCTGGTATATAGGTAAGAATTCTGTTGGTGAGTCTTGTCTGTGGAAGTCTACTGATATGTCCATAGAATTTCAACCTTCTTTTTCTTATGTCCGCCGCTACGTTGGACATTCTCTCTGTGATCAATTCTTCTGTTGGAACAGATTAAATCATCTCCTGATGATGCTAACATGGTTAGCGAAACGTGCGTCAAGCAGTTCAAAAAAGCTCTTTGGTTTTTAGTGGTAAATCTCTTCAAGTTTAGTTTTTTATTCTCTCTGTGGTCTTTTTAGAATGTAGTCTGTATCGTTCTTCTGTCAGTGTAGGGCCGAGAAGTTTTACCATAACTTTGCGTTCTTCTTTTAGTATGTTTTCTATGCCGCTGTTTGTATGAAGTGCAAGTGTCTCACCTGCGTATAGTACCTCTGATTTGATTACAGTGTTGTAGTGTCTTATTTATGCCCTCTTCATCTTCTGCAATCGAGTCTTCTGTTCTATCTTCTCTTCTCTTGTGGGTTCGAGGATCTCGCCCAGTAAATGACCCTATTTATTTTGCCGTATTTGGTGTTCAAATTTTGGACATCTATTTTTGAACAGAAGAGTTCGGTGAATTGAAAGAAGATTTGTAAGCCAACTTTTGAGTTAAATATTTGTTCAGTGCATAACCAGGACGAAAATCTGCCTGGTACTCGCCAATTTTGTGTTCCAACTGTTCTTGTGTTCACTGGATAAGACTTGTTGAGAGGATTTTGTAAGTGACTTGTAGTAAAAAGATTCCTCTGTAGTTGTTCACAACAGTTCACATCTGTTCTGTCTCCCTTCTTGAGCAGCGGGTGGATACGAGCACATTTCTATTGATCTGGTAATTTTTCTGTTTGCCAGATATTCGTGATAATTTGTGTAAGTTCCTGCAGTGAATTGGTGATACCATTTTCACCGGATGTCCTGTTATTCTTTAGTTTGTGAATGTACCAGTGGATATATATAAATATATATCGATTTACAGCAAAAATAATTTTGAATTCTTTTTTGGACTGAGCGTCTACACATGTTATGATTTATAGCTAATTGTTCCACGGAAATCTTACTATTTTTACTACTTCTTTTTTTGCCTTTCTAAGTTTCAACGACTTTTAGCGCTGCCTATATCATAGAATCTTTTTACCGTTTTAAGGCTGTTGACTTAGTGATGGTTGTATTCGGATGCACCTCATTAAATACTCGATCCTATATATATAGCAATGGTTAGTTGCTTGACCAGGAGGAAGCCCCACCCATCCCTTACATTGGAGGGCACATGTTTCGTCTGTTGGTGGTTAGATTCATTAAGGTACCGACATATGCTCTCTCGCAAGGATAAGGGGTCCCTCTCCACAATCAAACAACCTATATTGGGGCTTCCCATCTTCCCATCTTCAGATCTTCAGATCCAAAGCCATATTCAGATTTTTGACGTGAAATACTTGTTGACACAAAAACCGCCTTCTACATCTATCTTACATTTTTTTCTAATTTCCTACTTTTCTCCACATTGAAATGATATTTTAATGGAAAATATTTTAGGATAGTAGAAAACATCCAAAATTTTGCAAAAAGGCTGTTATGAAGAATTGAGCCACTGTGCTGAAGTAACCTTTGCTTAGAAAATTCTAAAGCATATTCAGAAAAAAAGGTGAATGTTTCCCTTGCCCCACGTAAAAATTGACCAATTCTTCAGTCGCCATAAAACCTCAACAGGTGTTTCCCAAGGCCTGTTTTTGACTTTAAGCAAGTTTTTAATCTTATTTTACAATTGTACTGTCCTTAACCACTTTAATATTGGAAGTGACCACCGAATGGTACGAGCAAAGAATGGGATAAACTCCCGAAAAGAGCGCGAAAAAATTATAAGATCACTCGGGTGCGAGTTGAACGTTCGAAAGCCATTGAAACATTGACTAAGAGACCTGACCATATATATCACCCAAGTCGGAAATAAAGCGGCATTAAATGTAACTTATACCATCCCATAGTTCGTAACAGTACTACTATGTTTAGCGCGACTGTGTAATACTGCGTAAACCATGGCGACTCAAGGATTGGGCAATTTTACCCTGCTCGTATTTTTTGAATATAATCTAACTTTTCGTGCAATTTTAAAGCATATATACAAACTTTTTCTGTCTAAAATAATTTACTTTCGAAAAAAATAAAAAATTCCCATATTGTTTAATATTCGTCCTTCCGCTGACCATCAAACACACCTGTATTTTTTTATTTACACGCACTAAAAGCAAGAAGCGACACCACATATTGAATATCGCTTTTTCGTTTATTTCACATACGTCCACTTTACCTCCGCCCGACATCGTCCCTTTTTTAGGGACTGGGGAAAGAGGATGGAGGTGTCGTGGCGACAACTCGACCTTTCCCATTAATTTTAAATCCAAATTTTCCCTTGACATATTTATATAGCGTCTGATAAAATGCGTCCAAACAAGATTGATGCCTGGTTTGGAAAGTGCAGGGATATAGAGGCTAAAATCAATTTTGACCGGGACCCAAACAAAAAAAGCTGAGTATAGAGCGGACGACATACAAGTTTATACAGTGGTCAACAAAAGTTTTCGATGTACACAAGAGAGTTTAATATAATACAATGGCTTGAACAAGTGCTGAAAAGTTTATGAGATGATGCATGAACTTAACTGTTTCAGTTATCCTTCCTGATGCACAAAAAATTCACTCATTCAAACCGTTAATTGTTAAATATAACATACCTGGTCTTATTAGTATCATTTTAATAGTCGCTTAATTTAAATCATGGTAGAAATGGACAGAGTTAAGGTTCGAATTGACTCTAGGTGCACATAAACATCAGTAGCGGATATTTATTTAAGGTATTTATAATGATAGGATCAGATTGATAATCACTTTTTAATAAATTAGTTCAGTCAGGACAGATGATGATTACCGGAAGTATAAAAAAATATGAATATGATAAAGATGAACAATATGAATATGTACAGGGTTGGACTCTTCATTTGAGAGAACAGCACTTGAGAAAACCAAATAAAATTATTTTGAGTAAAGGCCCTGAACCTTCCCAGAACGAACGAATCAATACCCAGAATAATTTAGGAACATTGATGAGATTTGAACCTTTATAATTTGGAAGTGATTGATAAAAATTTTCGTAGAGTTGATATTAAGCACAAATCAACATAAAATGTTTAATTTTATATTTTATTCATCTAATATTCAAATATATTTTGTAATAAATGAATAATTTATAAAGTTCTTAGTTTATAAATGAGGTAGATAGCGTAGATTATTCATTATTTTTAATAATTATATTTATATATTTATTTTTATATTTTTTATATTTATATTTATATAATTGAATTATAAAAATGTTCCGTTTTAATTTAATTCAGCGCTAATCGGTGCACAATATTTTTGGTTAACCGGTCTTTTGTTAACACAAATAGATTCGATGGTTTTCCCACACGTAAGCATGCAACATATAGTTACCCATGGAAAAAATATGGATTTTCCAAGTCTAAGCCGCAAATGGACAAACTTTTTGGACAAACATATTGAAAACTGAAGCCTTTTGAATGGTATCGCAAATTCTGACGGTATCATTAGAATACGTAGCAACAAGGCATTTCTCATTTAAACTTTCCAGTCAAAATGGTTGTTTCAAGAATATTTCCGGTGATCTTTTTGATCACCAAACGTGTACAGTTGCATAATCGAGGTAGATTCAAATCTTCAACCGAGGATTATGTGGTGGCATTCCGGGCATATCCAGAGAATCTAAAAATTCAATTGTTTTGCAGTTTGCAGTTTTATTCTACCGTTTCCGATATCTAGCAATTGTTCGGATGATATTTGTGCCGATGGATCATTTTGCAATCCTACGCGTATGTTTATGGCCAATCGAAGTGTTTCAATACTTGGCCATAAGAACAGATAACAAACAGTTAAAATTAAATTAAAAAATAATGCACCAAAAATTGAAAAAGCAAGATTACGTCGTAAGTAAATTTTGAATACACGTGTGAGGAGAAATGAATTGTAGCATAAATGAAACGTTTGGACTCTCAATACAGCACCATCTATTGAATACTTATCCAACACTAAAGAGTTGAAGCGTTATGCAGATAAATTAACTCATACTGCCCTCTGTTAGAAACTTATGGAACTCACAGATAATTATAATCCTTTGTCATATAATAAAAAAATAATTTGGAATAAAAACATTATTTGCGACTATAAATTGAGATAAAAACTATTCTATCACTCAAGTTGAGCCACACTGCACATAGCGTTCATTAAAATAATAACATCTATGTTATTATTTTAATGAATATAATTTTATTAAATATAACACATAATTTCATTAAAATCGGTTCAGTAGTTTAAGAGTTCACCCTATCCACAGCCAACAACCCATGTTTTCGCCGACTTCCCGTCGGATGGCTTATATATGTAGTGTTAGATTTTCTTGGACTGCGTCCAATGAGACAGTAGTAGCTGAGTGTCATCACGCACCCAACCGTTGGGTTCCACAATCTCAGGTGGAATGCACAACAACCTGCGTCTCCGCCTAAATGAACATGTTTGTTGGTTGTTTGACCGAGAAGCAGCCCCACCTATCCCTTCAACTGGATGACATATCTTTCGCCTCTCGAGGTTCATACTCATCAGGGCGCCGACATATACCATACCATACATATGTAGTGTTAGAATTCTTTGGACTGCGTCCGGTGCCCTGAAGACTCTAAACATCAAGAGACGAAATATGTCCCCTCCAATGGAAGGGATGGGTGGGGACTGATTTAAAACGAGCAGTGATACGTAGAGTATGATAAAAGATTCCTGTTATTTTAATATCTCTCTCCACGACCCCACTACGCTATCTTTTAAACCTATATATGCTAGACTATTAGTCCGGGTGTACATCCGATCGTTTGTGTCCCGTTTGTTGGGAACGTGCAGACGTTTCGCCTAGGTCACACTTGGCATTCTCAATGCTTGTCTGAAGACTGAAAAACGGCACACAACAAACGGGACACAAACGATCGGATGTACTCCCGGACTAATAGTCTAGCGTATTCTTCCATCCGCGAAATACTACGAACTAAGATTCAGAAGGACACACATTGACAAGAAGCGTGAAAAAGAAGATCCAAATAATTTTACATATATACATAGAACAACATGGTGCCTCAATGACGTCATATTGGGAAACAAATTTCTCTATGCAGAAACGAAGGCAATAATATACGAATTGTATTATATGACTAGCAATTATATATACATTTGAAACAAGATCTGATACAACCATAACACAGATAATGTTGAAAATTAAAAACGCATTTGTTAAGTAGACAGCATTAAGCAGTGGACAAAAGAAAGAAAAATGGAATGGCATCAACAGATTGGAAGAATGGCGAAGAGCAGCTTCGTAAGGATCGCAAGGAAACAGTCGCCTAAAAATCCATATTGATGATTTGGTTGCGTGAAAGAAACTCAATGCGTATGGGTACGGGTCGTTTCCACCCACCTAATGCAAATCATAACTTCATGCGGATGAAGGTCTGACCCTGGCAGCCTTCATGATTTTTTTTATTACGCGTTGTTGTGCATAAAACAATTTTCATTATCCGTAACGATCCGCTTCAGATTTGTTTTAGCAAAAGCTTGCACGAAAAGATTCAGTCCAGCAAATTTCACTCAATAAGTTCGCTATGGACCCACAAATCGTATCGGCAGATATACCTATTTTTTTTCAGATGGTCAAAAACGATAAATTTATCAATATTTAGCTTATCTGCCACCTCGCGGACCGTGGTTAATGACCCATCAATTCAATGTTTTGACCGGACAAATATTAAGTTGTTCGATGCGATGTGTGAGAGCTCGCGTTATTATGGTGAAGAAATGATTCTGGGTCGCTGGTTGTTTTTTCCTATTTCTTTAAAGACTTTTGTACTTTCTTCTGCTACTTTCGGGCTCACACGCATAGATCCAAAATTCGTCATCTGTGTAGCTGTTATACGTGGCTTTTGATGTTCCACGATTGTACTTTTTGAACTGTTCTTTGCACTAACCGACATGAGTTTTTTTTTGAGCGATTCTTAAATTCTGCGGAATCCAACGTGCATACATCTTTTTCACGGCATATGTTCATATAAAAGCTTGTATATGCTTGTCAAATTAATGCCCAGGGATACCTCATTCTCACGGTATGCCACATGACGATCTGGCTTTACGTTGTTGCGCACAGTATCGATGCTTTCTGCCACAACAACCCATTTAGGTCGACCTTCTTTAAATTCGTCCGTAAGCGAACGACAGCCACGATTAAAATCACTAAACCAATGATATACAGTGGTTTTATATGGTAGTTCATTGCCAAAAGTCAAGGTGAGTTGATCGATGCGCTGTTGTCGAGATAATCCATGTCAAAAGTCGTAGTAAATCATCGGACTAAAATTATCGCAAGTTAATTCCATTTTTTTCCTGAGATAAGTCACTAAACAACACAAATAGTAGCCGTATGACAAAACGTTTTAAGTACGTAAACAATGTTTAAAATTTACGATTTAAATGTCAGATACCATTGTTGCCAATTTCGGATGCATAATTAGGAACCCTCGTATACCTTAGCAACTTTCCAATTTAATTGGATGAATTTTTATTAATGGCATTTCTAAAAAGTCGTGAACAATAATTGGTAAAAGCAAAAAAGCTATGCGCAATAAAATACAACGTAAACACCAACAAAAGATCTAAAATTAAAATTTAATGAGGACAGAATCTCCATTTTATTAAAATTTAAATGTGAAAATACTTTTACTAACCACGGTATACACGACTCGTAGACTATTTTAACATTATAGCGTCTAATAAAGCCGTACAGCGTTATGATATATGGCTCTTTGTCCGCAACAGAATGATCTAAAAAGAGAAAATGCTCGATCCCAAAACTTCGTCGCTTTTAGTATAAGAGATATATCATTTTTTCGGTTCGGCTTTTTGCTTTATTATCTTAATTTCTAATATATATAAATGTCTTTTGGCATGACTCTTTTTTGAATAAGCATTTATCATTCATTGGTCTGCTTTTATTTTTTTCTGCCTCGCAGTATTTCACGTCATAATGTTATCAGTTTTATGTATTGAAAATGATTTCGTTCAATTTTCGTTGAAAACATCACCATATATTTATATGCTGATATGTTTTACTGCAATTAAAGAAAATTAATCGTTGAAAATAGAAGTTGGTTCAAATTGAATGCTGAATTTAAATTAAAGATACAATACCTCTTTTAAGTTTTATGATTAGTTTTTTATTAAGTACTGATATACATACTCTCCCACTAAATATAATAAACATTATGCCGGACATTTTTTTTATTACAATTTTTATTACAATTTCGATTACAATTTCGATTTTGATTACTATTTCAATTACAATTTCGATTACGATTTCGATTACAATTTTACAGCTTATTATAATATCTAATTCATTTAATCGGTAATATGTTAAATTTTGTTTTAGCAGTAGTCAACTATTGATAGATTGCTGGCATAGACCCTGAATTACGCTGGGGAACAGCAATTTTATTGACTTGGATCTGTGACTTGTTTTTGACTAATTTTTCATCTCTGAATTCAAAAATATTAGAGAAAAACTGTGTTCTCTATCACGTCAAGTTCTTAAGCTACAGCATATCACTCATTTGACCTTAAAAGTGTACATACGCAAGGAAATAAGGTGAGATCTGACCAAATAGATATATTTTATTCATACATAGGTTAACATATTATTAAAAGTTAAATTGTGTTTATACAAAAAATAAATAAAAGATATTATGGTAAAAATTTCTTCTTTTAGCTTTTCCTGGAGTGTTCAATTTGTGGACATTCTCGCTTGACGTTCCAACAGTAGTCAGCCATCATACTAACATCCCATCTACCTTGATACCGCGCTTCCATAACCTTTAGATCTTGGTGGAATCGCTCGCTCTATTTCTCACTAACAGCACCAAGATTTTCTGGGATGTTAGCAAGATGACTATGTAAGAAATGCAGTTTGATGGTCATGTTGCAACCAAGCTTTTTAAAGCTCTCCAAGAGTTGTTGAACAATTTCGATGTAATTCGGGGCTCGTATATTTCCAAGAAAGTCTTTAACAATATTTTTAAAAGCCAACCAAGCATTCCTTTCAAGTTCGGTCATTGTTTCACTGAAATTTTCATGTTTAACGAGTTGCCGAATCTGTGGACCATCAAACACACCAGCCTTTATCTTTTCACATGACAGGCTAGGGAATGCCGAAATGATATACTTAAAGCAGTCTCCTTCAATTGACAATGCCTTAACAAATTGCTTCATGAGACCTACTTTTATATGCAAAGGCGGAAATACAAAGTTTTTTCTGTCGACAAGTGGCTGATTTAAAATGTTTGGACCACCAGGTCTTAGGTCAGATCTTGGCGGCCAGTTCGATTGCACCCAATGCTTCTCACGAGCTCTACTGTCCCACATGCACAAAAAAACAGGGATACTTGGTATACCCGCATTGCTGGCCAAGAAGGAAACAGACCATTTTAAGGTCAACACGGTTTCCTCACGCAAAGAAAGTTAATGACCTATTGAGACTGAACCACCGTATAAATTTCCATTATGTAGGACAACACACTTTAAGCTACGCTTTGAGCTATCTATGAACAATCGCCATTCAGTTGCGTTATAGTTAGAAATGGCCAATTCTTTCATTAAACCTTCTACGTTCTGGCAATATACAAATCCTTCTTTATTTCTGAAGTACGGCCTAAATTCGCTTTCTCTGGATCGATAGTAAGTGACTTTAGCTCCTTTGTCAAACAATTTTTTTTCATGCAGTCTTAATGCTAATAATTCCGATGCTCTTTTGGATAGTCCCAAATATCGTGCTAAATCGTTTAATTCATGTTGATTGAATCCTTTACGAACAGAATCATTGGAAACTTTGAATTCTTCGTCGGTGGAGTCACTTCGATCTTCACTTGATTCACACTCTTATATTTCTACAGAAGGTAATTCTTGAAAAACTGGCATTGGAATTTCAGCTAAATGAGGCACAGGGCGTATAGCTGACGGTAAACTAGGGTACTCAATTTTGTTTGTTTTTCTTGTTGAATCCTGATGTTTTCACTATGCAAAAGTAGCAATCACTTAAGTGATCTTTGAGCTCTCGCCAAACCATTGGTATACCAAACGAAAATTTATTACGTGTTCTCTTCGTCCACATTCGTAAACTCTCTACACACTGCTTGCACACTTTATGAGGGGCCCATGATTTATCTTGGTCACCTATTTTCACTTTAAAATAAGCAAAATAGGCTTGCCAGACAACTGTACTAATATTAGTCCATTGAATGGGGATGGTAAAACTGCCACATATATAACAAAATGAATCAGGGCTGTTTAAGCACTTACGACGAGAACAACCAGAGACAGACATAACGAAAATCTGTAGTTGTGTATGTATACTTTGACTTCAGTATATCAGAGCGACACAGATCCGCGTACTTTAGCAGCTCATGCATAACTGACCGAACTAGTTTTGGATGACGCAACGTCACTCAGACCCCCACTCCTAGGTCGAAGAAGGTTCGCCCGTAGGAGATCAGTAGTGACTTCTGTGATTCGCCCGGCTTAGTCGGATGCGCAACAACTGTAGAGAAAAAACTTGACGTGATAGAAAAAAACTAAATAAAGTTTTGGAATTAGCATGTCAATTTACGTATAAAACAGCTTAAATATCGAACTCAACAGAAATTATTTTTCAAATTTTTCCCCAGTGTTAGAAATAATACCACAAAAAGAAGTCGCAGGGTATTAAAACATAAGATCTTGCTGGCCTACATCAATTGTTTTGCTCCAGGCATCACCATATATTTATATGCGGATAAGTTTTATTGCAGTTAAGGAAAATTCATTATTGAAAATAAGAGGCTGTTCAAATTGAATGTTCTATTTAAATTAAATATAAAATGCCTTTATTAAATTTTATGATTGGTTTTTCAGTATTGAACTACACACTCTTCCACTAAATATAATAAACATTATACTGGACAATTTTTTTTATTGCAATTTCGATTACAATTTCGATTGCAATTACAATTTTGATTACTATTTCAATTACAATTTTGATTACGATTTTGATTACAATTTTTCGATTACAATTTTATATCTATTATAACATCTAATTCATTTAATCGGTAATATGTTAAATTTTGTTTTAGCAGTAGTCAACTATTGATCGATTGCTGGCATAAACCTTGAAATTGAAATACCCACATTGAAATACCCACTAAATATAATAAACATTATGCTGGTCAAATAACCACGTCGGATTCGTCTACAAATCTTGGTGTTTTTCACTTTTTTTTTGATTACAATTTCTATTAGAATTTCGATTGCAATTTCAATTGCAATTTTTCAATAAAAAATTTCGATTACAATTTTCCGATTACAATTTTTCGATTACAATTTTTTGATTACTATTCCGACTATAATTTTTCGATTACAATTTCGCTTACTATTTTTCGATTATTATCTCTGATTAATTTAAACGGTAAAATCTCAAACTTCGTTTTGGCAGTGGTCAAATATTGGTGGATTGCTAGCATAGACCTTAAATTATAAATAATCCTAATAATTATCCCCAATTGTATGACAGGTGGCACCGTTCTATTGGAACCACATTTGTTCAAGACTGATATGGTTTAGTTGGTGCCAAGAAAACGTTGTTATCATGTTACGGAGTGCGGGTGCATTTATTTCTCATGAATTAAGCAAGGATTTTTTGAGCCCCAAATGCGTATAATTTTATTTGTTTATGAAGCTTTCGAGTTAAAAATGAGTGTTTCAATACTGCTATGAAGAGTGGACAAGCCATATCCAGCGCTATGTGGCTTCTCAAGGTAACCAATTAGAGGGAGACAATGCAGAATTATAGATGCACATGAATAAAAAATTATAAAATGTTATTTCATTACTTTATTTACTCGCCTCGTAAATTCATTATAGGAATATCTATAGTATTTAGAAATCGAGAATATAAATTACCATTTATTTCCGAAAAGGTTTAAGCATACATACCCAGGTTCTATCCGTTCTACTTTGATAAATGCTACCAAGCAAAAACCTGTCAACAGCTGTAATCTGCCCTCGAGAAAGGCAAGAAACGGCGTTGAAAAACAATAATTTACAACGTCGAAAAGGACTGAGCCGAACTATTGCCCACAATTTGTCTTTCTGCCGCTTTGGGTAAATGATAAACCTGAATAATTGGTGAGGAACCATCAACAATCTCATCGCTTATGCTGTGGCGATTGCGAATTTGAAACTTGATGTATTATGTGCATGATTCAATTTCTATCGATTGTTTTTAATAAATGCATCAAAAAATTATTTCATATCGTCCGTGATCTGTATTCGCAGGTAGTATTTTCCTAAAATATAATGCAAATTCCGAGCGGATATTTGATAGGTTACATGGTTATTGAAAAGACGTATTTTTTGAAAATATAAGAACTCCTAATTTAAAAAATGGCAGGTTAAAGAAAAAATGTTGGACCAAACGAAAAATCTGTTTGCAAATCAATTAAATAAAAACTAGTTATTTTGGTTTATTTGTCCCCTTTTTGCGAAGTACTAGTTCTCGGGTAGAACCTCGTTTTAGATTTATAAAATCGCGACGTTTCAGCTTCACTCAGTTCTGTTCAGTTCACTCTATCCCCCTCTATATATATATATATATATATATATATATATATATATATATATATATATATATATATATATATATATATATATATATATATATATATATATATATATATATATATATATATATATATATATATATATATATATATATATATATATATATATATATATATATTATATATATATATATATATATATATATATATATATATATATATATATATATATATATATATATATATATATATATATATATATAATGACATGATATACCTATTTTTAACGGTTCCCGACTTATAAAGAAAAAAATTATGCAACCAAAATAATGTAATTAAAAGATAACGATTTATTTTATTTTAGTAAAGCAGAAAACAAAATTAAAATTGGAAGTAAAAATAAAGAAGTTATTAATAGTTACAAAATTTGATAACAGTCCTGACTTTTTGATATTCTCGATCACTGCATTGTAGAACCTGCAAAGGGAAGTCAATTTAGCAAAAATCATTTATATAAAAGTTTTAGAATAACAAAAACAAAAAGTGGGTTGTCAGAAAAATTGTTTAAAATTGTCACCATTTGTTCGGATAGCACAACCTTTTACTTTTGAATACCCATGCGTCACTCCACGCGTCAAAAATAAAATCCATCACAAGCATTTTCGATGCGCTGTTATAGTCCTTCTCCATCGTGATAAACTAACTTTTTTAAATAACCCCACAGAAAAAAATCGCAGGGCGTTAAGTCTTAAGAGCGTGCAGTCCACGAAATGGGTCCGTTGCGCCCTATCCATCTGTTTGGAAATTAATTATTTAATTGTTCGTGAACTTCTAGTATAAAATGCGGCGGAGCTCTATCATATAGAAACTACATATTCTTTCTAGCATTTAAATGAACAGCTTGTTTTAATTGTAGCAAATTGTGTTGAAGACAGTCTAAATAATTTTCACCCGTCAGTCGACCTAGAAGAAAGAAAGGCCCAAAAGGCCCAACAATAAGCATGCCATTTACTGCGCCAGCCCAAACATTTAATGAAAATCTGTGCCGAAAATGGGTCCTTCTCACAGCATGCGGATTTTCTAGTGCCGGAAATTATTTACTCCATTTCTTATAAATGTAACCGTGGACAGCCAAAATAAATTTCATAAAATTTTCATATTTGTTGTACTGATGTAAAAGCCACTGACAAAATTCAACTCTTCGAGGATAATCTTCAAGTGGTAACGCTTGTACCCTTCGATATGGTAATGATAGGGAAAAAAGTGTTTTTTTTTTCGTATAGTCTTCCACACTACCATATATAGAATATGAGGAAAATAGCTATCGTAAATTTAACCTGCAACAAGAATAAAAAAAAACCTAAGGGTGTCCCAAAAAAAATAAACTTTTTAGATCGTCAGTGTAAAATTTATGATAAGAATTAGCATTTATATATAAAAAATAACAAATGAATATTGAATGAATGTTGAGATAATGTCAGAAATGAATCCCAATACAATGCAACGTGCAGTTTCAACATTGCAACAACTCAATTCTTCTATTGGAACCTTTGGTGTGAAACACTAAACTTGAATCTATAGATTAAATCATTTTCTAATGATGCTAACATGGTTAGCGAAACGTGCGTCGAGCAGTTCAAAAAAAGTGATTTGGTGTTTAGTGGTAAATCTCTTTAAGTTTATTGCAACAACTGATTCAGTATATGTTTTTAATTTCCATTTAAAACCAAAAAAAAAAAAATATTCTGTACGCAAATATCCGGATATGCTTCTTATTTACGGAGAAGCTCTCCAAAAATTTGAAGAGGTTAGGCGAATTTACGGGCACTGAATATCGTTGCCTTTCTAGTTCGCCAAATATGTGTCCAAGTTTATCAAAGACTTTTGGATATGGGTACTTTTGTTCCAAAATTTCAAGAAAGTGGTCGGCAGCGAGAAATCGGAACTGAAGTCGAAGAATAAATTTTACATCCCTTTGAAGACGATTCTACCAAAAGAATTCGAAGCGTTGGATGAAAGTTTTCCATTAGATTGCCCATAGAACAACAGAAGAACAATTACTCTACACTTACCACATGATGCGATTACATACCCTTTGTACATAAAAAAGGTAGAGGAAAACCATTTGTTTCGGTCTTTGGCTCACTTTTTGCGAGGAAAAATAATCAGGACTGAAGAAGAGGTGAAAACTGGCTGCATCGAGTTTTTTGCCTCCAAAGACTCATCGTGGTACCCAAAAGAAATAGAGGATATGAACTCAAAGATAGGTGGTGGTAATTGGAAACAACAATCTACATTTCCAGGAATATACTGATCCTGGTATAACTTTATTAAACAGTGAATAGCTATATCATAAACGAAAACACTGTTAGTTAGTCTTATCTGGTTAGTAGTTGAGTCTTGCTGAGTCCGATGGTGCGTTCTCGTGACGCAAAAGCCATGAATTATTTTGCTACAAATCTGATTTTTTTTTAATGGAACTACGCAAATGACAAGGGGATTACTCATATTCGTTGACGTAAAAGATACCCCTGAATTAAATAAATTAATCTTCATTAGCCTCTCTGTCATTACTCTTTTTACCTTCTACCTTCTACCTTCTACCTTCTTTTTCTACCTTCTCTACCATCAAAGTCCTTGCACCAAATATAAACATTTTTTTCTGACAAAGCTTCATTTCTGAAGCACTTTCTTAATATTTTTAATGAATCAGCACAAGAAATTTCATTTTTAGACAAAATTTAAAGCAAATTATTTGCTCCATACATTTATCCATTTTAAAAATATTGATGACAACAATTTTTCACAACTTCAAAAGACGCTATAATTAGGTACCCTACGCTGTTAAACGTACGCTTGCAACGCCTAAAATTTAGTGCTAAATTAGTAAATTCTTCAATTGAAACCTGCGGTGTGGAACACTAAACTCGAAAAGATTTACCACTAAACACCAAATCACTTTTGTGTTAATGTGTTAGTGATTCGGTGTTAATTGTAAATCTCTTCGAGTTTAGTGCTAAATTAGTGTTTAAAGAGTTTCTCAGTGTTTTGTGCATAAAATTAATCCGATTAGCATGCCTTTATTAACAAATCAACAAAGAAGCGGTATAAAAGATTGTTCTCCAGGAATATTTCACAGGCGATAAATGTATTGCTATGTTTATCTACTAATAAAATCACAAATTCCGTAGTTAGTAAAATAAGGAAGCGACTGGCAATTTTAAAGATAAAGTAAAAAAAAAATGATCTTGTATTTAGTAATCGCTGATTAAGTGGTAATTTAAACAGGGGATTACTTTGAAGAAGACAAAATAAATCTGAATTAATAAATAAATACTTTGTATATAACTGAATATGTACAAATAAATACTTTAAACAATATACAACAGTCTTCTGCAATATTCTATAAATTTCAATATTTAATAAATTTCAAGTTTATAAATATGGCGCGAATTTCAATTCAAATCCAACAGCACTTATTCATCCGATATTTGCAGACCTTTGTATTTCCGAAAGGCCGGCATCTGCTATTGAAACTGATCACCAATATACCCTTAGACTAAGTATAGAATCGAGAATGTGGCCTAACAAAAGAAAAATAAAAGATGGGCAATCCGACATTTTCTATTTTCACCATTCTATAGCGAACTTCGTCCAAGATTGCGCGATATACTTTACAGGCTATTTGCTGCTTTTAAAGTCTCCTATTTGAGAATAAAATGTCACATAAACGCCCCGCTGTGCACATATCAAATCAAATAAGGCATTTTGTTGCCGAGTAAGACCTTTAAAGTTGTTGTTAAAGGTACAGTGGCCGAGGAGAAGAAAATAAAATGAGTAGATATTCCTTCAATAGGGCGTTTTTTAAATTATGTTTATTATATATTTTAAAAATATGATTAGATATATATATTATATATATAAAAATATGATTAGATATATATATATATATATATATATATATATATATATATATATATATATATATCTAATCCCCTTGGCTTCCCTTTCTTCCAATCCTTGTATTATAATTTTAGAACACCCACACTTGAACGTGTTGAATTGGAAAAAACATTCCTAAATAAATTAATGTATCTAAAAAAGTAGAGCAGATAGAGAAAAACTGTTTTAATATTTAGATTTAGCGGCGGATATAGCAAAAATCAGTTCTAAAATCCTAGGTACCAAAAACATTTTTTTTCTTGTAGGCCTATGTTCTCTTGTAATGCCAACATTCAAACATAATAACGAATTAACATGTATAAAACTATTTTAAATTCTCCTGAATACTAATCTATATTTACATTATCCAAAACTAGTAGTAATACCTTCGAAGTTAATCCCGGAAATAATACCGACCCTAAAACTATTTCAGATGCAAACCAAGAGGATTGTACGCATATTGAACTAAAGCATTGGGACATTCATATGAATTATCTATCCGGAAATTATAATACCAATAAACCGTTAATATCCGTTTTAATGAAAGGTCAAAATCGAAATATCAATTTCGATCAGACCTTTATTAAATTGCTACCGGTACCTAATAAAGCATCCCATTTTGAGGAGGAGGTGGTGGACAAAGAGATTCGAATTGGTTTATTATGTTGCATGTCATTAATAATAAACTCTTTTGTGTCAGTTGTAATGCGACTAAGTTTATTAAGAGCTTTCGTCTAAAAAAGCTTGTTTCAGGTACGCTGATGGTATTTTTACTTCAATTCGAATGGGAGGAATTCGAATGGTTATTATAAATGCTTCTGCTACTTAAATTTAGCTAGATTTCTTAAATTATTTTATAAAAATGTACCTACTACTATGATCACAAAATAAAATGCCTTTTTAAATAAAACTCAAAGTGTTTCATCCAATCAATTCATCCAATTTATTCTTGTCCTTCAAAGGACAAGGACATAATCCCTTCTCGCTGCACTACACTTATGCTCAAGGTTTTTTTCCAGTTTTTGAGAGAGTTCTTATACACGACTTCTGGTATGTCTTCTGGCTTTTACTTGATGGAAATTCGCCACAAATGCTTAATGAAAGATTCTTGCTGATAAAGCTACTGTACTAGCGAAACGCGTCAAACATTAATAATAAACTAGAAATCTTGATAAATAAATCTTATATTAAGAATAGTAAATTTTTCAATTAAGAGAATATGAAAAGACACACGATACCATATATGGTGAATATGGTGCTTGTGGAATCGGTATTTATTCGATTTTAGTGACAAATTGACGAATAATAACTGCGGTGTCCGGCGATGCGTTATCTTAATACAGAGTTTTCCAATAGGTGCTCTCGAACTTTGACAGTGTATAGCAGCCATGATGGTGAAGTTAATGCAGCCATGATGGTGAAGTTATATACGTACATTGACGATATAGTTATTATCACAAGAACAAAATACGAATTAATAAAGGTGGTTCAAGGAATAGAAATATCTGCCAGACAAAAAGGTCTGGAAATCAATAAAGAAAAAACAAAGTAGATGGCAATGATAAATGGTAAAGACCTAGTGATTAAAGACTTATCAGTAAAGAGTATTATCAATCATAAAGCATATACATTTATACATACAGATTTATTTACATACTTAAGAGTGTACATCAACAAGAAAAATCGATAGCAGGGAAATCAAGTCAAGATATTTTAAGGAAGATAAAATTGCAGGATCTAACGAACATTCTGAAATCAAAATCATTGTCAAGAAGAACAAAAGAGAGTTGTACTGAACCGTAATTAGTTAAGGGGTATTTTAAGACTGCGAGCTGGTATTATATTAAATTAAAAAAGAGTTGAACCTGGAAACCTGGAAAAGAAAGATTCTCCGAAAAATATATGGACGGGAAAAAGTCTCTTCCATATAATGGCACATGCGAGAGAGGGCCAAATAAAGAGCTGATGGAATTCTATAACAATTCTCCCATAATATCAGTGGTAAGAGCTCAAAGAATTAGATTGCTGGGACATGTTGAAAGGTTACCTGACATTCGAACAACAAAAAAACTGCTGAAGGGAGGAGGTATAATTACCAAAAAGAGGAGGAAGTTAGGAGTTAGGAATGTTATATATAATATTTTCACGGATGGTAGATAATGTCTCTAAATCATTCCGGGTGTCGATCCGTTGATTCTGTGAAGTCACGACGTTTGTCCGCTTGGACTGAAGAGTCGAACTGTTCACTGGTCAGTTTTACTCTTCAGTCGAAGCGGACAACACTTGAAAATACCAAATGAGATTTTAGCAAAACGTCGTGACTCTTCACAGAATTAACGGATTGACACCCGGAATGATTTAGAAACACACACACACACACACATATATATATATATATATATATATATATATATATATATATATATATATATATATATATATATATATATATTCCTTGACCGGGACCAAGCCTCACCCATCCCCTACATTGGAGGGAACATGTTTCGTCTGTTGGGGGTTAGACTCGCCAGGGCGCCGACACATGCTCTCCCTCTTCAAGAACAGGAATACCCCATTCACAATCAAACAACCCATGCTTTCGCCGATTGTGGATGGGGTCCCCCTACCCCCGACGAGAGAGCACACGCCGGCGCTCTGATATGGAATTAGGGAAAATGGGAATATGGAAAAGAAAAGTCCTTAGGAATCTACTTGGAGGCAGAAAACTTGAGGGAGGCTGGAAGAAAATAAAAAAATCTGGAAATTAGAGAGCTGTAACAAATATAACGTAAAAGCGCAGAGGAAACTATGAATGGGATATATTTTGTGTTACCTGTACTTCAAAGTGCTTTCACATACATTGTATTTGCCAGCGAGTATTTCCTTTTTCCAAACCTACTATGACTATACAATTACAAAGGTACAAAGTACAAAGTATCTCTCAAAGTTGTAAACGGCCATATAGATCATCCTGTAATAAACCATGCAGTAATCTTGGCCGATACAGTTTCAAACATAAACGTTCAATCAGCTGACCTAAAAATCTACGGGAAATCTCTAACTAAACAGAAGCTCTCTTCTTTGATTTTTTGACTTTTGAGTAAATACCAGAGCAACTAACATTTTATTTTTATGGGTAGTAATTCTAACCGGTCACCAATCTTTTACGCATTACAGATGGATCCACTTTGATCAAATTTAATGGATAGTCTGTAAATTGTTAGATTAGTTGGTGGAGGTGTATCAAATTATCTGGCCCATTTATGTCGAACCTTTTCAACATTATCTTCCAGCATTGTTTGATAATCCACTTCCGTTGGACGTTGGTTAGATTGCCAGCCATGATTATCTGAAAAAAATATAAAATACAAAACAATAATAGATATAAAATATTAATAAATCAATATAAAATTATAGTATAGTGTAGTATAGTAAATGATACAGGTAGTGACCTTTATAATATTGATGAGAATGTCCTATTTGAATTTCCTTAAAGTTGTTATTAAAACACCTTTCCACAGAAATGGCCTCGCATGTCCCACTTTCAAGTATCTGCTTCTCATTATATCATGGAGTCATTAAAATTATTTGTAGCTGACTTTGGAGTGGACAATGTAGGAATTACCACAAAACCCTTGAGGGGGTATTTCCACAGTATTCTACGATCCTTTAAGGGATGTTTTATTGTTTTCTAGAGTTTAGTTTATTTTTTTTAGTCTCGTTTAAAGTACAGTCAAGTGTTTAAGTCGATTTTATATAAAATGGCAAGTTCTAATCGTCGATTTTGCAAAAATCCAGCGGATAAGTTTTGTTATATATGCGAACTATTTATTTTAAAGTCACAAGCTTCAGCGAAGCTATATTCAGGGAAGTTAAAAAAGTCTATCTCCTCATGCTTTCCATTGCAACAAAAATTCTATGCCGTTTGCTGTTCCTTTGGAGAAGGAGAGAACCTGCAGACCATGTAAGTGATTTCTACTTTTGCATCACTAAAACAGAAGCGATTTCAAAAAAACAAAATTCATTATCCAAATTTGCTTTCTGCACTTAGGCCAGTCCCTCATAGCAAGAAACTACCGGTACCGATTGCGCCTTCTAATTCTTCATCAGGATCTGATCCACAACTTCCTGATAACACCAGTTTTAACCCAATATTTTTAACAACTACCAGTGAACCTCACTTAATAACTCAGAATGAATTAAATGTTTTAGTACGTGACCTGGTATTGTCAAAACAAAAATCGGAACTTCTTGGTTCCTGGATTTAACAGTGAGACTTTCAACTTTTTACAAAATGGAAATATATATCAAATTTTAACTTTTTGTATATTGATGGTTTAATGAATGAGTTTAATATGGAACATGTACCTTCCGAGTGGTGTATTTTCATAGATTCATCGAAATTTGGCTTAAAAGTAGTTTGCATCATAATGGAAACAAAAACCCATTTATTCCTTAAGCTCATTCAGTGACAATGAAATAAACCTATGCCAGCTTAGCAACCCTACTAAATCGCGTTAAATATGAACAGTATCAGTGGGATATTTGTGGGGATTTAAAAGTGATAGGTATATTGCTAAAACTTCAAGGGTGTTGCTATTTTTTGTGTCTACAGGATAGTAGAGCAACAAAAGAACATTATAGCAAGAAGGTTTGGAGTTATAGAACTTCTTTTGAACCTGGTATTTTAAACATATAATATGCCCTTCTTGTTAACCCAAAAAGGTACTTCTTTCGCCTCTGCATATTAAGCTTGGACTAATGAAATACTTTGTCAAAGCTATGGACAAAGAAGGTGATGGTTTCTAGTACCTAAAATAAATATTTCCACAATTAAGTGATGCAAAACTAAAAAAAGGCATATTTATTGGACCTCAAATAAGGAAACTTCTAGGTGATTTCCGTTTTCAAGAAAAATTAAATGAAAAGGAATTGGCAGCTTGAAAATGTTTTGTAAGTGTAGTGAAAGGATTTCTAGGTAACAAGAAAGATGAAAACTATAAAAATCTCATAGATAAACTCTTGAAAGCCTATGAACTACTAGGGTGTTGCAAGTCCTTAAAAATTAGTTTTTTACATTCCACTCTGGGTTTTTTTTTCCAATTTGGGTGCAGTAAGCGACGCAAAAAAAGAGAGGTCTCACCAGGACATCAGGACGAAAGAAGCAAGATACCAGAGACGCTGGAACGCATCTATATTGGGCGACTACTGCTGGGTTTTAAAAAGAGATGATCCCGCAGAACACAAGACGAAAAAGTTAAAGCTTTTGTCACATTTTTATTCACATAATTCTGACTAATTGCATAGATTTAAATATATATTAGATTGTAAAAATATGTCTTCTCCTTTTTTTCCGCACCCCCTGCAACAATAAAACTGTACGTATTACTAATTAGCTTATCATTTTTGGATTTATTACTACAAACTACTTTATATACGTCTATTTTCATCAATGTTACCTCAAAAAAGTTTAAATTTATTGACCTCTGTAATAAAGAACTCTGTATAACTATTATAACTGTATACTTACATACCATGTCGATTGTCGCTGTAGCTTCATCGTATATCGATCCCAATAGGTCTACGTAAACTTTGTCTACCCACTGGCAGTGCATCTATTATGGCATATACATATATATATATATATATATATATATATATATATATATATATATATATATATATATATATATATATATATATATATATATTAGACGCGTATAGACCCTGTTGGGTCACGCAAAGCATTCCGACTCATTTTTAAGTATTCTTTCTGATCTTCCACACCTCTCTCATCCTCACCCCGTGGATCTTCTTTTTCTCCTGCATCCACCTTGTCCCTGGCCTCCTTGAAACTTGGCTCTCTGATGCAACGTTCCACATATGTATTTTGTTTCTGTCCTTGCTTCTGTCTTCAATCTCTATCAGTGGCGGCTCGTGGTCTAAATAGGAGGTGAAGCGCAGCACCAAAAATAATAGGTATATCATAAGCAGCAAATCCAAAAATGTATAAAAACATAACAATAACATAAAAAAAATAGCTTACTCATCGCACTTCAACAGCAACTAACGTAGAGGCACTGCAAAATCTGCAACCGCACATAATGTTTCTATTTTTTAAATGTAAGGTCAATTCTTCGGTCTTTTAAAGCTGCAAATCTTTCAATAATGTCCTCATAAAATGGTTCCATACTTAAAAGGTCGTTCAAACGTCCTTTTTCAATAGAAATTTTCGCCAAATTACTTAGTCTGTTTTCTGCCATTGAATTTCGTAAAAATGTCTTGATTCTTTTCAAACAGGGAAAACTACGTTCAACTGAGACACTAGTCGAGGGAATCGTCACAATCAGGCATAATAATCTGGAAGCTTCCTTGAAGATATCTCTATTCTCGTGTAAAAGTTCCAACATTCGATCCAATTAAATTTTGTGGTAATTTTCATCATTATAAATGAAGGTTAATTCATTTTTCAGCCTTGATATATCGGGAAATAGGTCGGGAAAAAATGCTTTTAAATTATTCACTGAATCTAAAGGAAAGGTTTTTGCATACTCTGCAAACCGTGCTGTGTCCATGAGTGTAACGAAAATAAGTTTATCCATGTCTTGAAATCGTGTGTCAATTTGTCCAGAGATGGTATCTAAAATTTCGTAATACAACACTTTGTATTTTTCAAAGATTTCTTCAGTCGTTAAAGTTTTTCGTCCCTCACGATAATTAGTTAGTACTGACACTTTTACACTGACTGAATCAAAAAGTTTTTGGAAATTTTCCTCATTTCTTTTTCCATTTAAAAGACGTTGAGTATTCCTAACTTGTGTTATACACAGATTAATGTTAAGTGAACGTTTCTGTAACACATCAAACAGAATATCAGTCATTTTGAAAATGTCACTAAAAATAGCACTGAGTAAAGCAAATTCAAAATTATTGAGATGATTTAAGAAGCCCACACTTTGAGTTATTGAACTTTGATCCGAAGTTTTGTCGTCCCTAATTTCAGTAAAAACTGTTTTTAAAGCGTCCCATTCATTATCAATCACATTCACTATCTTAGAATTGGCCGACCGCGGTGGTCTAGTGGGTTAGTCGCCCGCCTGGTAATCCAATGGTCCCGGGTTCAAATCCTGGTTTGGGCATGGATGTTTGTGTGCGTATTTGTATGTGTTTGTCGGTGTTGGTAAGGCACTAAATAACGCCTTTGAGCGTTGACGTGACATATAAAAAAAAACTATCTTAGAATTCGATGTCCAACGGGTTGAAACAGATGTGGGTACCCTTTTTTTCATTATTGTGTCAGCTACTTGAGTTCTCTTTGTAGAATGATGAAAAAAGTCGGGAAACTATTCACGTTTGCGAAAAAAAAAACGGCACTGTGGTATAGTACTGCAACTCTGCTGAAGCACTAAATTGAAACGGTGAGCTGCACAATGTACAAAAATGGCTTGTCGAGCTTCGGTTTTTATTTTTGATTGGAGACCATTTATATGTCCTGACATGACACTAGCGCCGTCGTAGCATTGTCCTACTAATTTTGAACGGAAATCGTATTTTTCAATATGTTTAGTCACCAAATCAAAATCGATCGATAATATCGAAGTATAATGCTGCACTGAGATTTCTGAAGAATGTCCGTTGAGTCGTCGACTTGAATAGAGAAAAAATCACTGTCTTTTATTTCACGGTCCACATGTTCATCGATGTAATCCGAAATACAGTCTATCAATTCGTTCTGGATTGTTTTTGAATTTGCAGAAAAAATGGGGGATATCTTCTTATAGTGTTCTTGAATGTTCACACTGCTCACTGATATATAAGAGTCACTGATATATAAGTTCTTTGAAATTCCCCCGATTATCCGAGGAATCAGATTCTTTGTGCCCTCGAAATGCTAACTCTTGTTTTCCTAAATAAACAGTGGCGCGAATAGGTAACTGCATGAATCTTCTATTTAAAAGCACATTGTCATTGAACATTTTTAAATACAACCTGGAATTTTCCTTCAACCCGTCTTCAATTGTGCTGAGGTTTTTCTTTAATTTGGCAAACGATAATGCACAGTGAATGTGATCTGAAGAAGCTTCATGTCTACTACAACCCCTTGTTATGTTTCCAAAATTGTTAAAACCCTCTTTATTCCACACACTTGATTTTACACCTACTGTCAAACAGGGCATACGAAACAGTTTCTTCAAATAAACACTTCCACACAACCACTTATAATCAGCATACCACTGATTGCGAAACTTTCGAACGAAAATTCTGTCTTTTGATTTTCCTTGTTTTTCTATTTCAAGAAAAGGTTTGGTGTTAGGTCCCTCTGTATGCAGAAAGTGTTTTTTGTCATCGTTTTTCCATCTGGAAAATGGTGTTTCCAACAAAATACACACCGGATCGTACAATGGAAACATTTTCAAAAACTTAAAAAAAAAACTTAACTAACAGCCACCCGCACGGCGCGATACGATCTAAATCCACTGAATTTTATTCTTAAGGAAACGAAACGCGTGCAATAAAGCCTGCTGCAGCAGCATCCACGCGCCCTCGCCGTTTTCTATTTTTAGCTCACGTATTTAGAAGACGGCTTCGTGCGTTACCATGGCAACCTCCGTAAACAAATCTGGAATTTGGCAGCGGTATTATCGATCGTGCTGGTTGCGCTTCCCAGGCATCTCATACGAGGTAGAGTTTTCTGACTGTTTAGTTAACTGAACAACGGCGCTCGCCACTCGCCGCAGTCGTCGCTCTATTCTTTAAGAATACGCTACGTTTGTATATTGTATAATTCATATAATTGTTAGTATTGTATTAATTTGGCATTCATTATCATAATGCTGATGTATTAATGTATACGTAATTAAATAAATTATTATACCAATTATGTTTTATATAAAAAATAAAATGTAAGTTTTTGTTTCGGAAATTGTGGGTCGTCGTCCCCTGACGAGCCGCCACTGATCTCTATCGAATCAATTTGTGCCCTTCCCAGATCAGTTCTGACCTGTGCGATCCATGATACTGTTGACTTGGCCCCTTGTATATATGTAAGCATTTTGTTGGTAAGTCTTGTCGGTGGGAGTCTACTGATATGACCATAGAATGTCAACCTTCTTTTTCTTATGTCCGCCGTTACGTTGGACATTCTCTCTGTGGTCTTCCTGGTATATAGTGTGTATCCTTCCTCTGTATGTTTTCTATGTCGCTTTTTATGTGGAATGTAACTGTCTCGCTTGCGTATACTACCTCTGGTTTGATTACTTTGTTGTAGTGTCTTATTTTTATGTGTGTGGATATGCACATCTTATTGTAGATATTGTGTGTCGTGTTATATGCCCTCTTTATCTTCTGTAATCGAGTCTTCTGGGCTATCTTCCCTCCTCCTGTGAGTTCGAGGATCTCGCCCAGGTATTTGAAATAGTGTGACCCTTTTTAGCTTGCCGAATTTGGTGTTAAAATTTTGAATATCTAATTTTGAGCAAATGAATTCGGTTTTTTGAAAGGAGATTTATAGGCCAACTTTTACTGCACATTCCTTGAGGACTTCTATTTGTCTGGGTGCCCTTGCTTCATTGTCTGCAAGTATGGCTAGGTCGTCTGCGAAGGCTAGGCATGAAATTTCTATATTGTTTTTGGTTCGTCCGAGTCGTATTAGTTTCCAGTTCCAAACAACTAGAACACAAAATTGGCGAGTACCAGAGAGCCTGTCTGGTACTCGCCAATTTTGTGTTCTAGTTGTTTCTGTGTTCATTGCAGAAGGCATGCTGAGAGGATTTTGTAAGTGACTTGTAATAAGGAGATTCCTCTGAAGTTGTTCACAACTGTTCAACAAATCTCCTTTCTTATGCAGCGGGTGTATAAGAGCACATTTCCATTCATCTGGTAATTTTTCTATTTGCCTGATGTTTGTGATAATTTGCGTAAGTTCCCACAATGAATTCCTGACAATTCTGCCGATTGGTTAGCGCGAATCTTCCATTCCGCTTTCTGAACCATAGATTTTGTGGTGTATACCCACGGATTTCTCTTACGAAAGCCCTATAAAAGTCTGCCGTGTTATAATTACGGAAATTCTCCTTTATAGAGTCTAGTTGTTCCTTCATGTACTTCCTCTTAGTTTGTCTGATAACTCTTGTTGTCTGTTTTCTAATCTCGTTAAAAAGCTGTTGGCTTTCTGGGGATGTTTTACTATTGTACTCTTGAAATACTAATTTGCGTCGCTGCAATACACTTTCGCATTCTGAGTCCCACCATGTGGGACTCACCCACACAGGATGTTTTATATTCTTTTTCAATGGGATCAGTTCCTGTGCTTTTTGTGGAATTTTTCCCATGTATCTGCCTGTTCCTTTTCCTATTCCTCTGTTATGTTGAATTCCTTGATCTGTTTCGTGTCGAATTTTTGTAGGTGTGCCTTCTTTTGATGAGTTCTCCTTAGGGTAAACTTGACTTTGATTCGTGTTAGGCAGTGGTCTGAGTCGATGTTTGCGCCCCTGCGGACTTGAACATCATGGATCTCTATTTGTTGTGGGTATGAGATCGCAACGTGGTCTATCTGGAATTCACCAATCTGTTGTATAGGCGATCTCCATGTCTTCTGTTTTCTTGGAGATTTTGTGGAGGGATGTTCACATTATCTTCAGGTTATTCTGTTGGCATAGTTCGATGAATCTTATGCCGTTCTTGATGGTGAATTTGTGACCGAGGAATTTGCTTACGGCTTTCTGATGGATTTTTTCCATACCGATTTGTGCGTTAAAGTTGCCAGTAAAATGTTGATGTCATCGTTTGGAACCTTTGCCATTATCTTTTCTAGTATTGCCCAGAATTTTTTTGTAGACTTGGAGTCTTTCTTGTTGTCTCTGTTTGTGGGGGCATGTACGTTGATCATGGTGTATTTTTTATTGGCGCACTGTATGCTCATTGTCATTAATCTACTGCTTATGGGGGTGATTTCCTTAATAGAGTTAACTATCTCTTGGTGTACACAAAGGCCATGTCCAGACGCAAAGCACCACTGGTGACTCGTTTGTCTGTCTTACTTTTGAATATGCGATAGTTCCCGTAGTCCACCGTATCCTCATCTGTGATGCGTGTATCTTGTAGGGCAAGCACAAGTATATTGGTTGGATTAGCGTGTTGATGTTGAAGGTGCCAATGTATGTAGAAATTTTGTGTGGAAATTTGCCGAAAAACTCCAACTTTTTCTTGAAATCATGAAAGTCTAGAATCCGAGCACCCTGTGGCCGTCTGTCGACGGATGGATTGGTTACCACCTGGGGTATCATTGTTATTACTTGCACGAATCATGATTGCTTATAAGCTTATGGGTCCGGTGTTTCCATTGGGAGTTTAGAACCAGGGATTGTTAGTTCCTGGAGCATGATGTACAGCCACACCCTCTAGGTGAACAGACGACGACCAAATTGCCGGTGGTTGCCACTGCAGACGCGACCTGGGTTTTTTCTGCCAGAGCCCTGTTAGCCGTCTGTTCC
Source organism: Cosmopolites sordidus (assembly GCA_031761425.1). Taxonomy (NCBI): domain Eukaryota; kingdom Metazoa; phylum Arthropoda; class Insecta; order Coleoptera; family Curculionidae; genus Cosmopolites; species Cosmopolites sordidus. Next base: position 481,931 of record JARFXV010001138.1, read on the forward strand.
CGAAATTAACGTTCGAGTTCAGCCGTTGTCCGCTTCCTTCGATGTGGACGAAGGGTTGGAGCTTTAGGAAGCTGTATATATAAATATAAATATATATATATATATATATATATATATATATATATATATATATATATATAGATATATATATATATATATATATATATATATATATATATATATATATATATATATATATATAATTGAACATATAAAAAGTACTATAGAAAAGTGATAGCAAAACTAGACTATATCTTCATAGTTAACCCCGGAAATAATGCCGCATATTTCAGTTGCCTAACAAAGAGGATTGAATGCATATTGATCAAAAGCACCGGAATATCCATATTAATTATCTATCCGGGAATTATAATACCAATAAACTATTAGTCTCAGCTTTAATAAAAGATCGAAATCGAAATATCAATTTCGATCAGACGATTATTAAATCGCTACCGGTGCCCTATAAAGGATTCCATTTTGTGGAGAAGCTAAAGAGATTCGATTTGGTTTATTACGTTTCGTGTCATCGATAATAAAGCTTTTTATGTTAATTGTAATGCGACTTGATTTATTAAAAGTTCCGTACTAAAACTTTCGGATGGATCGGAGGTTTATTAATATTACTGCAGTTTCTGGCTACCTCTGGGATTACCGAGAAGATTAATTTATTTTTTCTAGTTTATTTATTTTATTTATTCATTTTTGTTTTCACTCAATTTAACATATAGAAAAGTGATAGCAAACCTTGTAGACTGTCGGCTGAGGCAACATTTTGTATGATGTGCCGTTGCATCCATAATTATCATTTCCCTACATTCTAAGCTAATTAATCTGAATCCATTTAATTTTTATTTGCTTCAACTTTTGTTTAAACACCCATTACCATCCTGTATTAACACTGGACAAAATTAATAACTGTATCTTCATAGTTAACCCCGGAAATAATGCCACATATTTCAGTTGCGTAACAAAGAGGATTGAATGCATATTGATCTAAAGCACCGGAATATCCATATGAATTATCTATCCGGGAATTATAGTACCAATAAACTATTAGTCTCGGCTTTAATGAAAGATCGAAATCGAAATATCAATTTCGATCAGACGCTTATTAAATCGCTACCGGTGCCCTATAAAGGATTCCATTTTGTGGAGAAGCTAAAGAGATTCGATTTGGTTTATTACGTTCCGTGTCATCTATAATAAAGCTTTTTATGTTAATTGTAATGCGACTTGATTTATTAAAAGTTGCGTACTAAAACTTTCGGATGGATCGGAGGTTAATTAATATTACTGCAGCTTCTGGCTACCTTTGTTATTATCCAGAAGATTAATTTATTTTTTCTAGTTTATTTATTTTATTTATTCATTTTTGTTTTCATTCAATTGAACATATAGAAAGTATTATAGAAACGTGATAGCAAAACTTGTAGACTGTCAAGGCTGATGCAATTAATTTATTTTTTCTAGTTTATTTATTTAATTTATTCCTATGCCTATATACTTTCTGATATAATGGTTTTTATTTAAACTGATGGTCGTGCCATATATATCTTTATTGATCGATTCATATCCTGTGTGATCTGCTTAATACCTTCCCATTCTATTCCTCGGCTTTTAACTCTTTCTTTAATCTCTTCAATCCACCTTTATATAGGTCTTACCGTATAATTTTTCCCATTGTTTTTATTTCATATACGGCCTTCGTGTGCCTGTTATCTGGCATTCTGCCCGTGTATCCGAACTATTTAAGTTATCCCCGAATCAATTTTTCATTTACTGTCTTTATTTGTAAGTTATATGTATGGTTACATTTCTTATTCCGTATATTCTTATTTTATTCTCGATCTTACTTAAGAATCAAATTTCCATTACATTAATTCATATTATTGATATTTTTATCCAATGTTCATGTCTCACTAACATATAATATCGTTGTTCCTACTATTTTTTTTTACTACAGTCAAAACTTCTTATTCGCCGAGGATACGTTACATAAATATACGTTAAATAAATATGGCACGAATACATGGACCGTGAATACGGAATGATAATTTGTACGGGGTTATAAGGTATATGTTCCAAGGTTACAAAATAAAAAGAAAAATTATATACGTTAATGAGAGATTTTTTAACAATATTAATAATTATTATCAGGTTTAGACATGGTTTAGAATATTTAGTAATTATTTTTTGTTTTGCTGCTTTGAAAACACAATTAGCAAACAATTAGGATTGGGGATTAAGCATATCTTTCAAGTAGGTTTCAGTCAAATGTTCATCTGGCGATTCAAGTAATTCTTGTTTCTATCTGTTCGAAACCATCTAGTCCTATACTATTCGCAGCTTGAGCAATGTTTTCAGTTAATGTTTGAATTTGTACGGATTGTTCATTATTACGAACAGTTAGATCAAGCAACAGTGTTTTCCTCCATGATTTCAATGTAGTATGGCTTCAGCTCTTGCAATAATTCTTTTACATATGTTAACTTTGCACTTTGCTATGTCAACATTTTTAAGCATTGCATAAGGATCACACCAGGATCACATTCCATGGTGTCCAGTATAATTTTAAAAGTTTGTCTAATGTAATTGACTTTAAAGGCCTCGATTATTCCTTGGTTCATAGGTTGGAGTTAAGCCGTCGTAGAGCATTGTCCAAAACTACAACTGCCTCGAAATCTATTTTTTTTTAATTAAGTTTCAACTTAAGAAACAAAACAGTTTCGAATCCAGTCATAGCAAATAACACTTAAGTCACGCTTTTTGGTTTGAACGCAAAAACACTGGAGGTTGTCCTTGTTTTGATCTTTCAAAGCATGAGGATTTAACGATCTGTAAAGCATAAGCGGCTTAATTAAACAACCTCCCGATGCATTGGAATAAAGCAGCAGTATAACTCTAGCTTTTGCTGCCTTAAAACTAGAGGCGGACTTTTTACTTTGGATATGGCATATGGCCATTTGGTTTGCTAAAATGGGACTGTTTCGTCTGCATTAAACATGTTTGTTCAGGTTTGTATCCACCATCAGCAATTACTTTGAAAATTCGCTAACCATGTTAGCATCATCAGAAGATGATTTAATCTAATTCTAAAACTAAACTATCTACTATTTATATGAAAAACCCTACCTAATGTTATGCAGTGATTGTCGCACCTTGAGCTTATTGAACCAACCTTCGGATGCTTGAAATTCTCTATCCGTATGTTCATCATCAGGTTCTTTAAAATTGGCGTAAAGACGATTAGTTTTCTCACGGATTATAGCACCACTTAGAGGTACTCCGTTCTGGCTAAAATCTTGAATCCATAATTTAATGCAGTTTCCATTTTTTCAATTGCTGGATCACGAACAATTTTTGCTGATATTGAAGTTGAAACTGTAGAATTCCTTATATTTATTATATTCCAATAAAGAAAAGCAATAAAAGAAATCATTCGACAGCGATCCAGCAAAGCCGGCTTTATCAAAAGCCATAGCGTCACGCTTATCCGGCAGCGCATACGGCGACGGTGACTTATTTGTCAAAGAACTTTCGGCCAAACGGCAATAAAATGTGTTGGTTTATAAATACCCTAATAATTATTTGTTTTGAAAGGTAACTGGTAAATAAATACAGATTATTCTAAAAATACAATATCTATCTACATATACAAAAATATATCTGAAATACAAGACGTGATCACAATTTGTAAATCCGCGAACACTGAATACGCGAATAAGAAGCTTTGACTATACTTCGATTTTATTTTTTTGTTATTTTGCTATTTGCTCTTGTTTAAAAATGCGTTCTTCATCATATTGAAAATTCTATTTGCTTCTCCCATTGTGTCATCTACTTCTTTTTCTATTTTGCCATTACCTTCTAGTATTGTTACTAAATGTTATAATTTTTAACATGCTGTATTTCTTTGTATTTCAATTTTATTTTATGAATTTTATGTTCTCTTGATATAAGCATGTTTATTGTTTTATTTATATTTATTTTATTTATTTATTTATTCTAAGTAAAAAATTATTATGCTGTAAATCTCTTACTGAGCCAACTATCATTACCATATCGCCTACGAACATTAATTCTCTCAACTGTATTTTTTTCATTCTCCCATATAGCAATTTCAAGGTTTTCATTTATTTTATGGTTTTTTAATTGGCACCGCCTAGCACTATTAAAAATAATACTGGGTTTAAAACACATAGTTGTTTCATTTCTATTTTCGTTATATATTCCTTTGATTTTTTATTGTTTAGTATTATTTCGTTTCCTTTATCTTTATACATATTCTTTATTATTTATCCCGTCTTTCTCACTATTGCTCGTTTCTCTAGTTCTCATTCTTCCTTTCTAATTCTAGTAAATAGAGACGTCCATCAAAAAAACCTTTATTAATTATTAAAATACATATTTTAAGAAATTTCTTTTTAAAAAGAATGTTATCCAAATGTAAACCTTCACGTTCACGCTACTCGTCTAACAGAACAGCAACAATCCTTAGGACGGTTCGGAACATAATCTCTGAAATGGCTGCTATTTCGTGCCGGATATTTTCTTGATCGGACCTTTCTCTATTTTCACCAAAGAACGCGGTTGTTTAGATAGCCCCACAAGAAACAGTCCATAGGGCTCAAATCAAGACTACGTGGAGACCAATTTATGTCACCTCTCCCATAGATCCATTTGTTCGGAAAAATTTTACAAACTCGTGGGAGACACATGTTGGAAGTGTGAGACGTTGCTCCGTCCTCCTAAAACCATGTTCTTTGGTTGTAACCTGCAAAGTTTGCAATTCGGTTACCAAAAAGTTGTCAACCATTTCCACATAACCCTCTGAATTGACGGTAACACGTCCCCTGCCGTCTTCAAAAACGTACGGACCGATTATTCCTCGCGTTGATATTGCGACTCATACCTTGGCTTTAGGCGAATGTAGGGATTTTTGATGATTATGTTTCGGATTCGTTGCACTGCAGTAACGACAGTTCTAAGTAATGTCTGAATGATTGTGGCGTGTTCATATATTTTTGTTCTTTGTTTGGGTTTTTCGCCACTATCTAAAACTCAATTTAAAATCAAATCAAATGTATACCATGAGGAAAGCTTAGCTATAGATAAATTGAAAAAAACACATCCATTAAAATATTGCCATCAGACAAAGGTAACGCCACATTTATTCTGGACACTACAGAATATAATAGCAAAATTAAAACTTTAATTGGTGAAGGAAATTACACTAAAATACCTACAGATACAACATTAAAAATAGAGAGGCAAATTTACAATACATTATATAAACACAAACGTGAATTTACAGATCTACAAAGATCACAACTTACACCACATTATAGTAAACCACCTCATTTATATGGTCTACCAAAAATACACAAAACTAATATACCACTTCGCCCTATAGTTAGTAGTATCGATTCCCCATGTTATAAACTAGCAAAATTTTTATTAAACATTTTAAATCCACTTTCAGGTAGAACAAATTCATATATTAAAAATACTTCAGATTTTTTAGATAAAATTTCGAACATTAAAATTATAAACCAAAATTTAATGGTTAGTTTTGACGTGGTGAGTTTATTTACTTATGTACCAGTAGATAAATCACTTTTAATAGTTAGAAAGAGATTAGAACATGACACAACATTAAAAGACCGCACTAAACTAAACATAAATACAATTTTAGAATTATTAACTCTGTGCTTAAAATGGCAATGGGTTCTTCTCTTTCTCCTTTGATGAGTAATATCTTTATGGAGGAACTCGAGAATGACATATTAAATAAATCTCTTAAAAAACCATTAATATGGCTTAGATATGTTGATGATATTTTTGAGGTATGGCAACATAGCATTGACGATCTAAATATTTTTTTACAAGATATAAATTCTCGAGAGCCTATAATTAAGTTTTCTTTAGAGATGGAGAAGAAGAATTCTTCTTGTCCATTCTTCGACACTTTAATATTAAAACAAAACAACACATTAAAAACTACAGTTTACAGAAAACCGACAAACACAGATAGGTATCTCAATTTCTTTTCAAATCACTCAAAATCGGTCAAAATAAGAGTTATTAAAAGTTTATATGACAGAGCAAAACTTGTTTGTACCGACAGTGATGCACTACAAAAAGAAACAAATCACATAAAAGACATTTTAATAAAAAACAATTACCCAAAAAAATTTATAGATAAATCGTTTAAAAATTTTGATACTAGACAAAACAGACAAGTTATTAATAACAATAATAATAACTCTCAAACAATTAACCTCACAATTCCTTATATCCGTGGTATTTCTGACACAATTAAAAGAGTAGGAAATAAATACAACATAAGAACGACATTTAAAACAAAAAATAATCTTAGATCTCTATTAACAAAGACTGAACCAAACAATATACAACAAATGACCAAAAATGTGGTTTATAAAATTCCCTGCGAATGTGGCAAATTCTATATAGGTGAGACATCTAGACCGTTAGATGTTACAGTAAAAGGGCATAAAAACCTTCTTAGAAAGGGCGATTTTAATAAATCTTGAATTTGTCAACACGCATGGGAATCGGGTCATAAAATCAATTGGAATAATTCCAAAACGGTATTAAAAGAATCGGTAACAAAATACAGAAGATTAAAAGAAGCCGCTATAATTAATTTAAATAAAAATAACTGTATTTTTTAGTTTATTTTTGAAAACGGGGGGAGAGTACCCTCCGAAACGTTAACGTTAAAAGTTTGTAAAATTTTTATAACATTTTTATATCTTTAAAATTTTGTTCGTTAGGCAAATTTATTACAAAAAAGAATCACTATGAAATTTGTCTCCGTTTGGTTTTTTGTTTTTACCCAGTGATTTTTTCTTTAAATAAAAACAGGTATTTTTGATATTTCTTGAGTTTTAGATAGTGGCGAAAAACCCAAGCAAAGGAAAAAAATAAACGACAGTTCTGCTTATTTACATGGTCGTCGAGATGAAAAGTTTGTAAAATTCTCACAAAGACAACGCACAGTCTACTCCCGCTCCATACCGACTAAATTCCTAAACTATTCCTAGGTCTATCGCTTGACATGCGTCTCGCGCACGTCAGTCCCTACAGTTGTTGCGTTTGCGCAGTGAGTCAATGAAATATAAACTTTCTTATGGGATACCTTGTATTTCCTTCTAATCCTATCAAACGCCTTCTCTAGGTCTAATAAAACATACACACATATCTGAACTTTTATTTATAAGTTTTTCGCTGGATTGTGTAATTATAAATAGGTTGAGTTTTATGTTAGTTGAGGTTTTATGAGGCTTATCACATTCGGTTTCCTGCATTGTTTCTTCTTTTTGATTTATTATCCATTTTTATAATATTCTAAGCAATATCCTCCCTGGTAAATTATATAACGTTATTCCTCTGTTATTTTCGGATTCTTTGTATCTCGTCCCTTATATATTAGTAATATGATTCCTGTATTTTACACTTTTGTTTTTTTATGTACTATATCTTAATTCCTATACAATTAATATTCGTATATTAAAATGCAGTCATATATCATTATTTCTGTGATTATTTCTATTCCCTATTTCAGATTTTTGATTGCATCTATTACCTCCCATTATCGGATTCTTGGTTCCGATTCTGATAGTTCTTCAAACTATTATCTCCATATTTCCATTATTTTAAATTCGTCAGTAATTACCTTTCCATTTTTATCTTAGATATTCATCATATCATAATATTTTCCCCTTCTTAGTTGCTTTCTTATTTTTCCATAAAATATTTTCTGGTTTTCTTTGAAACACGGTATAGGAGTTCCAACCATCATTATTTTTTTTTAAGTTCTGCATACTATATATATATATATATATATATATATATATATATATATATATATATACAGGGTGCGAAAAAAGTTGCCGTACTTTTTTTAAATATTTCTACTTGCTGTAAATACCAGACAATTTAACAAATCCACAAAATTTAAAAACAAAAATCTTTATTAGACCCGTAAAAATAGGCATAAACAAAAAAAATTTACAATTTTTCAAAATTGCCCCCTTTGGGCGTCAATACATTTACTAAGTCGCTTGCGAATGTTTCCGACGATGCTCGCACACTGATCCACTGTAATTTCGCCCCAGGCGCGCGTCAAAGCCACTTTCAGCTGGTCAACCGTGACGTAGCGTGTAGCCGAGATTTTTTGCTCCAGGATGGACCACACCGAGTAGTCCATCGGGTTAAGATCCGGCGAGTTAGGTGGCCAAACGTCATTGCCCCAAAAGCCGGGAAACAGCTCTTCGCAGACGGCAATTGTCGAATTGGCGGAATACGCCGGCGCCCAGTCTTGCTGAAGCGTGAATCCAGCTGGGCCAACGTGCTGCGCGCGCCACCCACGGCTCCAGTACATCGCGGAGGACACGCTGCTGGTAGCTGCCAGCATTGATCTTGACGTTCCGCTTGATGAAGATCATTGGTGTCTTTCCGGTAGTGCAGATCCCGGCCCAGACCATGACGGAGGCCGGAAAATGGCTGCGGCCAATGGTTTTTGCAGCCACGGTCTTCTGCTGACCTTTCCCTGGTCAGTTGACGGCAATTCTGACGGTTGCGGAGCGGCTCAACGGTAAAGATCTTCTCGTCGGTGAAGAGCACTTTCGACAGGCGAGCACCACCGAGCAGACGAAGCATCCGACAAGATTTCTCGAGTCGTTTCGCCTTTATCGCGTCATTGAGGAAATTGACGCGAACGATCTTGCAGCTGCGCAGTCCCAGCTTCCTCCTGACGATGTGACGGATGCTTTTCTCATCAACACCGAGCTCTTTCGCCATCTTCCGCATCGAACGCTCCGGATTTCGTTGAATTCGGCAACGGACGTTCTCCGGAGTGGTCGCGGTGGTTGAACCACTGCTTCGAGGACGGTCCGCAGTCCCGCTGGTCTCCTCATAACGCTTCACGGCATCATAGACGGTTTACTTCTTGTAACCAGTCGTGCAAACAATGTCAGCCGTCTTCCATTCCTTGTTTGTGCAATTCGACCGCAGTGACACGCTGATTTTCACGAGACATAACTTCAACGTAATTGAAAGTAAATAAATAATTACGACACATTCTAGACAAAAATTAAACAAGGAATTCAATAAAATCATCAGAAATTACAAATAACTTAATTAACTAAGTCAAAAATGCATAAACAAAAAAGTATATATATATATATATATATATATATATATATATATATATATATATATATATATATATATATATATATTACAGAAATATTTTATTCTTTCTCCACGTGATGCCACCGCTCGCCTTTGCCCAACTGCCTCCATGCGCCACCACGTATCTCTCGCGACCGGTTTCTAGCCTTTCAGCTGTCATCAGCCGAGCTCCAGATGAACCCAAGAAAGCAGTTGGGAGAGACGATCGATCGATCGGTCAGGCCATGTCAACTGGGCATTTTGATGGCGGGTCATAATAGCACACAACTCACGCCATCATACGCCATTATCATCGTAGCAGTCAGGACTGCACGTAACATTCTGCCTGCAACCTCCGATATAGTACCAGGTATGTCCACAAGATAGCCTAACGGGGCCGTGGAGGAAAATATTACAGAAATCTTTTACCCGCTCGTCTCTGCCAAAGTACTCTATAACTTTGGCAAACAGAACACTGATTTTCGTAATACATTTCGACAATTTTTAAGCGTTGTTCTGATGTTAAAGGTTTTACGATGATCTGTCGAACTATACTGAATAATGTTGATACCAGCGCCGCGCAAACTCACAGTTCATTTAACAGCTAATCGGGCAGAAATTCGATCAAACTAAAAAAATCATCCTTTATAATCTCGATGGCACCAACCTGTTTCAACTTATAGATATCATATAACACAGCGACTAAGTCAGCTGTAAAGTCTGTTATTAAGGAAAATGTCCATAAATCCAAAAGATTTGGATCCAATGTCCAATAGATTTACCATTAATTTTAATTAAAAATGAATGCTTTATGTTCGGTTAACTTATTAGTACTAAACCGACCACAGAATTTATTAATCATTTATATAGTGTTTTAGGGGATTATTTGAATGTTTTTATTTCCATCCAAATAACTGCCATCATCAACAAACATTACTACATTTTCGTTATCGAAAACATCTGGTAGATCGTTAACAAATACTAAAATTAATAGTGAATCCAAAACAGATCCTTCGGGCACACGTAATTTTTAATATTTCAGATATTGCGTGGCCAATTTGTACAATCTGTTGTCGATCAAACAAATAAGATTAAAAAAACATCAAACAAATAAAACTAAATGAACATATTACAGAAAAAAAAATGTCAGATTTCTTTTAAAATTATAAATAATTAAAATGACAGCGGGACTTAGACTTACTTAGAAATAATGCTTAGTTGAATAGCGAAGAGAATTACACAAGGGTTGAGCAAAAAGTACCGTTTTTTATTTAATTTAAGTCACTCAACGCTCTAGACGTTATTTAGTGGCTTACCCACACCGACAAACACATACAAATACGCACACAAACATTCATGTCCGCATCAGGATTTGAACCCGGGATCATTGGATTACCAGACGAGCGATTAACCCACCAGACCACCGCGGTCGGCAAATTTATTTTTTCCTCCGTTCTCCTTTTAGGTCTATAGACTTTTCCAAGCGTTTCTCCAACTTTTTTAATCCGTCTAAAAAATACGATTTCTTAAACTGTCCAAAATATGCTTCTGTCTCGGCGATAACCTCTTCATTTGAGCTGAATTTTTTTCCTGCGAGCCATGTTTTCAAGTTAGGGAACAGAAAAAAGTCGCTGGGTGCCAGGTCGAGCGGGTAAGGTGTATGCGGAAGCAATTCAAGCAAAGATAAATGTGCCGGTGCGTTATCGTGGTGGAAGAGCACTTTTTTCTTAGCCAAATTGAGCCGGGTCTCCTTCAATTTCTTATCGAATCTATCCAACTGTAGTATTGCCCTGAGGCATCCATGAGGATTATTCCTTTGGAATCCCAAAAAATCGTGGCCATAATCTTTCCGGCAGATGGACCGGTTTTGGCCTTCTTCAGAGCAGATTCAGCAGATTCAGATTCAGACACTCAGAAAAATCAATTGTTTTGACTGTATCTTGGCCTTTGGCGTGTAATAATGTATCCAGGTTTCATCAACGGTGACGACTCGACGTAAAAAACCCTGCAGATTTCGCTTAAAGCGGTTCAAACACTGCTTTAACATTATTAGTCGTACCCGCTTGTTGTGCACCGTGAACAATCGCGGCACCCATCGGGTCGAATCGCGCACCAATATCTCACGGTTATCATAGATGGTGAAAGGACCTCATAGACAGCATCCAACTTCGCTTTTATTTCTTCACCTGTTTTTCCATGCAAAAATAAGAAACGAATTACGGACCGATATTGCTCTTTTTCCATTTATCGAAAAATACAAAACATGAATGTCAACTGGCTGTCAAAGAAAAACAACCTAAGAATTTATCTGAAATTCAGCATGAGGTTGTCTAACAGTCTACTGTACACGATGGTAAAGTCAATTTTACTCGTCAACGCCATCTGTTATCAAACCCAGGTACTTACTGATCAACCCTCGTATATATATCGAAGTATAACACTCGAACATCAATCTAAATTATCTATCCGGAAATTATAATCCTAATAAACCGTTAGTCTTCGGTTTAGTGAAAAGTCAAAACTGAAGTATCAGTTTCCATCAGGCGTTTATTAAATCGCTACCGGTACCCAATAAAGGATTCTATTTTGTAGATGAGCCAAAGGAATTCAAATTGGTTTATTATGTACAATGTCATCAATAATAAACGGTTTGTGTTAATTGTAATGCGAGCAGGTTTATTAAGAGCTCGGCGCTAATGAAGCTTTCGGATGCGTCGACGGCCTTTTGACATAAGCGAAATCCAAATTGTAAATTGTTGTCATTAATATTTGTTGCAACGCAGTGTCGTGTAAATATTTTAACATTCCACGAGACCTACACTACTTTTAAATTAAAAAAACTACATTAAGTACCTTCATCTCCATAAAACTATTCCATCTATTTGGACAATAGATAAATGCCTCTTAGATGGAGTTAAACATTACGAAAAAAATGTTCCAGTTGTACCAAGAGAAAAAGATTTCATAAAAGTGAAAAGTTCCATTTTGTGAAATGGATGGATCGCTATGTGTCCGCTGTGATAATGATGGTTTAATGAATAAGATTAATATAGAACGTGTACCTTCCGAGTGGCGTATTTTCATAGATTCGTCGAAATACAGCCTAAAACCAGTCTGGCCTCATGACGGAAATAAAAGCCCATTTATTCCTTTAGCCCATTCAGTGACAATAAAGGAAAACAACTTAGCAACCATAATACTTAGTAAAATCATAACACTTAGTTAAGTATTAAAGAGAGTGCTAAAGGGACCAAAATCGAGAGGAATGGAGGGGAGCTAGATTTGCTGAATGGGGAGCTAGATATGCTCAGATTTTCTATTGGAATCATTGATGTAAAACAAACAAACAAATCATTGAATTAGTCCATGGTGATACTAACATGTTACCGAAACACGCGTCTAGGAGTTGAAAAAGTGATTCTGTGTTTACTGGTTTATTAACAACAATCGTTGTTGTTAATAAACCACCGCAGTAATAGTCTAAGCTCAATAACTAATAAAGTACAAACAATTTAAATAAATACAAAAGAAAACTACTTATACAAATTATACATGATATAAACAATGTTTCATTCTTTTTCTTTCATTTTTTCTGGCTATTGAAAAATGTTCCTTCATTCTTCCCTTCAACGTATTTTCCTTCCATTTCCTGATATCTCCATGCCATCTCTTCCTCGGGCTCCCATTCCTTCCTCTAACTATAAGGCTATATATTTTAGAGAATATATTGGCAATACGTCATGTAGCTATTATATAACGAAACTGACGATGCTACAGAAGTACGCCACAGATGCGCCAAACGCCAGCGACCAACAACTGTTTAGCGTGGAGCCTTCTCTTTCGAATGCAGTACCTCTCGTTTCTGTAAACAAATCCAACGTAGCCTTCATTCGCATTAGAATTGTTTTTTTTTTGTTTCGCCGGAAAAATGTTAAGTGTAACAATAGAGCAACGAATTGATAAACTTGAAGAGATTTACCACTAAACACCAAATCACTTTTTTTGAACTGCTCGACGCACGTTTTGCTAACCATGATAGCATCATCAGGAGATGATTTAATCAAATTCTTAAACGAAGCGTAAAAAAATCATGAACCGTGAAGTTTAATAAGCCTTACATTAATAATTGAAAAAGTTGACTGAACGGGATAGGCCCTTTATTTCGGTTCATGATTCTCTTACATTTTTCTATTTGAATGCTTTCATATGCATCCAAAGCCCTATTATTATTAATACTTTTAATTAGTCTTAAATTACTAATATCTATATTGCCATTGAAAATTACCCAAACTTATTGGAACGAATAATAACATGTGACGAATCGTGGTTTTTTACTTATGATCCTGAAACGAAGTGCCAATCCAAGCACTGGAAGAGCCCAAATTTACCCAGAGCCAAAAAAGCTCGAATGAGCAAATCAAAATTCAAAGCAATGATGATTGTTTTTTTCTATATTCATGGGATTGTATACCTTCATTGAGTACCTGAAGTTCAAATTATTAATCATCGTTACTACCTTCACGTTCTTGCCGAACTCCGTGAAAGAATAAGGAAAAAACGAACCCCCTCCCGAATTGTGGGAGGACAAGTTAACTATCCACCTTCTTCGCCGGATCTTGCGCCGTGCGAATTGTATTTGTTTTCTAAGGTAAAATCTGCATTAAAAGGAACAAGATTTGAGCCTGTTGAAGCTGTGAAAGAGAAAGCGGCACGCGTTTTGAAGGAGTTTAGAGAAGAAGGCTTCCAGCACTGTTTCGAATTTTTTCTCTTTTATTTGGGTTTTTCGCCACTGTCTAAAACTCAAAAAATATCAAAAATACCTGTTCTTATTTAAAGAAAGAATCACTGGGTAAAAACAAAAAACCAAACGGAGACAAATTTCTCAGTGATTCTTTTTTGTAATAAATTTGCCTAACGAACAAAATTTGAAAATATAAAAATGTTATAAAAAAAATTTTACAAACTTTTAACGTTAACGTTTCGGAGGGTAATCTCCCCCCGTTTTCAAAACTGAACTAAAAAATAAATTATATTAATTTGTAATATATAAAGTAACGAGTGAAAGTAAATAAATTTTTTTGTATGTCAACGATACTTACATTGACAACAATGGATTTTCATGACAGTGACATACTACCAAAATATATATATAGGTAATGTTTGCTGTGTGATTGTTTATTGTACTGATTGTGTATTCAAATATTTAAATGTTTTTAATTGTATTCTTTAGAATCGGGAACCATATTGAATTTAAATCTGCCGAAGGCATAGCAATACAGTTATTTTTATTTAAATTAATTATAGCGGTTTCTTTTAATCTTCTGTATTTTGTTACCGATTCTTTTAATACCGTTTTGGAATTATTCCAATTAATTTTATGACCCGATTCCCATGCGTGTTGACAAATTCTAGATTTATTAAAATCGCCCTTTCTAAGAAGGTTTTTATGCTCTTTTACTGTAACATCTAAGGGTCTAGATGTCTCACCTATATAGAATTTGCCACATTCGCAGGGAATTTTATAAACCACATTTTTGGTATTTTGTTGTATATTGTTTGGTTTAGTCTTTGTTAATAGAGATCTAAGATTATTTTTTGTTTTAAATGTCGTTCCTACTCTTTTAATTGTGTCAGAAATACAGCAGATATAAGGGATTGTGAGGTTGATTGTTTGAGTTATTATTATTGTTATTAATAACTTGTCTGTTTTGTCTAGTATCAAAATTTTTAAGCGATTTATCTATAAATTTTTTTGGGTAATTGTTTTTTATTAAAATGTCTTTTATGTGATTTGTTTCTTTTTGTAGTGTATCACTGTCGATACAAACAAGTTTTGCTCTGTCATATAAACTTTTAATTACTCCTATTTTGACCGATTTT